>JAGYZC010000018.1:0-161459 GCA_020091625.1 Termitomyces sp. 'cryptogamus' | reverse complement strand
TTTGCCTTTTGTCTCACATATACCCTTCACTGTCAGACTGCTTGCTGGACTCCCAACCATGTTTTCCCAGCCCTTCCAGCTCCCCTAGAGTTACCCCTGATGCCCCCTCAAACTTCCTCAACCTTTGTCAATCTATGATGCCTACTCCAGGTAACTCCAATGCTTCTCTAGCAAACCCTAACAGCCCCCTGGCTAACTCCAACACCTTCAGCCATTAATGCTTCCCCTGACTCTCCTGAGCTCCTGGAACCCTCTCCCATTGTTCCTGACTCCAGTGTACATCACCATCTCATCACCCTGATTTATCCAACCAACTCCAAAGCATCACAACAACTCTAGAATGGCCCATGTCCTCAACTGATCCCATCAGAATATCACTGCAGCTTGTCCCCTGATCACAACTGACACCCATCAACTCTGTGTGGCTCCAACAAGCCCCACCACCAGACTTACTGTTCCCCAGAGCTCTCTAGTAGTCAGTAGATAAGTCATAGAGTAGCATCCCATACTCTAGTCTTGATATTACCTGCCTTATCTGATGTGTTTCTGATTGTTTCTCTCTTGTGTTTTGTGTCCCATGTTACATTTTCCCTTTCTCTCAGTCTCCCAGTCTTAACTCAATCTCCCAGTCTTGCTTCATCTCTATCTCCATTTGTATCTCTGCTTGAATCTATTTTTGTTCTCATCTCAATCTCATCTCAATCTTGTCTCATTCAACTCCATTTCCTTTATCATGTTCAAGTCATTTCAACCTTAACACCTTTACAAACCCTGCACTTACAATTACAAACCTCAAACATTCTTTAAACCATCTCTGGACCTTGCTATTTGCTTGGCCCCAAACCCATCAACATCCATTGATTCCCATCAAGCTCTGGCTCTGCTCCCATCACTTGCATAGCTTCTGCTTACCCTGCACTTCCAATACTTGCATCTGGACTTGTACCTGACACCCCATCAACTCAAACCTCTTTCTTATAATTTGTCTTAGACTGCCCCAAACTACCCCAGACTTGTTCAGACCACTCCCCCTTGCTTATTCTCACAAGTCTCTGAAGTCTAGACCCTCCCCAAATGCCAAGTTATCAGTGCAGGACATTGCATCTGCCTAGTAAGGACTTGCCAAGTGTAGCTGAGCCCCTGTGGTCAGTAGAACCTGACATTCACTAGTTATTCAGATAAACTGTCAAATACCTCCAGTATTTTCATCTTGCTATTCTTTCATCATGTTGCACTTGTTTAAAAAGCATTTTACAGACACTTTCATTACTTTCTTGTTGCTTTTGATGCTGTGCTTTGCTGTTTGTTGCTAGCACTCAGCACACCTCTGGGGGTTTTCATGCTATGATGATTTACTGAGCATTTCCACCATTGTTGCTAGTGCCAAGCAACATTTGCTAGTGTGTACTGACTCATTTGCCTTGTTTATACCCTTGCCTTTGATCTTATCTTTTCTCTTTCAATTTCTTTGTCAAAGTTTAATATGTTACATTTTCTTGGATCCCTTAAGGGGGCCAATCTATGGAGTACAAAAAGATATGAAGCCCCTTAAGGGTGCTAGTCTATGTCCATACTATAAACTGATATAAAAGTATATGTAGAGGGAGTGGCTATCACTAGGTGCCAAGGTCAGCATCATTGCTAGGCACTTTTCCCACCTTGCCCTCCTCCCAGTCCTCTTTGCCAATCTTGTTCACCTCCTGCCAAGCCAAGAACACTTGACAGTCACCCCTATATTTGCCATGCTCACTAGCAAGTGCTTAGCAATGGTGAACCTTGCCCTTGCCTCCAGCAACACCTCCCTTGCCCTTTCTAACTCCCTTTGGAACTGCCTCTCCATTTCTGCTGCCCTCTTATTGTACCCTCTCAGTGACATTGCCAACATCAGCAGTGTTGGCAAGGCTAGGTCTTCTCCTAGCCACTCCAATTTGTTGTTGCCTACCTGTTGCAGCAGTGTGCTGGTCCAGAATTCCTAATGATATGATTAGCAAACATTGCCTAGTGAAAAAAAAAGACTTACTCATTGCTAAACAACTTCCTCCTTGTCACTCTCCTCATCCTTCTCCACCTCCATTGCCTCTTCCTCAATCTCTCAATCTCCCTCAACTTCCCCTCCATTTACCACTGCCTCCATCTCAGCAACTGTTGCTATGGAAGTGCTCTCTCCCATTTCTACATCCTCACCCTCCTTCTCATTGCTAGCAACAGTCTTCTGTTGCTTGGTTGAAGCAACCAATGCAGGACTTGCTGCTTGTTTATGTGACAATGGCATGTCATTGCTATTATCACTCCTGCTGTTGCTCCACTTATTGCCATCCTCCTCCTTGCTCTCCACCACTTCTCAGCTCTTCTCCTGTTGCTTACCCTTAGCAACTCTGCTGCCTCCTTCCACTGTTCCATCTTGCAATGCTGGCAGATTCAAGCTGGAATGCTTAACCTAGATAGGCTCCTTCCTTGCTGCTAACTCTTGTTGTTACTCCACAAAAGCACTGGCCTGTTTCACCAAGGCCACCCTCACCATCTTCTTCACAAACTTACCACCAGTGCTCCTCAACAATTTGCCACTTTGCAATTGTTGCTAGCACACTGACAAAGGTAGTAGCCAATGGCAATATATGATGTATCCACCACTAGGATGACAGGGTTGGGTGATTCATAATCAATGGGAACTAGGGGCTTAGTGTCTTGTAAGGCTTTAATGAGGTCTTGCTGAGCATTGATCTGGTCTGGGCCAAACTCAAAAAGAACACCAACATGAGTAAGGTTTGTTAAGTTGTTTACATAGTGGCTGAAATTCTTGACAAAAATCCTGAGAACTCCAATTGTACTTAGAAAGGCTCTGACTTCAGATAGTGACTTGCAGACCCCAGTGCTTGAGTAGGACCAAGCAAATTTTATTTGGAATGCAACTGCTAGGCATGCAAACATGTCTAAGGATTTTGAAGCTCAGGGCACATAAAACAAGTTTGTGACCAGAAAACATACCACTGCAATACTTCATTTGCTAGAGGATTTGGTTAAGAAGTCCAAAGAACTCTCATAGTGCTAAACAAATATTGGGGTTAGCAGGATGCTTAGCAGGAACACTGTTAACAATTTTCCAGTCTTTGGGACCCTTGGTGCCAATCTTGTTAATAAAGCTGAGTATGTGATGAGGAATCTCTGGCTGCAGTATGAAGGTAACATTGTTGTGGACAATTGGCACAGAGTTGAACCAACCCATTGGCAAGGTCACTAAGCAAAGTGCACCAAAAGGAGTCTGAGATGTTGTTAAGTCTCTTGAGGCAGGGTCAATCAGTCACTTGTTGTATCCAATGTAAAGGTCAAGCATAGCACCATAAATGCATCCAGCAAAAGATTCAGTGACATCATCTAGAAAAGGAGAAACTCCAGAGTGGCAAATGATGACATGGTTTAGCAGCTCTAGACTGTGTACAATCCTGAGCTTACCATTCTTCTTGAGAATGCAGAACCAGCATAATTGGTAAGCTGAGTCTGAATGTTCATAAATACCAGCCTTGATCTTGTTGCAAATGATTTCACAGACTTCCTTCTTTAAGCCTGGGGGTATGGGGCAATTATGCTGAACCCATAGGATGTGGGATATTGTCAGGATGTGTACTGGCAAAAAGAAGTTGGAGTGCAAGCTTCCTTGTTCAGCAGCTTCCCAAGTGAAAGCCTTTTCTTGCTTGGCAACCATATTCACAATTACTCTGAGTTTGTCACTAGAAAGGAAACCTGTGTTGGGGTCTTTAATGAACTTTGCTAGGTGGTTGCTAGTGAATTGCTGAGTTGGAACAAATGGTGGAGGGTTTGGGTCAAGTTTCAGCATAGTTGCTAGAGGATTGCCAATAATATGTTGCTCAATTCTAAAGTCTTCACTAACATGACCAGCAATGGTTTGGTCTTCATGGTGACAGGTTTGTACTTCTTCTTCACCTGTACTCCTTTTCTTTTAGCAGGTATATTAGCAACAAATTGAGCAGAGAAAGGGACATTAATGTAGGTGGGAGTAGTGTCTACATTGCTTTAATCAATGGGAAGTGTCTGTCCAAGAATCAAAGGAATAGGCAAATCAGTAGAAGCAAAATATGAACAAGGGGGTATAGAGAAGTCAGAAAGATCACAAGCAGTAGCATAAAGATATGCTAAAGCAGAGTCTGTCTGTGTGCAAGAAGATTCTGTAAGTAAAATGTCTTTGTCCAATTCACAAGAAGCTATACAAGGTGATAGACCAGTTGAATGGTCATAGCTGATAACAACTGCTATATTGCTATTGTCATTGTCAATGTCTTTGGCAATGAAAGCAGCAGGGTGGTTTGGTTTTGTAGCAAACATTATGGCAATTATTTCTTTTAGATTTACCTCATGGAAATCTTGGCATAGTTTGCCACATGCCAGTGTTGGGATTTATGATGGTGATAGTGGTTTCTACATTGCTAAGCATATTGACCACACTTCTGGTTAGAACATCAAATGGGTGACCAAGTAGAATGTCATAGGCAGGGGACCATAAAACATGAATCTGGAGAAATACTGTGATGCTGCCAATAGTGCAAGAGATGTTGTGAGCACATCCTAGCAATTGATCCAAAGTTCTGTTGGTGCTCTGCATGTTTAAAACAATGTTGGGGTTGTATAACAGTCCAAGGTTGCTAGCAATTTTGGCAGGCATGAAGATAATCTCAGAGCCACTATTGGTGATGCATTCAAGTTCCTCTCTATTGTCAAAATTAGATCCTAGCATGAACTGGGGCTTATCCATAGCAAATGTCAGTAAAGCATCTTCAAAATTGTCACTGGGGTCCTGTACAGTGTTGGTGTATGCTCCTGCCAGTCACTTGGGCATAACAGATGTCCTAAACTGATTCCTAATGTCCTGTGATACTGAGCAAAGTTTGCCAACCAAAACTGTAACCTTGGTGCTTAATACCCTTTCAAATACTGCTTTAGACTGTTCAATATCATAAATGGGTGGCATAGTTTGGTATGCACCATTGTTAGCTCTGTCAGGGGCAGCAAGATTTTGATTAGTGAGAGGGGCATAGCAACCTAGGATGTCAGAAAATGGATGGATTGGGGGCTGAGTAATGGGTTCCTTAGTGACTGGGGGTTGTTCATTAGCAATTGTTTGTTCAGATGCTTTGCCTTTGTCAGCTGGCTTAGTGGCAGGAGTTGTTACAGAGTCAGAGGGGAAAATAGTTGCCAACAATATGTCAAAAGGAGAAATAGTGTCCAATGACTTTGAACTGCTGACTAATACTGACTGGAGGGTGCAGGGGCTTGGTGGCCAGTTGATTGGATGTGCTAGAGATGATGCTATATCTATGACTAAAGCTGGATAGAGTTGGAGTTACCCAAAGGAGTTGTCTCCTTATAGAAGGCTCCAGAGAAGTTGGCAAGGATTTTGCTAACATCTCAAAGGTTCCTAGTGGTTTTAAGTTATTTGGCAAGAGGTCAAGGCTGAGTAGTTGGTGGTGAGTCTTAGGTAGTCAACAAAGAATGATGCAGGAGTTTGCTAAAGATTTCCAAGCAACATTTTGCTTGAGCTCTGGTTTCTGGTAGAATGGTTACCTAAATAGCCTTTGCAGTGGGCTCCAACATGATGTGCTCCTATGCCACCTTGCTACCATGCAGGAAACCAAAAGGAAGACCTAAACACTAGCAACCAGATAGAGTAGCTGGCAATAAGAAGTTAATAGAGGCAAGTCAGTAATCATCCCAGAAAGCAAGAGCTAATTGATATAAAGGGGATGAGGAGTAAAGTGAAAAATGTCACTATCACTAGCTTAACTCACTAGACAGTAACAAAAGGTTGCTGGGTAAAAGAAGAGGAAAGGAACAAAGGCAAAAGAGTTACTAAGGAAAGGGAACTAAGTGATAGAAAGGAGTTGGGAACAAGGCATAAATGGAGTTAAAGTGTAATGGGGGACAAACACAAACTAGTTACTAGCTGTAGTCACTAGCATTGCTAAGTCATAGTAATGCTAAGGGTACCCACAGTTGGCACCTGCACTAGGTTGAGGTCAAGGTTGTCAAGATTGCTGCTAAGTCATTGGCAATGATGAGAGAAAGAGCAATAAGAGATCTGAAGCTGGTAAGCTGAGAGTTAATGAGGGGAAACAGTACTCTGTTTGTTTTTTTTATCTCTATGTACAGGCAGTATTTATACTGTTTGTAGCTATAGTATTTAGGAAGGAAATATTAGTTTCCACCAGCAATGGTGTCTGCCAAAGTGTTCATGATACATACCAAATGTCAGACTGGTAACCAAGTATATGTATGCAATGTCAATATAATGTGTAAAAATTGCCAATCACAAGAAAAGAGCATTTCCAATGTCAATACCTGAAGTATAGATGCTGTTCAAGTATGTTTGTGAGCTCAACAAGAAAAATGATAAGTAAGAAATCACATGTCCTTTAATGTATCCATTTTTGAAAGGAGGTATAATTGTTGCCAGGTAATGTTGCTAGCAATTGTTGCTGAAAAACATCTTGGCCTTGTCATTCTAGATCCAAAGTCCAGATTCCATGTGATGTGGCTTGTGATCCAGAAGTCTTGTGGTCACTAAATGGGGCAGGACTCCACATGATAAGTATTGTGACTTGTGCCAGGTCATGTACAGCTGCTGTCCAATCAGAAATGCCAAAAACAATACTCAGCAACAAGTAGGTCTTATTACCATGCCTCTGGATTCCTGCATAGGAGCCCAGAAACTGGGCTGACATCCATATTACACTGCTGCTAGTGATGTACTGTAAATTAAGATGTTAGTGTATTGTGCCCTCCTTCAGTGCCTCCCTTCAATGCCTCCCCTTCTTCCCCTTCCCCTTCCCCTTCCCCCTCCCCTTCATCATGCCTATCACAACCCGCTCCCTAGACCCCAACACCACCCCCAGCCCCCCCAATGCTCTGCCAAACTCCCCAACCCTTGCCCACCCTCTGCGCCCACTTCAGACAACTCCAACACTTCCTCGGCAAACCCTGACAGCTCCTTGATCAACTCTGATGCCTTCTCTGCAGCAGTTGATGCATCCCCTGAATTCCCCTGGACTCCCAAGGCTTCCTCCAACCCCAGAACAATCTGCTTTCCAACTGATCCCATCAGAATGTCACTGTGGCCCACTCCAAGATCACACCCAACAACTGTCAACTCCATGCAGTTCTGTCGAGCCTGCTGCCATATCCTCTGCCCTCTGGAACCACCCAGTAGTAGGTATATAAGTTGTAGAGTAACCCCTGGTACTTTAGTCTTGATATTGCATTTACTGGTTTCCTATGCCTCATCCTTTATCTCATCACTGTTTTTATTTTTAGTTTTAAATCTATCTCTTTTCTCTGTCTTGTCTTGCCTTGTCTCCATCTCATCTTGACTGTGTATATTTCCTTTGTCTTCCTAAGTTCCTTTCATCTCCAATGTCAGTATGAACTCCACACATGTGTTATGACCTGAACATTCTTATGACAACTCTGGACCTCACCCCCTGCTCAGCCCAGGAACCCATCATGCCTTAGTGATCTCCCATCAAACTCCAGCTCTGCCCCCATCAATTGCAAAGCCTCCGCTTACCCTGCATTCTATTTGCATGCCCATGAACTTGTTCCAGTGCCCATCCAGGTCCAATATCTAATGCACTCAGTCTTAGATGTCCCCGAACCACTCCAGACTTGCTTGGACCACCCCCCCCTAGCTCCTCCTCACAAGTCCCTCCCCTCCGCACCCATCCCAAATGCTTGGTTATAAGTGTAGGACATCACATCCACCTAGTAAGAATTTGCCAGTGCAGCTGAGCCTCCATCATCAGCAGAACCTGATATAATATCAAGACTCCTCCTTACCCCATTCTCAATGTCTGCATATAACCCTGCATACAACTCCACCAGCTACCTAACCAATGTCTATGGTCGACCAGTACTGGAAAATCTCTATGCCCCATTCTACCCAGGCCCCCCCACAGATCAGTACATCCCTCATCACTGGACTCCTGAACCCAACCAGGCATTCTATGCCCCCTCCATCAGCCAGGGAATACTTCTGGGCTGGTGCCACCCTCCTGCATTCTCCACTAATAGCAATAATCCCCATATGTACCCCAGAGGATACTCCGCAGCACCCCTAACTCCACCTACCTTCCCCCCACCCACTATTATGTATACCCAGTCCCTGCTGCAGCCCCAACTCCTCCAGGGCCTATGGATAATTATTCCCCCCCTTGTATGCCATTCCCTGCTCAAGCTCCTCCTTCTCCCAGGCAGCAAAGAGTCAAAGCCTATGCCCAACAACGCAACAAAGTCCTCTGCTTTCTCCACCTCTCTTCTGCAGAGTTTGCAAGACACACCTACACCCTCCTCACCAACCTAGGTTACCCCAACACCTCTGCGACTCCAGAAGTCTGGGCAGATCGACTCCTTGACTTCCATGAGTGCTATCTGCAAGGGAACCTCCTGGAGACTATGCAAGGCACCCTGGGCATTGACGATAACTTATGGAACAAGCTCCGCACATTGGTTGAAGAAATCCACACCAGCCCAAACCCCCACCTCTTTGAAGACCCTCTAGACCCCACCCACTCCTTCCATGTGCAATGCAAGGAGCCTGTTGGAATACAAAGCAAAGCCCTGCCTTCTGTTCCCCATCAGCAGAAAGAACTCAATGTGGCCTCCAGCATCTTGAGGAACCTTAATCCCATGGGGGGATTGTTCAACCAACTAGCCACCCATACCTTGGCCCTCTCCACTCACTCCTAGGCCAACTCTGTCCCCAGTGCCTTCCAAACCTGGAACCAGCCTGCCATCCCCAAACCCTGCTCCCAACAGCAGCCCCCACATGTCAACAATGACAACTGGACTCTCTCCTACATTGACAAGCCTGGTAACCCTGCTGACAAGCACGCCCCATGCAATGGACCTCCATAAGACTGACCCCCCCACTTTGACCTCCATGCCCCTCATGTCAATGCCCCTCCACCCCATTCCAACACCCCAGTCCCCCCACAACAGCCCACAGATCCCAGGGCACCCTGACCACCCTTTCTTACCAACCATCCTCATTCCCTGCCTGCTCCGATGCCTAACCCTCCTGCCAATGCCAATTATTTCAGACCCCCCACCCTGGGAGGACCCTCTCACTGGGCCCTGGGGCCTGCCCCAGGCAACGTGGGCCAACCCCCTGGCAGAGGACCACCCAATAGCAGACCCCCTGGGGAATGGGGCCTGGTGATGGACAACTTCCTCCCCTCCCAGCATGGAAATGGGAACAACTACTATTACTACTACAATGCCAGACCCCTGCTCCAAGCTCAAAATCCACAGGACAATACCTGCAACATACTGGCCTAGGAGGGTAAGCTCGACATTCAGAAGCCCAAACCCTTCACTGGCCATGACCCCTAGAAGTGGCAAATCTTTCTAATCCAGTGTCTGACTATGTTCCAAGCTAAGCTGATTACCATCCAACTTGAGAGCTCACAAGTGGCCTTACAGGGTATTGCCTTTGATCATTACACTGTGCTACTCCGGTTTGACCTCAACAACCCCATGCTCTCCAATTGGCTTGCTTTCACCCAGGAATTCTTGAGTAAGTTTGGCATCTTTGACACCATAGTGGAGGCAGAGGAAAATCTCTTCAACCTCCAAATGCACAACAACAAATGCTTCACAACCTTTATTGTACAATTCTAATGGGAAGCCTATAAGACTGGCTAGAACTACAATGCTCTCTGATTCACCCTCCATCATTCCTGTCATGACCCATTCCCTGGACCCCCATATATTGTCTGACAAACCCCCATCCCCCCAGAACTTTCCCCAATGCTTCATCAAACTTCCCCAGCACTCCGCACCTACTCCAGCTAACTCTGACACATTCTCAGCTAACTCTGACGGCCCCCTGGCCAACTTCGACGTCTTTCCCGCAGCCACTGGCACTTCCCCTGGATCTCCTGAGCCCCTGGGACCACTCCCCCACTGTGCCTGACCCTATTACATATCATTGACTTGATACCCTGGCTCCTCTGACTTACCCTAGAGTATCATGACAACCTTGGAATGGACCACGTCAACAATTGATCCCATCAACATATCAATGCAGCCTGCCCTCTGGTCATAACCAACACCTGTCGACTCCATCAAGCTCTGCTAAGCCCCACCACCACAGCCAACATTCCCGGAGCTCTTCAGTAGTTAGTATAAGATGTAGAGTAGCTCCTCGTACTCTAGTCTTGAGATTACCTACCTGCCTTTCCTGATGTGTTTCTGATTGTTCTTCTTGTGTTTTGTGCTCTGTATCTCGTTTTCCTTATTCTCAGTCTCCCAGTCTTATCTCATCTCTATTCCATTATCATTTTGTTATTGTTCCATGTCTCTGCCTGAATCTATTCTTGTTCTCATCTCATCTCCATCTCATTTTGTTCAACTCCATCTCATCTCATTTGATTCTGTCTATTGTGTTCAAATCCTCTCAACCATAATGCCCTTACAAATTCCATGATTACAATTACAAACCTCTGACACTCTTTCACCAACTCCAGACCTTGCTACATGCTTGGCTCTGAACCCCCTCAATCCCAATTGATCCCCCATCAAAACTCCAGCTCCGCTCCCATCATTTGTGTAGCCTCCACCTCCTCCACACCCACAATACTCACATACAGACTTATGCCTGAACCCTGCCAAGCCCACTCCCCTTCCCTGCAACTCCTCCTCTACTCCTCCAGACCTCCCCAGACTTGCTCAGACCAATTCCCACTAACTATCCTCACAAGCCCCCAGTGTTTGGAACACCTCCAAATGCCTGGTTGTCAGTGCAGGGAATCACATCTGCCTAGTAAGAACTTGCCCAGTGTAGCTGAGCCCCCATGGTCAGCAGAACCTAACATAATCTCAAGACTCTACCTTACCCTGTTTGTGATGTTTGCACATGCCCCATACACACATCTGCCAAACAATTCTAATGTCTATGGTTGACCTGTGCCTGGAAACCCTTATGATTCATACAGCCCTGCCCAATTTGTTAAGGCACCCTGAGTTGTGGATCTGACACCAAGCATCCCTTCCACTCCAGTTACACTCATACAATGGCTCTCTCCACAGACACCCTCCCCAACCCATGCCCAACCCTACACCACTCCTGTCAACCCCCCCCCCCCACTCTTCCTGTACCTTCTCTGCCAGCTCTACTTCCCCACAAAGACCAAACCTGGCATCACCAAGGCTTCACCCAGACCCCAGTGACAACTCAGTCCATTGCTCAACAACTTCTCTGACACTGCACAACAGATCATCCGACTTTCACCCACAACCCTCCTTGAGAAAAGACCACCCTCCAAGCTAGCCTTGCCATTAATTGGAATCAAGCTCAACCCAGCAGCTCCACCCACAATAATGCAAGATTCCAAGACCAATGCCATGCCCCACATTATAGAAACCACTTCCAGGATCAGTTAGGACCTCCTGGCCAACTTGGCCATTACTTCCACCCAACAAATGAAAGGAGCCTGATGCCTCCAACCTGACCCCAACACAAGAAGAGAAGAAACTCTGGAACCCTCAAAGTAGCTCCCCCCCAAAATTCACAACACCTCCAGTGAACCCAACCACACCCAATGGAGACCAACCCTAAAGCCAAGAATAAAAAAGTGGCCCCACCAACTCTGCCTCAACAATCAAGGGACCAATGATGCCCTGCAAAGAAGTGGCCAACCCCCACTCACATTCACAACAACCTCCAGACTACTCCAGAGCACAAATGAGGAATTGCCCTGACCCCACCATGACTTCCGGGGAGTCCAAACCAATGCTCCCCCACAACTGACTTTCCCGCCACCCTCCAACAATCGTGAACGACCATTTTCCCCCAATGCAGCAAATATTTTGCACAGAGGGACAATGGCCAGACTCACTCAAAACCTCAGAAGGCAGCTAGACCCACTCCCCCCATCCAAGCTTGGCCCCAGGAGCCACTGCCACTCTTATATGACAACTCCGCTGCTCAGTGGTAACATCCATCAAATGTCTACTTGTCACACTGATGCAAACCTAGAAGAAAACCCCCACTCTGGAGCTTCCCCTCTGATTCATGACACAACCCCACCAACAAGTTAAGACCCAATCCCAACCCCTGCATCAACCCCAGACCCCTGGTACTTGCGCTTGGAACAGCAGACCAACAAAAAGTGCCTCGGACCCCTTCCTACACCCTGCACCACCCCCAAAGCCAACACAACCAACAAACCCCCCATCAAGCAACCCCCGTGTTGACTCCAGACTGCTAACTTTTTCCCTGACAAAAGAAACACCTACCCCCAGAAGGAACAACCCATGGGATGAGCCCCCAAAGCACCCCTGCTGGGGTGAGCCATTCCTCAACTGACCCCCACACTGCTCCTGCCCAAAGAAGCATTGACCAATACAACCCCAACAGCCCTTCAAACTCTAAGGAGTGTCAGGAATACATAAGACCCCTCTGCCTGTCTCTGGACTTACCCTTGGCCAGGAAGGCAATGTCACATTGATGAGCCCTGGTTATTGCTGAGCACCATTTTTGGCATTTTGAACTTAGCGGCAGCTGACTACTTTGAATTTGGCACAAGTCACAACACTCAGCACATGGGACCCAGCCCAAGGGTTGGACCAAAGCATGAGACTTTAGCAAGCATGAGACTTTTCAATCACAAGAAATATCACATGGAGCCTGGAACTTGGGCCTGGAACATCAAGGCCTAGATCTTTCTTAGTGATGATTATTAGCGACTTTGTGACTCTGGTGACAAAAAGGTGTTCTCTTACCATATATGGACATATTACCAGATGCATACCTTTTTACTATCATTCCCCTTGCCAAGCTTACCAACATACTTGAATGGCATCTATGCTTCAGGTATTGACATTGAACTTGCTCTTTTTGGATTCATTTGCATTTATATGCCATAGAGACTTCACTTATGGTTTTTCACCTAGTTACAGACTGATGCCTCATATGGACCATAAACACAGTGACAGATACCATTGCCAGTGGCGACTATTTGCTTACTTTCCCATACTATACTTTGGAAACATATAAATACTGCCTGTACATAGACACTACCCTGATGATAGCAAAATAGAACAGAGAACCCCTGTCAGCATCAACTAGTTGCTCTCTCTAAGCTTACCAGCTTGAGATTTCACTTTGCTTCTTTTGTTCCTCTATTGCTTTTGACTTTGGCTTAGTGACAAGCCTTTTCAACTTTGACCTCAACCTAGTGTGGTGCCAACTATGGGTGCCTATTTGTGTTATTTCGACTTAGCAATGTTAGTGACTACAGCTAGCAACTAGTTCACATTCATTCTCTGATTTTAGTCTTCTTATTACCACCTTCCCTCCCTTTTTCCTACCCTATCCTCTCACTCTTCCTACCTCTGTTAGGGGTATGTGTTGTCTTAGTGATGTTATTTGTCTTTACCTGTTTTCTTTTCTTATTGTCACTAGCAACTTCAGCTAGCAATAGTGACTTCTTTTGACTTCACTCCACAATACAACTTTTGCTCTAGTTCTCTGGGATGGTTACTGACTTGCCCTCAACTATTAACTTCCTACTGCCAGCTATTCTATCTAGTGACTAGTGTTAGGTCTTCTTTTTAGGTTTCCTGCATGGCACTAGGTGGTATAGGAGCACAACATTTTGGAGCCCACTGCAAGGGACTTTGAAGTTAACCATTCTGCCAGAAACCAGAGCTCAAGCAAAATGTCACTTGGAAAACCTTGTTGAATCACCTCCACCTTCATTTTTGACCCCTCAGCACTCTTTGCCAGCAGCCCATCCTCGACCTCTTGCTGACAAACTTGAAACCACTAAAAACCTTTGTGATATTAGCAAAATCCTTGCCAATTTTCTAGGTGCCTTTATTGAAAGTTTTCTCGACACACCACTTTCACCTTTGACCCCAACTAACTTTATCTTTTTCCCAGAAGCCCAATGATGTGCTTCTATGCTGCCTAGTGCTGTGCAGGAAACCTAAAAAGAGGACCTAACACTAGTCACTAGATAGGGTAGCTGGCTGTAGGAAGTTAATAGTTGAGGGTGAGTCAGTAACCATCCCAGAGAACTAGAGCAAAAGTTACATTGTGGAGTGAAGTCAATAGAAGTCGGTAAATGGGTTGCTAGCTGTAGTTGCTAGCATCATTAAGTTGGATTAACTAAAATAGGCACCTGCAGTTGGTACCACACTAAGTCAAGGTCAAAGTCAAGGAGGCTTATTGCTAAGCCAGAGTCAAAGGCAATAAAAAAAAGAGCAAAAGAGGCAAAGTGAAATCTCTTGCTAGTAAGCTTAAAGATAGCAGTTCTCTGATTGTTCTTCTCTGTTCCTTTAGTGTCTATGTACAGTCAGTATTTATATGTTTCCAAAGTATAGTATGGGAAAGTAAACAAATAGGCACCACTAGTGATGGCATCTGTCACTGTGTTTAGGGTGCATATGAGGCATCAGTCTGTAACTAAGTGAAAAATCATAGGTGAAGTCTTGGCAGCACCTAATTGCAAATGAAACCAAAAAGTAATGAGTCCAATGTCAATACCTGAAGTGTAGATGCCATTCAAGTATGTTGGTAAGCTCAGCAAAAGAAATGATAGTAAAAAGGTACACGTCTGATAATTTGTCCATATATAGTAAGAAAACACCATTTTGTCACTAGAGTCACTGGGGTTGCTAATAATTGTTGCTAGGGAGGGTCTAGGCCTTGATGATTTAGGCCCAAGTTCCAGACTCTATGTGATGTTTCTTGTGATTGGTAAGTCTTGCAGTCATTAAAGTCTTGTGCTTTGGTCCAATCCTTGGGCTAAGTCTTGTGTGCTGAGTGTTGTGACTTGTGTCAGATTCAAGGTAGTCAGCTGCCACTAAATCCAAAATGCCAAAAAATTAGTGCTCAGCAATAACTGGGGCTCATCATCCTCCCCCATACTGAAATATTGACTGTCCTCAGTCAACCCCAAAAATCATGTGCTTGATCGCTTGGTCCATGTGCCAGAGGGATTTGAATAAAAATGGCTGGCAGTATCACTTGAACTTCATCATCCCCACTTTCTTCTCATCTACTACTCTCCCCTACCATCTTGATCTTATTGCTATGTCTGATCTTGCCTCTCAGTTTGAAAAGACTATGATGGCCCATGCCTTCCTGGAACATGTCAACCAATTGCTTACCATGGCTTGTGCTTTCTTAGCAAAGGATCCTCACTTGGTAGTCACTGCTATCTTTCAGACATGGCTGCAGTGGTTCAAAACTGTGGGGAGTGGGGTTGAGTGGCTAGAGTTGGCAACTGTCAAGAGGGAGTGTTGCCAACTATACGAGCAGTACAGGGGGGAGGAATGGGTTCACCCATTTGACATCCACTTTATAAGTCTCTTCTTTTCTTCTCTTAGCAACATTCCTAATGCAATTGCTAGGCACCGATCAATCCCTCCTTGGAGTTTCTAATGGACAACCTTACAGTGGGAATGACAGTAAGTGCCCCAGCAGTTGCTAGCACTAGTGACACTGCTAAGGTATGTCAGCTTTTTAAAGACTTGTTGCCAAATGACCAGTTCTTCTTCCAGCACCCAGTAGGTGCATTAGTGGTGGCAAGGGAGGAGGGATGGAGCAAGGGTCATGGGGGCAAGGAGGTGGCAAATCATGGGGACATTCAAGAGGTGGGCCCCTTGACTCCCAAGGCAGTGGCTAGTGGCATTGCTAGGAGGTTGGCAACATTGCCACAATTGGTAACAACCCTAAGGAGCAAAGGGAAGGGGGAGGCAAAGGCATGAGATGAGGAGGATGAGGATATTGAGGTGAGTCTTCTTCTTTCTTTTTTGCTAACTCTTGGCAACAGTTGCTAACTGCTCTTGCAGGAACAAATTGAAGAAACATTTACCAACAAGCACTTGGCTACCCTTCTTTGTTAGTGAAAAGCCTTGACGGTGGTGGACACCAGCCTGGAAGCTGGGGTGAAATTGGAGAAGGCAAAAGGAAAGGTAACAGTGTCACTAGAGAAGTGACAAGAGTATAAGCGCATGCAAGGAGTGGTAAGCACTTAGCAATTGTTTCTTTCTTCATTGCTAACAACTTCCTCTAGTGTGACAACTGCTGGGCTGATAATGACCCAGAGGGCTGCTGGTACCCAATGGGGGTCCAGCCCTGTTATTGTTGCAACAGCATGAGAAAAAGCTGCTTGCACAGTGGACAGTCATTGAGGAGCACTGGCAGCAAGTTTGCTAAGAAGATAGCAATGAAGGCAGCATCGGTAAGGAATGCAAGGGCTTTCATAGAGCAATAGCAGGAGTTAGCAAGAAGAGGGGAGTCTATTGAGCTCAAGCCTTCTGGCTTGAGCTTGCCAACATTGCAGGAGGAGGTGACAAGTGGGAATAGCGGGGGCACTAAGACAAAGAGTAAGGAATGGGTGGAGAGTGATGAGGACAGTGGCAACAACAACAATGATGACAACATGCCTTTGGCACAAAAATGAGCAGCAAGTCCAGTGTCAGTTGCTAGCGCTAAGCAACCTTGAACAGTTGCTAGCAAGGAAGGAGAGGGGGACATGGAGATGAGGGAGATGACTCCCTTAGCAATGGTTGCTGAGGTGGAGTGGGAGGCAAGTGACATGGAGGTCAAGGGCAAGGAAGAGTTCAAGGCCACCCCAGCCACCATTGAGGAGGACAAGGAGGAGGAATGGGCTGAGGAGGTTGAAGTCCAACAATGGGTAAGTTCTTCCTTTTTGCTATCTTCTGGATTGCTAACCACTTTGCTAGGGGACCTGGAGTGACACTCCATTGTGCCAAGTTAGCAACAACAAGCTGGAGTGGTTGGGTGAGGATCTGGGTTGGCTGATGCTGCTAACATCAGCAGCATCACTAGTGGATTTTGATGAGAGGGTGGCAGGAATGGAACAGCAGTTCCAGAGGGAGCTGGAGGCTGCCAGGGAGGAGTTGTTAGCAGTGCGGGCCCATTACACTGTCGCCAAGCAAATGTTGGCGACTCTAGCAAGATATCGGTGTGACTGTCAGGCCTTCTTGGCCTGGCAGGAGGAGAACAACATCAGAGAAGGAGACTGGGAGGAGGTGGAGGATTCCATGGAGGTGCCTGACAACAATGCTGACCTTGACTCTTAGCACCAGTCACCTTCTGTATATAATTTTCTTTTAGTTTTTCATAGTACAGACACAGACTAGCCCCCTCAAAGGGCTCCAAAATATTTAATACTTGGCAACAATTCAGAGTCTGAGAGAAACCAAACAAAAACAAGATCAATAGGGTATTATGCACTGGCAACTGTCACCTAATGCTAGTGATGCATGAAGGCAAATGCTCAGTAGGTCATCATGGTGAAATACCTCTAGAGGCATGCCAAGTGCTGGCAACAGAAGGGACAAGCACAGCATTGAAACAAGAAAAGAATGTAAAGTAATGTGTCTGTGAAAGGCTTCTTAACCAAAGTAACAACAATGAAAGAGTAGCAAAAACAAAAGGACTTAATGTTTTTGTAAGGTATTCATGATAGTTTTTCTAGATAATAGGGGTTGGCACAATAAGAAACAAAGCAGAGTCAAGATAAGTCACTAAGGCTTAGTGAAAGGTAGTTTTCTTCTTCACTGGTGATGTTGCCAGTATTGTTGTCATTGACAAGTTCAGTTTGCTCCAGTTCTCTGAGTCAAGAGGTGTTGATGTCAAAAGTGTCGCTAGGCACTGTTATGTGTTCTCTAGCAAAATAGGGAACTAAATGAAAGGCAGCAACAGGACAATGCAGTATGGAGCCATCTAGTTCACAAATAATGTAAGCACCTCCATGGTTGCAAGAGATTACCACTAAGGGGCCTAGGTAACAAGGCTTCATCTCCTTGTCATGCGTTACTTCAATTCTAGTATTCCTCATCAGTACAAGCTCACCTGCTTTGAAGTTGTAATTGCAGATTGTAGTAGTGTGTTCTGTTTTGAAGTGAATGGCTGCTAGGCAATGAGTGCTAAGAACATGACTGTGAAGGCAGTCGAGATCCTCTTGGTGGCATTGAAGATCAATCACTTGGTGGGCTATGAGGTCTGTTGTTGACAATAGCGAGTTTGGCAGCAGTTGCAAATATGTCGCTTCTACTATGTTGGCTGGCAAGAGAGGGTGGGTGCTAGTTGTTGCAAAGTAGGGGGAGCAACCCATTCACTTGTGAATGGTAACCTGTTCTGACTAAAATACAGAGTAAGTAGCAGTACTCCACCTGGACTGATCACCATCAACTGCTTTGAAGAGAGCTTGGCAAACATCAAAATGGGGCTGCTTGATTATTCTGTTAGCATGCTTATTATAACCAGAGATTCAGATGTGGTGCAAGTTATACTTCTTCACCAAGTAGGTAACTGCCTTTAGGATGGGAGGTCCATTGTCAGTAATGATTTCACTAAGCGCTCCTCAATGACAGATGATGTCCTCATACAGCCACCTAGCAATAGCTTTGGTGTTTTTTCTGGCGAGCATACAAAACTTGGGGTAATGAGTTAGTGAACAATGTTCTTGAATGATATATTTGAACTTATTGGAGGGAGGCATGAACATGGTGTCCACATATATCTTGCTGAACAAGGGTGCTGGCATAGTGACAGTTGGCGGGATGAGAACTTTGGTTGTCTGGTGTATTTGGCAGAGGTAGCAAGTCTGAAGGTACCATACTATATCAGCGCTAACTTGAGGCCACCAAAATCATTCTAAAAGGGCTGAGTGAGTAGCAAAAAGTCCTCTATGACCCAAGTTGTCATGCATGGCTTTCAAGACTTGTAAGCAGCTAGTGATAGGCACAAACAGCTTATGAGCGCTATCTTGACTTCTTCACCAAAGTTTGCCTCCAGTAGCAAAGAACATGGAGGCATAGCAAACAAAAGTGGCATAGTCTTTGTCATCAAGGCCCTCAGGTCTGTTGAGATTGTGAAGCCATTTTTCAACTAGAAGTACACAAGCATCACTGGTGATAGCTTTGGCACTGCAAGGTACATTGCTATAAGTAGTGGTGCCATCATCTTGGAGAGGCTAAATATCATTGCTGGTCACTAACTGGGGGGCAGTGCCGGTGTCACTGGCAAAAGCCACTAAAGGATGCAAATAATCATACTTGGCCAGAGGAGGTAGGCAATGGGAAGCTGTGGAAACTTGGCGAAGTAGTGGCAGTGGTAGCTGAACTTGGTGAATGAACCCATGTAAGTGATCTATCCAATCCTCATAAACGGAGCTGTCACTATTGTCAGCTGGAGGGTTGCCAGGCTGTGGTGGGCATCATGAAAGACCATCAGGGCCATGGAAAGTTCCTTTGATGTGGACCAGCTTAAAGTGAAACATCAAAATTGCCATAATCCAGTAGTTTATGCTAGCAGAAGGCTGGATGTCAGGGTTCTGAAGCATACTCTTAATGTAGTGAGCATTGACTTCAATGATAAGGTTCCTAACACCAATGAGGTACATCTGTAAAGCTTGTAGCACTCAATAAAGGCTATAGAGTTCCAACTTGGGCTGACTGAATCTGGCTTCTCTGTTGTTTAGTGTAATCGATCCAAAGCAGTTGTAGTGGCATTCCTTGCAATTGTTGCCAGTGCACTGGCAAAGGTAATATCTGACCACTATGTACAAGGTGTCCACTACTAGAATGACAGAGTCAGACAATTCATAGTTGATAGGAACTAGGGGCTTAGCATCTTGTAAGGCTTTCATGAGGTCATGTTAAGCATTTATCTGGTCAGGGCCAAACTCAAAAGGGACACCAATGCAAGTAAGTTTTGTTAGGTTGTTGGCTTGATGGGCAAAGTTCTTGACAAAAATCCTAAGTACCCCAACTGTGCCCAGAAAGGCTCGGACTTCTGATAGCGACTTGCAAGGGCCCCACTGCTCAATTAGGGCTAAGTGACTTTTGTCAGGGATTCATCTGCTAGGAGTGCAAACATGACCTAGAATCTTGAAAGTCGGAGTGCAAAGAACCAGTTTGTGACTGGAAAAAGTGCCACCACAGTATTTCATTCTCTGGAGAACCCTGTTGAGAAGCTCAAAGAACTCCCATAGCACTAGGCAAATGTTTGGATTAGTGGGATGCTTTGCAGGTTTACCATTACCAATCTTCCAGTCCTTGGGTCCTTTAATGCCAACATCATCAATAAAGCTGAGCACATTATGGGGGATCTCTGGCTGCAAAATGAAAGTAATATCATCATGAAAAATAGGCACAGAGTTGGTCCATCCCATCAGCAAGGTTACTAAGCAAAGAGCACCAAACAGAGTCTGGAATGTCATCAAGTCACATGAAGCGGGGTTGATAAGTTGCTCATCGTAGCCAATGTAGAGGTCAAGAGTGGCACCACAGATGTGTCCAGCAAAAGATTCTGCAACATGGTCTGGAAAGGGTGGTACTCCAGAATGGCGAATGGTGACATGGTTTAGCGGCTCAAGACTGTGCACAATTCTGAGCTTACCATTCTTCTTAAGAACACAAAACCATTGCGAGTGGTAAGTAGAGTTTGAAGGTTCGTAAACACCAGCACTAATCTTGTCACAAATAATCTCACATACTTCCTTTTCTAGTCCTGGGAGTATGGGGCAATTATGCTAGACCCACAGTATGTGCAGAATTGTTGGTATGCAAACTGGCAGGAAAAAGTCAGGGTGCAAACTTCCTTGTTCAGAATCTTCCCAAGCAAAAGCTTTTTCCTGCTTGGCAACCATGTCAACTAGTATGTTGATTTCATCAGTAGTGAGGAATCCTGTGTCATGGTCCTTAACAAGTTTTGCTTGTTGTTCACTAGTGAGTTGCTTTGTCAGGATGAAAGGTGGTGGATTTGGATTGAGCTGAGGGATTGTCACTAGCAGATTTCCAATAATCTGGCACTTGATTCAGAAATCCTCACTAATGTGGCTGGCAACTGGTTTGGTTTTCATGGTGATGGGTTTGTACTTCTTCTTTACTTGAACTCCTCTTTGCTTAGGGGGTTTGTTAGTGACAAATTGAGCAGGGAATGGAATGTTAATGTAGGTGGGGGTAATGTCTGTAACATGTGTATCAAGTGGTAAAGTCTGTCCAAGAATTAAGGGATTAGATGTATCAGCTGAAACCAGATAAGAACAAGGTGGAAGGGACAAATCAGATATGTTGCTAGCCATAGCATAAAGGTATGCTAGTGCAGGATTAGTCTGTGTGTGAGAATTAGTAAGTAAAATGTCATTGTCCAAATCACAAGAAGCTATACAAGTCACTAGACCAGTTGAATGGTCATAGCTGATAATGATTGCTATGTTGCTATCTTCTTCATCCATGCCTTTGGCAATGAAAGCAATGGGGTGCTTCTGTTTTGAAGCAAACATTTTGGTGGTTGTTCCTTTTGGATTTGCCACAAGGAAAGGTAGGGATAGTGTGCCATTGGCCAGTATTGGGGTCTGTGATTGTTATAGTAGTTTTGACATCACTAAGCGTGTTGATTGTACTTCAAGTTAATATATCAAAGGGGCATCCAAGTAGAATGTCATAGGCAGGAGACCATAAAACATGGATTTGGAGATAAACCAAAATGTTACCAATAGTACATGGTATGTTTCAAGCAAGTCCTAGCAATCGGTCCATGGTGCCATTAGTGCTCTGCATGTTTAAAACTATGTTGGGATTGTAGGATAGTCCAAGGTCACTAGCAATTTCTACTGACATCAAAATAATCTGAGAGCCACTGTCATGAATGCATTCCACTTCCTCTTTGTTGTCAATCAGCATCATGATGGTATGAAGTGACTGAGAATCCTTAGTGACAGTGAGCACCACAGGCTCTTCTCCATGGGGTAGCAAATTGATGTAGGCTTTGACAGGGTCAACAGATGAAAAAGGTGCCCTATCCAAGGTAAGTCTGTTAACAGTATTGACATTAGATCCTACTGGGGTTCTTCAATAGCAAAAGTCAGCAATATATCTTCAAAAATGTTGCTGGGGTCCTGTACTGTATTAGCGCTAGTGCCTACTAGTCATTTGGGTGTAACTGCTGTTCTAAACTGATTCCAGATGTCCTGTGATACTGAGCAAAGTTCACCAACTGATACTGTAACCTTGGTGCTTAAAACCCATTCAAAAACTGCCTTGGACTGCTCAATGTCATAAATGGGTGGCATAGTTCGATATGTGCCATCATTAGTTCTGTTGGGAGCAGTGAAATTCCTGTTAGCAGGGGGTACATAGCAACCAGGGATGCCAGAAAATGGGTGAATGGGAGGCTGAGCAATGGGTTCCTTAGTGACAGGTGGTTGTTCATTAGCAACAGTACATTCAGATGCTTTTCCTTTGTCTGCAGGCTTAGCAGCAGGAGCTGGAGTTGAATTGGAAGAGGATGAAGTCACTGAGGTGTTGCTAGTCGGGGGTGTTGCCTTCAGGGTATTGTTTGCTGGTCAATAAGCCATGCGGGGGACTTGTATGCTGTCAAACTTTTCACCAGGTTGCCTGAGTGCAAAGAGTTCACATTCCAAAGCCTCGATCCATTCTTCCTTGCTTAGTGCTTGGCCTATAGCAACGTCCTGTTGCATTACTTTGTGGATTAGCAACTGCTGCATAGCCACTTGCTCAGGATCCGGGTTAGCACTGGAAGAGAGTTTGCCAGTAACAATTTGTCCTGGGTTAAGCCTGTGCCATTTCTTGATGCATTCCATGTATAGTTGCTTGCTGAAATAATTAGGGATCATAGCACCTGATGGTAAAATGATCTTTCCTTTGGCATTCCAATGGACCTTACCCTGTTGAATCATTTGCTCCAGTTTCATACATGTGCCTCGGACCATGGTGTGACCAATTTCACTGCAAAAGTGGCAAGTGCTGTTAGAGAACTGTTGATGAGGTTGGGCATTACCATTGGTCAAAAGAGCTTCCAAACATTCCAAGGTGCTGACTATCACTGTGGTAGTTGTTAATTCCAAAGTTTCTTGCTTAGGTGTAGGCAAAGGGGCGGCTAGTGCATTAGTGATTGGCGATGATGAAGGAATACCACTGGTGCCATTGCTGGTCTTGGTTGTAGAGGTGTCTGTTCCCTTTAAAACCCATTTGGCACCCTCGAAAACTTGGTCAACATTGTAAGGGTCCTCAGGATGGTGGTCGGGAAGAGTGATTTCGAGGCAGTGAACAATTTTGGACCATAGTGACATAGGAATACCTTGTTGGAACAAGCAATGTTCCTCATTACAATAGAGTTTACCATTAGCAAGTAACCATCTGGCAATATGTTGGAAATCCCTGTAGTAATCAGAGAACCTTCCCAAAGTCGCTAAGCCACTGTTGAAAGTCTGGTTGACCAGTTGTTCCAAGTCACCAAGGTTATAATAAGCACTAGCATCAGTGCCAGGGTACAGCCTAAGCACTGCCAATTTCCATTTCTGGTAAGTATATGGTTGGGGAGCATTGTTGCTGATATTGTCACCAAATTCAGGTAAGCCAAGCCAGGTTTCTGCTGTGTCATAAGAGATGTATTGCAATGCATATTTCTTCTTCTGGGTGTTGTCAGCAATGCCACAGTCAGTGAAGAGGTATTCTAGTTCCTTGAAGTATTGGGAGAGTTCCCTAGGGCAACTCTCATCCCATTTGGCATGCTAGAATGCCACCACACAATGACACAACTGTGCCTAAATGGGATGAGAGTTGCCCTAGGGAACTCTCCCAATACTTCAAGGAACTAGAATACCTCTTCACTGACTGTGGCATTGCTGACAACACCCAGAAGAAGAAATATGCATTGCAATACATCTCTTATGACACAGCAGAAACCTGGCTTGGCTTACCTGAATTTGGTGACAATATCAGCAACAATGCTCCCCAACCATATACTTACCAGAAATGGAAATTGGCAGTGCTTAGGCTGTACCCTGGCACTGATGCTAGTGCTTATTATAACCTTGGTGACTTGGAACAACTGGTCAACCAGACTTTCAACAGTGGCTTAGCGACTTTGGGAAGGTTCTCTGATTACTACAGGGATTTCCAACATATTGCCAGATGGTTACTTGCTAATGGTAAACTCTATTGTAATGAGGAACATTGCTTGTTCCAACAAGGTATTCCTATGTCACTATGGTCCAAAATTGTTCACTGCCTCGAAATCACTCTTCCCGACCACCATCCTGAGGACCCTTACAATGTTGACCAAGTTTTCGAGGGTGCCAAATGGGTTTTAAAGGGAACAGACACCTCTACAACCAAGACCAGCAATGGCACCAGTGGTATTCCTTCATCATCGCCAATCACTAATGCACTAGCCGCCCCTTTGCCTACACCTAAGCAAGAAACTTTGGAATTAACAACTACCACAGTGATAGTCAGCACCTTGGAATGTTTGGAAGCTCTTTTGACCAATGGTAATGCCCAACCTCATCAACAGTTCTCTAACAGCACTTGCCACTTTTGCAGTGAAATTGGTCACACCATGGTCCGAGGCACATGTATGAAACTGGAGCAAATGATTCAACAGGGTAAGGTCCATTGGAATGCCAAAGGAAAGATCATTTTACCATCAGGTGCTATGATCCCTAATTATTTCAGCAAGCAACTATACATGGAATGCATCAAGAAATGGCACAGGCTTAACCCAGGACAAATTGTTACTGGCAAACTCTCTTCCAGTGCTAACCCGGATCCTGAGCAAGTGGCTATGCAGCAGTTGCTAATCCACAAAGTAATGCAACAGGACGTTGCTATAGGCCAAGCACTAAGCAAGGAAGAATGGATCGAGGCTTTGGAATGTGAACTCTTTGCACTCAGGCAACCTGGTGAAAAGTTTGACAGCATACAAGTCCCCCGCATGGCTTATTGACCAGCAAACAATACCCTGAAGGCAACACCCCCGACTAGCAACACCTCAGTGACTTCATCCTCTTCCAATTCAACTCCAGCTCCTGCTGCTAAGCCTGCAGACAAAGGAAAAGCATCTGAATGTACTGTTGCTAATGAACAACCACCTGTCACTAAGGAACCCATTGCTCAGCCTCCCATTCACCCATTTTCTGGCATCCCTGGTTGCTATGTACCCCCTGCTAACAGGAATTTCACTGCTCCCAACAGAACTAATGATGGCACATATCGAACTATGCCACCCATTTATGACATTGAGCAGTCCAAGGCAGTTTTTGAATGGGTTTTAAGCACCAAGGTTACAGTATCAGTTGGTGAACTTTGCTCAGTATCACAGGACATCTGGAATCAGTTTAGAACAGCAGTTACACCCAAATGACTAGTAGGCACTAGCGCTAATACAGTACAGGACCCCAGCAACATTTTTGAAGATATATTGCTGACTTTTGCTATTGAAGAACCCCAGTAGGATCTAATGTCAATACTGTTAACAGACTTACCTTGGATAGGGCACCTTTTTCATCTGTTGACCCTGTCAAAGCCTACATCAATTTGCTACCCCATGGAGAAGAGCCTGTGGTGCTCACTGTCACTAAGGATTCTCAGTCACTTCATACCATCATGATGCTGATTGACAACAAAGAGGAAGTGGAATGCATTCATGACAGTGGCTCTCAGATTATTTTGATGTCAGTAGAAATTGCTAGTGACCTTGGACTATCCTACAATCCCAACATAGTTTTAAACATGCAGAGCACTAATGGCACCATGGACCGATTGCTAGGACTTGCTTGAAACATACCATGTACTATTGGTAACATTTTGGTTTATCTCCAAATCCATGTTTTATGGTCTCCTGCCTATGACATTCTACTTGGATGCCCCTTTGATATATTAACTTGAAGTACAATCAACACGCTTAGTGATGTCAAAACTACTATAACAATCACAGACCCCAATACTGGCCAATGGCACACTATCCCTACCTTTCCTTGTGGCAAATCCAAAAGGAACAACCACCAAAATGTTTGCTTCAAAACAGAAGCACCCCATTGCTTTCATTGCCAAAGGCATGGATGAAGAAGATAGCAACATAGCAATCATTATCAGCTATGACCATTCAACTGGTCTAGTGACTTGTATAGCTTCTTGTGATTTGGACAATGACATTTTACTTACTAATTCTCACACACAGACTAATCCTGCACTAGCATACCTTTATGCTATGGCTAGCAACATATCTGATTTGTCCCTTCCACCTTGTTCTTATCTGGTTTCAGCTGATACATCTAATCCCTTAATTCTTGGACAGACTTTACCACTTGATACACATGTTACAGACATTACCCCCACCTACATTAACATTCCATTCCCTGCTCAATTTGTCACTAACAAACCCCCTAAGCAAAGAGGAGTTCAAGTAAAGAAGAAGTACAAACCCATCACCATGAAAACCAAACCAGTTGCCAGCCACATTAGTGAGGATTTCTGAATCAAGTGCCAGATTATTGGAAATCTGCTAGTGACAATCCCTCAGCTCAATCCAAATCCACCACCTTTCATCCTGACAAAGCAACTCACTAGTGAACAACAAGCAAAACTTGTTAAGGACCATGACACAGGATTCCTCACTACTGATGAAATCAACATACTAGTTGACATGGTTGCCAAGCAGGAAAAAGCTTTTGCTTGGGAAGATTCTGAACAAGGAAGTTTGCACCCTGACTTTTTCCTGCCAGTTTGCATACCAACAATTCTGCACATACTGTGGGTCTAGCATAATTGCCCCATACTCCCAGGACTAGAAAAGGAAGTATGTGAGATTATTTGTGACAAGATTAGTGCTGGTGTTTACGAACCTTCAAACTCTACTTACCACTCGCAATGGTTTTGTGTTCTTAAGAAGAATGGTAAGCTCAGAATTGTGCACAGTCTTGAGCCGCTAAACCATGTCACCATTCGCCATTCTGGAGTACCACCCTTTCCAGACCATGTTGCAGAATCTTTTGCTGGACACATCTGTGGTGCCACTCTTGACCTCTACATTGGCTACGATGAGCAACTTATCAACCCCGCTTCATGTGACTTGATGACATTCCAGACTCCATTTGGCACTCTTTGCTTAGTAACCTTGCTGATGGGATGGACCAACTCTGTGCCTATTTTTCATGATGACATTACTTTCATTTTGCAGCCAGAGATCCCCCATAATTGTCAGGTTCCACTGATGACAGGGGCTCAGTACACTGGCAAGTCCTTACTAGGTGGATGCAATGTCCTGTGCTTATAACCCGGTGTCTGGAGTTGGAGCAGAGGTGGGAAGGCTTGTGAGGGGGTTCTAGGGAAAGCGGCCTGAGCAAGTCCTGAATGGTCCGGAGAAGTCTAAGACCAAAGGTATTAGTCGTTGACCCAGAGCAGGTGTCAGGGCTAGTTCATGGGCATGCAAATAGGTTGCGGGGTGAGCGGAGGCTTCTCAAGTGATGGGGGCAGGGCCAGAGTTGGATAGGGGATTACTAGGGCTTGATGGGTCCCGGGGCTGAGCAGGGAACAAGGGTCAGAGTCGTTGTAAGAATGTTTGGGTCATGGTGCATGTGCAGAGTTTGTACTGACATAGGGAGCAAGAGGAACTTAGAAGAACAAAGGAAATATGTACAGTCAAGACAAGATGGAGATGAGACGTGACTGAGGAGAAAGATAGATTCGAAACTTAAAAATAGAAACAGAAACGAGATGAGAGACAAAACATAGGAAACCGGTAAATGTAATATCAAGACTAAAGTTCAAGGAGTTATTCTATGACTTATATACTGACTACTGGGTACCCCGGAGGGCGGTGAATATGGCAGTGGGAGTCGACAGAGCTGTGCAGAGTCAACAGGTGTCGGGTACAATCCAAGGGCAGGCTGCAGCAGTATTCTGATGGGATCAGTTGGGGGTGTGGGCTGCTCCGAGGATGTTGTGATACCCCAGGATGGGTCAGGTAAACTAGGGTAGGGAGTCGGGAATGTATGATGTGGCCAGGAACAGTGGGGGAAGGTTTCAGGGGGAGTGTTGATGGCTATGGAGAGGGTGTTGGAGTTGCTGTTGGGGTTTGCCGGAGAAGTGTCAGAGTTATCCAGTGTGGGCATGAAAGTGTGGGCGGGGTTCAGGGGAGTTAGATGGGAAATTGGGAGGGGTTGGGAACAGTGTCTAGGGAGCGGGTCATGACATTACCCCCCCTTCAGCATTGAGACCCTCGAGACGTGGGGAGTGAGTTGGGGATTGGTAGGGCATGGGAATCAAAGTTGATCAATATTGATCAAACTGCAGTGAGCAGCGGCAGCATGGGGAAGGAAGTCACAGTGTGGCTGCCATTTGTCAGGGGCTCCTTCCTAAGTTATTAGAAGGGGTGTACGCACCTGGGAGTCCCCCAGCTTGTTGTAATGTCTTCTTCAGCTTATTCTCCTGCAGCATCTAGGTCGCTGTCCCTGCCATCCCAGCTGTCGTCTTCCAAGGATTCAGAGAGTCGCTGAGAGATTGCTGTCAGATTGAGGTGATGTACTGTAGCTGTGAGTGCAGTCTGTCTCATGTACCCCAGAATACTGATTGGTCCTTTGCAGAGTTGTCTGCAGCCATGGCAGGTCCCTCAGGGCCATTGTCTGGCATGGACATGATGCAGCCACCAGTGGGCATGGCCCCTTCTACATGCTCCAAGTCTGGCATTTGTCTGGGGGTGGTCCGGCTTGTCCCAGAGGGTTCAAGGGTGGTATAGGCGGAGGTGATGCCAGAGCAGTTTGCTGAGGTGGTGGGTCAGGCGAGGGGTCCCCCTACCCTCGAGTGGTGTCAGGTAGCGGCCCTGGTGAGTGGCTACTTAGCTTTATGTTTTCCAGACCAACATGCCCCTGCAGTGTGCATCTTGCACCAGACAAGGGGAGCAGTGTGAATTTGAGGAGCCTGCATTGGGGGTATGGCAGGACATGTCGGTGTGCCTTCCGTGGCATTCGCGGCATGAGAAGTGCTCCATCACTCTGAATTGGTGTGCCACTTGCATTGCAGCAGAGCAAGGGTGGGATTGAGATTGGGTCACAGTGCAACTGGAGGAAGGGCGGAAGGGCAGAGTGTCGGGGAGGGGCTCCAGGGCTGGGGGAGGGGAATGGGTTAGCGTGCCTGCTATGAAGGTGGGGCCCCTGTGGGGTGGATGGAGGGAGGGGGCCCCTTCCACACAGGAGAAAGGGAAATGGAGAGTGTCCCCTTCATCCGAGGCAGGTCCTAGTAAGTGGGCGCGGGGCAAGCAGGTAATGGGGGGCCCTCCTGGTTCTGTGGTATACTCCCCTACATCCAGAGCCCCCATTGAGCAGTCTGCAGATAGGTTGTGGTCGGTTGCGGAGGCCTATTTGCGGTGTCAGGTAGAGAGCTTGGAACAGTTGTTGGTTGCATGCGAGGAGAAGGTTCAGGGGGTATGGGAGGAGAGGGATGGGGCTCGATGGGAGCTGGACAGGGTTCAGAGGGAATGGGACTTGGTGTGGAAGGACAAGGATGTTGCTGTGGGGACTGCCACAGAGTGATAGTCTCATCTGTAGGAGTTGGAGGTGCGGACAGTGCATCTGCAGGTGCAGGCAGAGGCGGCAGAGGTGGCAATGCAGCAGACAGGAGGCTCAGGGGTGCAGGAGACTTAGCAGGGTTCTAGCGCTGGGGAAGTCCAGGCGGCGGCGGAGAGGGTGCGGCAGCAGGAGGAATGGCTTGCCAATGAGGCAGCCTCGGGCCAGCAAGGAGTGCTTCGTGAGTGGTTTCCTTGCTTCCTATCTCCTAAGCACTGATTCTGTTTCCATAGACTGGGCCAGGGAGCATCACATCCTTCTTGATGGAGCATCAGCAGCACTGGGGTCCATCTATGATGGGTTGGCGAGGATGCCCAGGGACCTTCTGCCAGAGTTGGGTCAAGGGGTTACGCAGATGGGGTGTCTGTTGGCAGGGCATCGGCAGAGGGCAACAGCAGACCCCAGAGCATGGTGGGAGATGGTGATGGACATGGGGGAACCGCTTCCCGGGCAACCTGAGGTTCTGGCAATGGTAGTGGCGCAGTTGGAAGTGTTCATGGTGGGAAGGGTAGCAGGGTTAGGGTCAGAGGAGGAGGAGGAGTGAGGGGAACTCAGACCCCATTGTTGAATTGTTCTCTGTCCATTCTTGTTCGATATGTATATTCACTGCTTGTTGCTATACATTCTCTGGTCCTTCTGCTGAGTGTGGGAAGTTTCAGATAGAGCAAGGAGAGGAGTAAGTGAAAACACATAGGAGAGTACTGGTGGGAGTTGAATCCCTGGTGAACCCAGAGGTGGGGGTTATGCCCACTACTGCCATCTGTGTTGGGTCAGTCCCAGGGGTTCCGGGGCTTGGTGGGATTTTGTTGGTGGAAGTCCCGGAGTTCGTTGGAGGCTCTGTCGAGGTTCTTTTGGGGTTCCCACATGTCGTCCTCAGGTCCATAGCCCTTCCAGTGGACCAAGTACTGGAGTCGGCCATGGACTATCCAGGAGTCAAGGATCTCATCAACCTTGTAGTGATACTCATCCTCGACTTTGATGGGGGGCAGTTGGCTGGGGCGTTGGCTGGGGAAGGGGTCTGGAGCGTGCTTTTCAAGGAGTCAAACATGGAACACAGAGTGGAGGCCCTTCAGGCCCGGAGGCAGGTTGAGCTTGTAAGTGTGGGTAGAGACCTTCTGGAGGACCTTGAATGGGCCAAGGCACTTGTGGTTGAGTTTGATGGAAGGCCTCTGGGTCTTGAGATTTTGCTGGTCGAGCCAGACCAAGGTGCCAGGGGGCCAGTTGGGGGTTGGCTTGCGATGGGTATTGGCATGCTTGGAGTAGGCTTGGTTGGTGGTGTCAATCTTGTCCTAGAGGAATTGGTGGAGGGATTGGAGGTCCTTGGTGACCTCATGGGCAACATGGGAAGGGATGTCTTTGAGGGACAGCATGAGTCGGGGATTGTAGCCCTTGTTGGCATAAAAGGGGGAAACTCCAGTGGTGGAGTGAGGCGTGTTGTTGTAGGTGAATTTGGCAAGGGGAAGCTCTGCACACCAGTCGTTCTGTAAATAGTTAACGTAGAGGCAAAGATACTGTTCTAACATCTGGTTTATGCATTTGGTTTGTCTGTCGGTTTCTGGGTGATAGGTGGTAGAGAGGCTGGTTTTGATTTCGAGTGCCTTGCACAGTGATTGCCAAAAATGGGATATGAATAGGGGTCTGTGGTCAGAGACAATGTCATTAGGAAGTCTGTGTTTGGAGAATACGTGTTTGAGAAATAGTCTGGCAAAGTTCAGAGTGGTGTTGGTGGTGTGGCAGAGGATGAAGAGGGCTTGTTTAGTAAGGCGGCAGATGACAACAAGGATTGTGTCAAAACCTTTGGAGTCAGGGAGTTCAACGATATGATCCATCAATATTGAGGACCAGGGGTGGTGACTGACGGGGAGGGGTTTCAGTAATCCGTGGGGGCGGTGGTGGGGTACTTTGGCCCGTAGGCAGGGTTCGCAGGCCCTTATGTATTGCGTGACATTCTTCTTCATTCCTGGCCAAAAATAAGTCTGGGAGATGAGTTGAAGGGTCTTACAAATTCCTGGGTGCCCCCAGAGTTTGTGGTCATGGTGTTGTTGGAGTATGTCAAGGCAAATGGACTTGTGGTCCGGGGCATAGATTTGTCCACTCTGGAGCAGGAGGTGGTGGTCCAGGGATAGTGAAAAGGGGTTGTCTATGCTCGACTCATTGGGGTTGTTGTGGGGGTTGTGCTGGTTGAAGAAGAGGTCCGGGGGTGAATTCCTGATTTGCTGGAGGATTCCTTCTTTGTTTAAAATCAGCATGGCATGTAGATGTTCGGGTGGGATTACCACTTGAAGGTTGAATGCATTTTGTTCAGTTTTGAACAATTTCTTCGGATACACATTGGGTCTTCGAGTGAGGGCATCAGGCTTTGTGCCGAGTCGCCCAGGGTGGTAATGAATAGTAAAATCATACTCCAAGAGGGTTTCGGACCATCAAGCTTGGTGGCGGCTGAGCTGTTTCGTGGTTGTAAAATATTGCAAGTTATTGTGATCGGAGTAGACTTGGATGCAGTGCGGGGACCCCTTGAGGTAGGCCTGCCACTGACAAAAGGCTTCAACAATTGCAAGGAGTTCCTTGTTGTAAATATCATAGTTGAGTTCCGCTGGGATCATTGATCGGGTGTAGAAGGCAATGGGGCAGAGATCCTTGCCCCCCAAGTCTGACTGGGAGAGTATCCCAGTGATAGCATAGTCAGAGGCATCACATTCAAGCATGATCAGTAGGGAGGGGTCAAAATGGTGGAGGACCAGAGCAGAGGTAAAGGCCTTCTTCAGGAGGAGGAATATGCTCTGGCACTTGCTGTCCCAGTCCCAAGGGGCGTCCTTCCATGTGAGTCAGTTGAAGGGTTTGGTGATTCTGGAGTAGTTGTCGATGAAGCAGCGATAGAAGTTAGCAAACCCCAAGAATGACTGTACCTCCTTGACATTCTGCAGAGAGGGCCAGTTGAGTATCAGGTTGACCTTGGCGGGGTCCATGCACACACCATCGGGGGTGACAATGACTCTGAGATATTTGACTTCCATTGTGTGGAAGGAGCACTTCTCGGATTTAGCATGAAGGTGATATTCTTGGAGTCGTTCCAAACATGGCGGACATGCTCTGAATGCTCTGCCAGCAAATTCAAGTAGATCAGGATATCATCCAAATATACAATGACAAAAATGTTGTTCATGTTGTGGAAGATGTCATTCATGAAGTACTGGAAGGTGGCAGGGGAGTTAGTCATTCCAAAGGGCATTACAAGATACTCAAAGAGGCCATAGCAGGTGCGAAAGGTGGTCTTCCATTCATGTCCTGGGGCAATCCAGACATTGTTGTAGCTGGAACAGAGGTTGATTTTTGTGTAAATCTTGGCACTGTGAAGATGATCAACAAGGTCTCCAATTAAGGGGAGGGGGTACTGGTTCTTTTTGGTGACTTTGTTGAGTCCCCAATAATCCACACAGAGTCAGAGGGATCTGTCTTTTTTCTTGGCAAACAGAACCAGGGCACCAGCCGCGGAGATCGATGGGCATATGAAACCTTTGCCAAGCATGTTGTCAAGGTATTCCTTCAGGGCCCAGAGCTCGATTTTGGACATGTTGTAGATCTTACCAAATGGGGGTGAGGTACCTTCTTCGAGGTTGATCTTGTGGTTGTAGGAGTGGTGCGGAGGGAGTTTCTTGGCACTTCCTTCGGAGAACATGTCAGCAAACTCATGATACTCCAGGGGAACTACTTTGGATAGGATCTGTTCCTCCATCTTGCTTTCTGGTGCAGTAGTCCCTGTGCAGAGGTATTCCTTGGGTAGGGCTGGTGTGACTTGCAACTGGAAGGTGGGGGTGCCTTCTTGTAGGAGGTGCATGAAGGGGACAGCACCAATGATTTTAATGTCGAGGTCTCTGGGGTCAATGGGGTTGGGTACCATAGGTGTACCAGTCAAGTCCAGGGTGACGTCGGGGTTAGTCGGGGGCTTTGGGCATTGCTGGTTGGGGTAGCACAGGCCCTTATATTGATTCCAAGGTATGTTGGGGAGCAGCCATCATAATTTGTCCGAGGGTGATTGAGATGGAGTTGTGCTTCTTTCTCCATCAGGGTTGTCATCAGGGGTTGGGGAATCCTGGGTCATTCTGGAGGTGATGGTGTTGGGGTGGGGAATGTCAAGATCAGAGATAGACTGGAGGCGGAGGTGGATGGCAGCTGCTAAGCTTGCTTCGGGGCTGGGGAATTGCATGGTGAGGTTCTTCCAGTTGATGTTGGGATTGACATCTTGCAGCCACGGGAGTCCAAGCACAATCAGGGTTGACAGGGGTAGTTGGGTAATGAGGAGTCGGGCCTGGAATTGCAGGTTGTTATCGAGGGTGAGGGTGTTGTCATGGTACTGCATGATTCTTGTCGTGGCAGGGCTCCCATCAAAGAGTTGGAGCTCGAGGAGTTTGTCAAGGTCATTGCATTGGAGATCGAGTTGGTTGCTGACAAAGACACTGGAGGCACTGCTGTCCACAAGGGTGGGGAGTACCTTGAGTGAGCCACCAAGTTAGACATAGATGATGAATGACTGTGCAGACCTAGAGCAAAGTTGCAGAGGGGTCCAGGGTTGGTCAATTGTGGTCTCAGAGTTCTTGGAGGGGGGTGAGACATTGAAGGGTACCAGCCCGGAGTTGGTGGGGTTGTCCCAGTCAAGGTGGAGGGTGAGACTGGGCTAATCAATGCAGGGATTGGTGGAGCAGAGCCATGAGAACCCTAAGATGATGGGGGCAGAGGGGTGTAATTTTGTGATGAGTAGTTGGAGTTCTTGCTGTTGTCCATCAGCAAAGGTCATGGTCATTTCTAGGCAACAAGTGATGTCTCCCACTGGGGTAGAGTCTCCATCAAAAAGTTTGAGGGGGATCGGGGCGGGGAGGCAACAGAGAGGTTGTGGGGTGAGCACCACTAGGGATTCATCAATGAAGTTATTGGTGGCACCACTGTTGACTAGTGTGGGGATGGGTTTGTCGGTGAAGGGGAGAGTGGTGTGGAGGAGGAGGTTTGTGGATGAGTGGGAGGGGAGGTGTGCTGGGGGGTTATCTGGGGTGAGTACCATTGCACGGAGGAGTGTGGCTGGGGCAGAGAAGATGTTGGGGTCTGGTCTGCAGTCTAGTGCGTCTTCCAGACCTAAACTGCCGACTTGTTTTCCATGAACTGGTAGTTACAGTCCTCTCCATTGATCATCCACACAATGCATCCCATCACCTGTTGTTTAGGACAACTGTGAATAAAGTGTCCCTGCTCACCACATAGGATGCATGCACTCTCCTTCTGTTGTTTCTCCTGCATTTCCTCCAGCACATCAATCCATGGGCTGTCCTGGATTCTGTTTGCACATAGGGCTTCTTGATCATCGGCAGGGTCCGGGATGTTGTTGTGGTTGTCGGGGTTGGTATCCAGGAGTACTGGGGTGTCATGGAGGTTGGTGGTGTTGAGCTGGGCGGGTGGGCACTGCCCCAGGAGTCAGTTGGTGTTGGGGACCCCTCGGCCCAGAGGGAAGTGGGGTGTGGGGTTGGCGGGGTTAGTGGGGATCGAGGATTGAATGCCATTGGTTGCTCCGGCCTGCCAGTTGGTGTTACTGGAGGTGTTCCAAGAGGTCTGGGGTGCCATGTTTTTGCTGCGGTCTTCCCAGTAATGTTGGTTGACCTGGGTAACAAGCGCCTTGTACCTGTTGTAGGTGGTTTGCTTGGGTGTGAGGTGAAGGATGTCCTTGATCCATTGGGGTAGGGCACAATGGAGGGCAAACCAGAGGGCATTGTAATTCCAGCCAGTCTCATAGGCCTCTCATTTGAATCGTATGATAAAGGTCGTGAAGTGTTCATTGTCACACATTTGGAGGTTGAAGAGATTTTCCTCCGCCTCCACTATAGTGTCAAAGATGCCAAACTTACTCAAGAACTCTTGGGTGAAAGCAAGCCAATTGGAGAGTATGGGATTGTTTGGGTCAAACCAGAGTAGCATGATGTAGTGGTTGAAGGCAATGCCCTGTAAGTATGATGCGGTGAAGGCTACTCATGAGCTCTCAAGCTGAAAGGTAATGGGCTTAGCTTGGAACATAGTTAAACACTGAGTCAGGAAGATTTGCCACTTCCGAGGGTCGCAGCCAGTGAAGGGTTTGAGCTTCTGGATGTCAAGTTTACCCTCCCAGGCCAGTGCATCATAGGTATTGTCCTGTGAATTTTGAGTTTGAGGTGGGGGTCCAGTGTTGTAGTAATAGTAGTAGTAGTGATTTCCATTTCTGTGCTGGGGGGGAAAGTTGTCCATTGCTGGGCCCCATCCTCCAGGGGGTCTGCCATTGGGTGGTCCTCTGCCAGGGTTTTGACCCACACTACCCAGGGCAGGTCCTGGGGCCCATTGAGGGGGAGGGGGTCCTTCGGGGGTTGGGGGTCTGAAATAGTTGGTGTCGGTGGGGGAATTAGGCATCAGGGTGGGTGGGGGATGAGAGGGGTTGGTGGAAAAAGGGGGTCAGGGTGCCCCGGGGCCCATGGGCTGTCATGGGGGAACTGGGGCATTGGGATGGGGCAGAGGGGCATTGGTACAAGGGGTGCAGAGATCGAAGTGGGGGGGTCAGTCTCGTTGAGGTCCATTGTGCGGGGTGTGTTTGTTGGCGGGGTTGCCAGGCTCATCGATATAGGAGAGGGTCCGGTTGACATTGTCAATGCGTAGGGGCGGTCATTGGGAATGGAGTTCAGGAGCAGCAGGTTGGTCCCAGGTTCGGAAGGCGCTGGGTACAGAGCTGGCCCGGGGCTGGGCAGAGAGGGCCAAGGTGTGGGTGGCGGGTTGGTTGAACAACCCCCCCATGGGGTTGAGGTTCCTCAAGATGCTGGAGGCTGCGTTGAGTTCTTCCTGCTGATGGGAAACAGAAGATGGGGCTTTGCTTTGTGTTCCAATGGGTTCCATGCATTGCACATGGAAGGAGCAGGCAGGGTCCAGAGGGTCTTCGAAGGGGCGGGGGTTCAGGCTAGTGTGGATTTCTTCAATCAAGGTGTGGAGCTTGTTCTGTAAGTTATTGTTGATGCCCAGGGTGCCTTGCATATTCTCCGGGAGGTTTCCTTGCAGGTAGCATTTGTGGAAGTTGAGGAGTTGATCCGCCCAGACCTCCGGAGTTGTGGAGGCATCAGGGTAGCCTAGGTTGGTGAGGAGGGTGCGGGTACACCTTGCGAATTCTGCAGGGGACAAGTGGAGAAAGTGGAGGACTTTGTTGCGTTGCTGGGCATAGGCTTCAACTCTTTGCTGCCTAGGAGAAGGAGGAGTTTGAACGGCGAACAGTGGGCAGGGGGGGGAATAGTTATCCATGGGCTCTGGAGGGACTGGGGCTGCAGCGGGGATTGGATACACATAGTAATGGGCAGGGGGAAGGTAAGCGGGGTTGGGGGGTGCTGCGGAGTATCCTCTGGGGTTGATATGGGGATTATTGCCATCGGCGTGGAACATGGGGGGGCAGCGCCAGCCCAGGGGTATTTCCTGGCTGATAGAGGGGGTGTAGAATGCCTGGTTGGGGTCAGGGGTCCAGTGATGGGGCATGTACTGATCCACGAAGGGACCTGGGTAGAATGGGGCATAGGGATTTTCTGGTAGGGGTTGGCCATAGGCATCGGTTGGGTAACCGATGGGGTTGTATGCAGGGTTAAATGCAGACATTGAGAATGGGGTAAGGGTTAGTCTTGATATTATGTCAGGTTCTGCTGATGACAGGGGCTCAGTACACTGGCAAGTCCTTACTAGGCAGACGCAATGTCCTGCACTTATAACTAGGTGTCTGGAGTTGGAGCAGAGATGGGAAGGCTTGTAAGGGGGTTCTAGGGAAAGCGGCCTGAGCAAGTCCTGAATGGTCTGGAGAAGTCTAAGACCAAAGGTATTAGTTGTTGACCCAGGGCAGGTGTCAGGGCTAGTTCGTGGGTGTGCAAATAAGTTGTGGGGTGAGCAGAGGCTTCTCGAGTGATGGGGGTGGGGCTGGAGTTGGATAGGGGATTACTAGGGCTTGATGGGTCCCGGGGCCGAGCAGGGAATGAGGGTTGGAGTCGTTGTAAGAATGTTCAGGTCATGGCGCATGCGCGGAGTTTGTACTGACGTAGGGAGCAAGAGGAACTTAGAAGAACAAAGGAAATATGTACAGTCAAGACGAGATGGAGATGAGACGTGACTGAGGAGAAAGATAGATTCGAAACTTAAAAAATAGAAACAGAAACGAGATGAGAGACAAAACATAGGAAACCGGTAAATGTAATATCAAGACTAAAGTTTGAGGAGTTATTCTATGACTTATATACTGACTACTGGGTACTCTGGAGGGCAGTGGATATGGCAGCAGGAGTCGATAGAGCTGTGCGGAGTCGACGGGTGTCAGGTACAATCTAAGGGTGGGCTGTGGCAGTATTCTGATGGGATCAGTTGGGGCCATGGGCCGCTCCAAGGACATTGTGATACCCCAGGACGGGTCAGGTAAACTAGGGTAGGGGGTCGGGAATGTATGACATGGCCAGAAATGGTGGGGAAAGGTTTCAGGGGGAGTGTTGATGGCTATGGAGAGGGTGTTGAAGTTGCTGTCGGGGTTTGCCAGAGAAGCATTGGAGTTATCTAGTGTGGGCGCAAAAGTGTGGGTGGGGTTCAGGGGAGTTAGACGGGAAATTGGGAGGGGTTGGGAGCAGTGTCTAGGGAGCAGGTCGTGACAATAATGTGCTCAGCTTTATCGATGATGTTGGCACTGAAGGACCCAAGGACTGGAAGATTGTTAATGGTAAACCCACTAAGCATCCTGCTAATCCAAACATTTGCTTAGTGCTATGGGAGTTCTTTGAGCTTCTCAACAGGGTTCTCCAGCAAATGAAATATTGCAGTGGCACTTTTTCTGGTCACAAACTTGTTCTTTGCACCCCAACTTTTAAGATTCTAGGTCATGTTTGCACTCCTAGTGGTTGAATCCCTGACAAAAGTTGCTTAGCCCTAATTGAGTGGTGGGGCCCTTGCAAGTCACTATCAGAAGTCCAAGCCTTTCTGGGCACAGTTGGGGTACTTAGGATTTTTGTCAAGAACTTTGCCCATCAAGCCAACAACCTAACAAAACTTACTCGCATTGGTGTCCCTTTCAAGTTTGGCCCTGACCAGATAAATGCTTAACATGACCTTGTGAAAGCCTTACAAGATGCTAAGCCCCTAGTTCCTATTGACTATGAATTGCCTGACCCTGTCATCTTAGCAGTGGACACCTTGTACATAGCGGTCAGATATTACCTTTGCCAGTGCACTGGCAACAATTGCAAGGAATGCCACTACAACCACTTTGGATTGAGTACACTAAATGACAGAGAAGCCAGATTCAGTCAGCCCAAGTTGGAACTCTATGGCCTTTATCAAGCACTACAAGCTTTACAGATGTACCTCATTAGTGTTAGGAACCTTATCATCAAATTTGACACTTGCTACATTAAGGGCATGCTTCAGAACCCTGACATCCAGCCTTCTGCTAGCATGAACCACTGGATTATGGTGATTTTGATGTTTCACTTTGAGCTGGTCCATGTCAAAGGAACTTTCCATGGCCCTGATGGTCTTTTGCAATGCCTGCCACAGTCTGGCAACCCTCCAGTTGACAATAGCAACAACTCCATTTATGAGGATTGGATAGACCGCTTACATGGGTTCATTCACCAAGTGCAGCTACTGCTGCCACTACTTTGCCAAGTTTCCATGGCTTCCCATCACCTACCTCCTTTAGTTGAGTACTGTCACGACCCGCTTCCTAGACACTGCTCCCAACCCCTCCCAATTTCCTGTCTAACTCCCCTGAACCCTGCCCACACTTTCGCACCCACACTAGATAACTCCGACGCTTCTCTGGCAAACCCCAACGGCAACTCCAACACCCTCTCCGTAGCCATCAACGCTCCCCCTGAAACCTTCCCCCACCATTCCTGGCCACGTCATACGTTCCCGACCCCCTACCCTAGTCTACCCGACCCATTCTGGGGTATCACGACACCCTCAGAATGGCCTGCGCCCCCAACTGATCCCATCAGAATACCACCGCGGCCCGCCCTTGGATCGTACCCAACACCCATTGACTCTGCACAGCTCCATCAACTCCCACCACCATATCCACTGCCCTCCGGGGTACCCAGTAGTCAGTATATAAGTCATAGAATAACTCCTCAAACTTTAGTCTTGATATTACATTTACCGGTTTCCTATGTTTTGTCTCTTGTCTCATCTCTGTTTCTGTTTTTAAGTTTTGAATCTATCTTTTTTCTTCAGTCTTGTCTTGTCTCCATCTCATCTTGACTGTACATATTTCCTTTGTCCTTCTAAGTTCCTCTTGCTTCCTACATCAGTACAAACTCCGTGCATGTGCCACAACCTGAACATTCTTACGACAACTCCGACCCTCGCTCCCCGCTTGGCCCCAGAACCCATCAAGCCCTGGTAATCCCCTATCCAGCTCCGGCCCCACCCCCATCACCCAAGAAGCCTACACTTACCCCACAATCTATTTGTGTGCCCACGAACTAGCCCTGACACCCACCCTGGGTCAACGACCAGTACCTTTGGTCTTAGACTCCTCCGGACCATTCAGGACTTGCTCAAGCCACTTTCCCTAGGAACCCCCCCTCACCAGCTTTCCCCACCTCCACTCCAACTCTGGATGCCTGGTTATAAGCACAGGACATTGCGTCTGCCTAGTAAGGACTTGCCAGTGTACTGAGCCCCTGTCATCAGCAGAACCTGACATAATATCAAGACTAACCCTTACCCCATTCTCAATGTCTGCATTTAACCCTGTGTACAACCCTGTTGGTTACCCAACCGATGCCTATGGCTGACCCCTACTGGAAAATCCCTATGCCCCATTCTACCCCGGTCCCTTTGCGGATCAGTACATGCCCCATCACTGGACCCCTGACCCCAACCAGGCATTCTACACCCCCTCTATCAGCCAGGAAATACCCCTGGGCTGGCGCTGCCCCCCCATGTTCCACGCCGATGGCAATAATCCCCATATCAACCCCAGAGGATACTCCGCAGCACCCCCCAACCCCGCTTACCTTCCCCCTGCCCATTACTATGTGTATCCAATCCCCGCTGCAGCCCCAGTCCCTCCAGAGCCCATGGATAACTATTCCCCCCCCTGCCCACTGTTCGCCGTTCAAACTCCTCCTTCTCCTAGGCAGCAAAGAGTTGAAGCCTATGCCCAGCAACGCAACAAAGTCCTCCACTTTCTCCACTTGTCCCCTGCAGAATTCGCAAGGTGTACCCGCACCCTCCTCACCAACCTAGGCTACCCTGATGCCTCCACAACTCCGGAGGTCTGGGCGGATCAACTCCTCAACTTCCACAAATGCTACCTGCAAGGAAACCTCCCGGAGAATATGCAAGGCACCCTGGGCATCAACAATAACTTACAGAACAAGCTCCACACCTTGATTGAAGAAATCCACACTAGCCTGAACCCCCGCCCCTTCGAAGACCCTCTGGACCCTGCCTGCTCCTTCCATGTGCAATGCATGGAACCCATTGGAACACAAAGCAAAGCCCCATCTTCTGTTTCCCATCAGCAGGAAGAACTCAACGCAGCCTCCAGCATCTTGAGGAACCTCAACCCCATGGGGGGGTTGTTCAACCAACCCGCCACCCACACCTTGGCCCTCTCTGCCCAGCCCCGGGCCAGCTCTGTACCCAGCGCCTTCCGAACCTGGGACCAACCTGCTGCTCCTGAACTCCATTCCCAATGACCGCCCCTACGCATTGACAATGTCAACCGGACCCTCTCCTATATCGATGAGCCTGGCAACCCCGCCAACAAACACACCCCGCACAATGGACCTCAACGAGACTGACCCCCCCACTTCGATCTCTGCACCCCTTGTACCAATGCCCCTCTGCCCCATCCCAATGCCCCAGTTCCCCCATGACAGCCCATGGGCCCCGGGGCACCCTGACCCCCTTTTTCCACCAACCCCTCTCATCCCCCACCCACCCTGATGCCTAATTCCCCCACCGACACCAACTATTTCAGACCCCCAACCCCCGAAGGACCCCCTCCCCCTCAATGGGCCCCAGGACCTGCCCTGGGTAGTGTGGGTCAAAACCCTGGCAGAGGACCACCCAATGGCAGACCCCCTGGAGGATGGGGCCCAGCAATGGACAACTTTCCCCCCCAGCACAGAAATGGAAATCACTACTACTACTATTACTACAACACTGGACCCCCACCTCAAACTCAAAATTCACAGGACAATACCTATGATGCACTGGCCTGGGAGGGTAAACTTGACATCCAGAAGCTCAAACCCTTCACTGGCTGCGACCCTCGGAAGTGGCAAATCTTCCTGACTCAGTGTTTAACTATGTTCCAAGCTAAGCCCATTACCTTTCAGCTTGAGAGCTCATGAGTAGCCTTCACCGCATCATACTTACAGGGCATTGCCTTCAACCACTACATCATGCTACTCTGGTTTGACCCAAACAATCCCATACTCTCCAATTGGCTTGCTTTCACCCAAGAGTTCTTGAGTAAGTTTGGCATCTTTGACACTATAGTGGAGGCGGAGGAAAATCTCTTCAACCTCCAAATGTGTGACAATGAACACTTCACGACCTTTATCATACGATTCAAATGAGAGGCCCATGAGACTGGCTGGAATTACAATGCCCTCTGGTTTGCCCTCCATTGTGCCCTACCCCAATGGATCAAGGACATCCTTCACCTCACACCCAAGCAAACCACCTACAACAGGTACAAGGCGCTTGTTACCCAGGTCAACCAACATTACTGGGAAGACCGCAGCAAAAACATGGCACCCCAGACCTCTTGGAACACCTCCAGTAACACCAACTGGCAGGCCGGAGCAACCAATGGCATTCAATCCTCGATCCCCACTAACCCCGCCAACCCCACACCCCACTTCCCTCTGGGCCGAGGGGTCCCCAACACCAACCGACCCCTGGGGCAGTGCCCACCCGCCCAGCTCAATGCCACCGACCTCCATGACACCCCAGTACCCCTGGATACCAACCCTGACGACCATGACGACATCCCGGACCCCGCCAATGATCAAGAAGCCCTATGTGCAAACAGAATCCAGGACAGCCCGTGGATCGACATGCTGGAGGAAACGCAGGAGAAATGATGGAAGGAAGGTGCGTGCATCCTATGTGGTGAGCAGGGGCACTTTATTTGCAGTTGTCCTAAATGACAGGTGATGGGATGCATTGTGTGGATGATCAACGGAGAGGACTGTAACTACCAGTTCATGGAAAACAAGTCGGCAGTTTAGGTCTGGAAGACGCACTAGACTGCAGACCATATCCTGACATCTTCTCCGCCCCAGCCACACTCCTCCATGCAATGGTACTTGCCCCGGACAACCCCCCAGCACACCTCCCCTCCCACTCCTCCACCAACCTCCTCCTCCGCACCACTCTCCCCTTCACTGACAAACCCGTCCCCACACTAGTCAACAGTGGTGCCACCAATAACTTTGTTGATGAATCCCTGGCGGCGCTCGCCCCACAACCTCTCCACTGCCTCCCCACCCCGATCCCCCTCAAACTCTTTGATGGAGACTCTACCCCAGCGGGAGACATCACTCATTGCCTAGAAACAATCCTGACCTTCACCAACAGACAACAGCAAGAACTCCGATTACTCATCACAAAATTACACCCCTCCGCCCCCATCGTCTTAGGGTTCTCATGGCTCCACTCCACCAATCCCCACATCGATTGGCCCAGCCTCACCCTACGCCTCAACCAGGACAATTCCACCGACTCTGGATTGGTACCCTTCAATGTCTCACCCCCCTCTGAGAACTCCAAGACCACAATCGACCAACCCCGGACCCCTCCGCAACTTTGCTCTAGGTCTGCACAGTCATTCGTCATCTATGTCTGACTTAGCGGCTCGCCCAAGGTACTCCCCACCCTCGTAGACAGTGGCGCCTCTGGTGTCTTTGTCAGCAACCAACTCGACCTCCGACGCAATGATCTCAACAAACCCCTTGAGCTCCAACTCTTCAATGGGAGCCCTGCCATGACCAGAATCATGCAGTACCATGACAACACCCTCACCCTCGATAATGACCTGCAATTCCAGGCCCAACTCCTCATTACCCAACTACCCCCATCAACCCTGATTGTGCTCAGACTCCTGTGGCTGTGAGATGTTAATCCCGACATCAACTGGAAGAACCTCACCATGGAATTCCCCAGCCCCGAAGCAAGCTTAGCAGCTGCCATCCACCTCCGCCTCCAGTCTATCTCTGATCTTGACATTCCCCGCCCCGACACCATCACCTCTGGAATGACTCAGGATCCCCCAACCCCCGACATACCCTGAAATTGATATAAGGGCCCGTGCTACCCCAACCAGCGATGCCCGAAGCCCCCGACTGACCCTGACGTCACCCTGGACCCAACTGTTGCACCTACAGTACCCAACCCTGTCAACCCCAGAGACCTTGACATCAAAATCATTGGCGCCATCCCCTTCGCATGCCTCCTATGAGAAGGCACCCCTGCCTTCCAGTTGCAAGTCATGCCAGCCCTACCCAAGGAATACCTCTGCACAGGGACTACTGCGCCAGAAATCAAGACGGAGGAGCAGATCCTATCCAAAGTAGTTCCCTGGGAGTATCATGAGTTCGCTGATGTGTTCTCTGAAGGAAGTGCCAAGGAACTCCCTCCTCACCGCTCCTATGACCACAAGCTCGACCTTGAAGAAGGTACCTCACCCCCATTTGGCAAAATCTACAACATGTCTGAAATCGAGCTCTGGGCCCTGAAGGAATACCTCAACAACATGCTTGGCAAAGGTTTCATATGCCCATTGATCTCCGCAGCTGGCGCCCCAGTTCTGTTTGCCAAGAAAAAAGACGGATCCCTCTGACTCTGTGTGGATTATTGGGGACTCAACAAAGTCACCAAAAAGAACCAGTACCCCCTCCCCTTAATCAGAGACCTTGTTGATCGTCTTCGCAGCACCAAGATTTACACCAAAATCAACCTCCGTTCCAGCTACAACAATGTCCAGATCACCCCAGGACATGAATGGAAGACCGCCTTTTGCACCCGCTATGGCCTCTTTGAGTATCTTGTAATGCCCTTTGGAATGACTAACTCCCCTGCCACCTTCCATTGAATTCGCCAGCGGAGCATTCGGAGCACGTCCGCCATGTCTTGGAACGACTCTGAGAATATCACCTTCATGCTAAACCCAAGAAGTGCTCATTCCACACAGCAGAAGTCGAATATCTCAGAGTCATTGTCACCCCTGACAGTGTGCGCATGGACCCCGCCAAGGTCGATGTGATACTCAACTGGCCCTCCCCATGGAACGTCAAGGAGGTACAGTCATTCTTGGGGTTTGCTAACTTCTATTGCCACTTCATCGACAACTACTCCAGGATCACCAAACCCCTCAACTGACTCACACAAAAGGACACCCCTTGGGACTGGGACAGCAAGTGCCAGAGCGTATTCCTCCTCCTGAAGAAGGCCTTCACCTCTGCTCTGGTCCTCTGCCATTTCGACCCCTCCCTACTGATCATGCTCGAATGTGACGCCTCTGACTATGCTATTGCCGGGATACTCTCCCAGTCAGACTTGGGGGGCAAAGATCTCTATCCCATCACCTTCTACACCCAATTGATGATCCCAGCAGAACTCAACTACGACATCTACAACAAAGAACTCCTTGCAATCATTAAAGCCTTTTGTCAGTGGCAGGCCTACCTCAAGGGGTCCCCACACTGCATCCAAGTCTACTCCAATCACAATAACCTGCAATATTTTATGACCACAAAACAGCTCAGCTGCCACCAAGCTTGATGGTCCAAAACCCTTTCGGAGTACGATTTTACTATTCACTACCACCCTGGGCGACTCGGCGCAAAGCCCGACACCCTCACTCAAAGACCCAACATGTATCCGAAGAAATCGTTCGAAACCGAACAAAATGCATTCAACCATTGAGTGGTAATCCCACCCGAACATCTCCATGCCGTGCTGATTTTAAACAAGGAAGGAATCCTCCAGCAAATCAGGAATGCACCCCCAGACCCCTTCTTCAACCAGCATGACCCCTGCAACAGCCCTGATGAGTCGAGCATAGACAACCCCTTTTTGCTATCCCCGGACCACCGCCTCCTGCTCCGGAGTGGACAAATCTATGCCCCGGACCACAAGTCCATTCACCTCGACATACTCCGACAGCACCACAATCACAGACTCCGGGGGCACCCAGGAATTTGTAAGACCCTTCAACTCATCTCCCGGACTTATTTTTGGCCAGGAATGAAGAAGGACGTCACACAATATGTAAGAGCCTGCGAACCCTGCCTATGGGCCAAAGTACCCTGTCATCGCCCCCATGGATTACTGAAACCCGTCCCTGTCGGTCACCGCCCCTGGTCCTCAATATTGATGGATCATATCATTGAACTCCCCAACTCCGAAGGTTTTGACACAATCCTTGTCGTCATCTGCTGCCTTACTAAACAAGCCCTCTTCATCCCCTGCCACACCACCAACACCACCTCAGATTTTGCCAAACTATTCCTTGAACATGTATTCTCCAAACACAGACTTCCCGATGACATCGTCTCTGACCGTGGACCCCTATTCATATCTCATTTTTGGCAATCGCTGTGCAAGGCGCTCGAAATCAAAACCAGCCTCTCTACCACCTATCACCCGGAAACCGACAGACAAACCAAGCATGTAAACCAGACATTAGAACAGTATCTTTGCCTCTATGTTAACTATTTACAGAATGACTGGTGCGCAGAGCTTCCCCTTGCCAAATTCACCTACAACAACATGCCTCACTCTGCCACTGGAGTTTCCCCCTTTTATGCCAACAAGGGCTACAATCCCCGACTCATGCTGTCCCTCAAAGACATCCCTTCCCATGTTGCCCACAAAGTTGCCAAGGACCTCTGATCCCTCCACCAATTCCTCCGGGATGAGATCGACACTGCCAACCAAGCCTACTCCAAGCACGCCAATGCCCGTTGCAAGCTGACCCCCGACTGGCCCCCCGGCACCCTGGTCTGGCTCGACTGGTGAAATCTTAAGACCTGGAGGCCTTCCGTCAAACTCGACCACAAGCGCCTTGGCCCATTCAAGGTCCTCCAGAAGGTCTCCACCCATGCTTACAAGCTCGACCTGCCTCCGGGCCTGAAGGGCCTCCACCCAGTGTTTCACATTCAACTCCTCGAAAAGCATGCTCCAGACCCCTTCCCCAGCCAACGCCCCAGCCAACCGCCCCCCATCAAAGTCAAGGACGAGTATCACTATGAGGTCAACAAGATCCTTGACTCCCGGATAGTCTGCAGCTGACTCCAGTACCTGGTCCGCTGGAAGGGCTATGGACCTGAGGATGACACGTGGGAACCCCGAAAGAACCTTGACAGAGCCCCCAACAAACTCCGGGACTTCCACCGATGAAATCCCACCAAGCCCCGGAACCCCCGGGACTGACCCAACACAGATGGCAGTAGTGGGCATAACCCCCGCCTCTGGGTTCACCAGGGATTCAACTCCCACCAGTACTCTCCTATGTGTTTTCACTTACTCCTCTCCTTGCTCTATCTGAAACTTCCCACACTCAGCAGAAGGACCAAGAAAAAAAATGTATAGTGAAAAATGGTGAATATACATATTGGACAAGGATGGGCAGAGAATGATTTAACAATGAGGTCCGAGCTCCCCTCACTCCCCCCCCCCTCTGACCCAAACCCTGCTACCCTTCCCACCATGAATACTTCCAACTGCGCCACTACTGTCGCCAGAGCCTCGGGTTGCCTAGGAAGCAGTTCCCCCATGTCCATCACCATCTTCCACCATGCTCTGGGGTCTGCCATTGCCCTCCACCGATGCCCTGCCAACAGATGCCCCATCTGTGTAACTCCTTAACCCAACTCTGGCAGAAGGTCCCTGGGCATCCTCACCAACCCATCATGGATGGACCCCAGCACTGCTGACACTCCATCGAGAAGGATGCGATGCTCTCTGGCCCAGTCTATGGAAATGGAATCAGTGCTTAGGAGACAGGAAGCGAGGAAACCACTCATGAAGCACTCCATGCTGGCCTGAGGCTGCCTTGTTGGCAAGCCATTCTTCTCACCGCCACGCCCTCTCCGCTGCTGCCCAGACTTCCCCAGCACTAGAACCCTGCTGGGTCTCCCGCACCCCTGAGCCTCCTGTCTGCTGCATTGCCACCTCTGCCACCTCTGCCTGCACCTGCAGATGCACTGTCCGCACCTCCAACTCCTACAGATGAGACAATTGCTCCGCGGCAGTCCCCACAGCAACATCCTTATCCTTCCACACCAAGTCCCGTTCCCTCCAAACCCCATCCAGCTCCTGTCAAGCCCTGTCCCTCTCCTCCCATACCCCCTGAACCTCCTCCTCGCGTGCAACCAACAACCATTCCAAAGTCTCTACCTGACACCACAGATAGGCCTCTGCAACCAATCACAACCTACCCGCAGACTGCTCAATGGGGGCTCCGGATGTAGGGGAGTATACTGCAGAACCAGGGGGGCCCCCCATTACCTGCTTGCCCTGCACCCACTTACTGGGACCTGCCTCAGGTGAAGGGGACACTCTCCATTTCCCTTTCTCCTGCATGGAAGGGGCCCCCTCCTTCCGTCCACCCCGCAGGGGCCCCACCTTCATAGCAGGCGCGCTAACCCATTCCCCTCCCCCAGCCCCGGAGCCCCTCCCCGGCACCCTGCCCTTCTGCCCTTCCTCCAGTTGCGCTGTGGCCCAATCCCAATCCCACCCTTCCTCCACCACAACGCAAGTGGCATGCCAACTCAGGGTGACGGAGCACCTCTCATGCCACAAACGGCATGGAAGGCACACTGACATGTCCCACCGTACCCCTGATGCAGGCTCCTCAAACTCACACTGCTCCCCTCGTCAGGTGCAAGATGCACACTGCAGGGGCATGTTGGTCTGGGAAACATAAAGCTAAGTAGCCACTCACCGGGGCTGCTGCCTGACACCACTCAAGGGTGGGGGGACCCCTTGCCCAACCCACCACCTCAGCAAACTGCTCTGGCATCACCTCCACCTGTACCACCCTCGAACCCTCTGGAACAAGCCAGACCACTCCTGGACAAATGCCAGACTTGGAGCACATAGAAGGGGCCACGCCCACTGGTGGCTGCATCACATCCATGCCAGACGATGGCCCTGAGGGACCTACCACAGCCGTGGACAACTCTGTGAAGGGCCAATCAGTATTTGGGGGCACAAGATACAGACCACACTCATGGCTACAGTACATCACCTCGACCCGACAGCAATCTCAGTGACCCTCTGAATCCTCGGAAGACAATGGCTGGGATGACAGGGACGGCAACCTAGATGCTGCTGGAGAATAGGCTGAAGAAGACATTACAACAAGCTGGGGGACTCCCGGGTGCGTCCACCCCTTCTAATAACTTAGGAAGGAGCCCCTGATGAATGGCAGCTGCACCTCGACTTCCTTCCCCACACTGCCACCACTTGCTGCAGTTTGATCAATATTGATCAACTTCGATTCCCACACCCTACCAATCCCCGGTTAATTCGGTCGCACGGTTTGCCAGGCGGGAGTTACTTGAAGTGATACTTGACTGGTTTTCCGAGTTCTTAGTGTAGCGCGGGGTTTGCATAAGAAAAAGACAATTTTTTCTGAGTCCGAGAAGTTCTCGAGTTGACCCCTTGAGAGAGGGGACGAAACTCAAGCTAACTACTAGGGACTATGTAAGTTTAAGTAGTAGTAACAATAAGATGTAGAGTGGAATAAAGTGAAGCAGGGATGGTGGGTGGGGATGCGAACGATACGATCTACGTAAAGATCTCAAGTCTAATCGGTGAATCTGCGAGCGCAGTGTGAGACGACGTAATGATAATAAGAAGGACATATCTGCGAGCGCAGTGTGAGACGACGAGTCTCACTGGCTGCGCTCGTGGGTTAATAAGTAAGAGGAGACAATGGGGAGTACAAAGCGAGTGGCCAGAGGCCAAAGAGGTGAAAGGGATAAAGAGATGAATGAGATAAGAGATAGAAAGATGAAAAGATAAGGTAGGTCGGTAAGTGGCTAATTGCCCGAATTAACCCTGGGCAACTACCACCTCACCCTTGCCCAATCCATTAATTCGGTCGCACGGTTCGCCAGGCGGGAGTTACTTGAAGTGATACTTGACTGGTTTTCCGAGTTCTTAGTGTAGCGCGGGGTTTGCGTAAGAAAAAGACAATTTTTTCTGAGTCCGAGAAGTTCTCGAGTTGACCCCTTGAGAGAGGGGACAAAACTCAAGCCAAAGCAGTAAAGCCCCGAAGAGCCGGAGGTTCGAAAGGGGTGATTTGAGTGTGGGCCAAGTGGAGGAGGAATGAGAGCTGGAGGATGCGATTTGTGTCATTTTCTACATAGAGCTTGTAAGCGTCGCTGCGCCAGCGTCCGAGAAGCTGGATTTCGTAGTCAGAGTAACCCACGGCAGCCGCCTCAGAGGCGGCGCCCCGGCGGAAGCTGTGTCCCGCGAACGCGTTGGGATTGAGGCTGGCAAGCGCGAGAGCATCACGAATGCTTCTGACGAAGTAGGAGTATGACAGGGGTTTCCCATCGGGCTGTTCGAAGAGAGGTGCGTCGTGTTCACGTGGGAGTTCTGTAAACATGGCTTTGAGGGCTGCGACTGGGCATGTGGGGCGGCCAGGTGCCGCTGCAACTGTGACGGTGACACCTCTGCAAAAAGGGTCAGTCTTGGAGGCTGGGAGGGTGATGCGCGCGTGAGTAGGGTTGGCAAAGTTGGGCTGGAAGGTAACACAGTCGCGGCTAAGGTTGAGGCTAGGGTTAAATTTGCCCCCCTTTCCCGTGGTAAACTCCCCGCTGCGTAGCAAGCCTGAGTAAGCAAGGCAGCAGGCTGCGTAGATGACGGTGTGTCCGGGGGTGACGCTGGGCCGGAGCTGTGCAAGGAGTGCCGTGAGGACAGAGAGGGTGACTGGTTGAACTGGCCTGCGTTCTTTTTCGCCGTGGTAGCGTTTAATCCCACAGATGAGACGCTGTACCAGGGGGGAGTCGATGGCTTCAAAAGGGAGACCTGCATCTGTGTGGAGGGACCTGACTGCTGTAAGATAGGATTTGATTGTTTTGGGCTGCACCCATCCTCCAAGGCTTGCGACCCATGAGAGGATTGCGGGCTGAGATGCCGGAATGATGGAGCCGTCGCCATTGTAAAGATTGTGGAGCTGTGCAAACTGGATGAATTGTCGTTGCCCCGTTGAGTAAGTTTTTCGTGTACTTGCTGTGAGGCCATGCCATAAATAGAATGAGACGGTCTTGGGAAGGTGCCGATTCTGTTCGTACCACCAAGCTGGAGGCGTTTCGAGCAGGGCTTGAGGTTCAACCACGGGGCAATGGAAAACATGCGGGAAAAGGAAAAACAAGATGCAGCGTCAGCAATCGAATTATCAGAAGAAGATAACCAACTGGAAGAGAACAAGAAATCGAGACGGCAGGCCAGGGCAATCAGGTGGCGCATGAGTTTCATTGTCGGGGTTGACTTGATTGTTAGATCGCGAATCGCATTGTAGATGGCATCGTTGTCAATGTGGAACACGACATGACATCCTGTCAGATGTGGCCCCCAGCATAGGACCGCATATATGACAGTGAACATTTCCTTGACCTGGATATGTTCGGGTCGAAGACGCCTCGGACACCGTGCCGCAAACCACTCCTTCCCAAAATGTCCGCCTAGGCCCTTTTTACCACTTGCATCTGTGTAGATGTTGACCGTGGGACGGGACTGACCAATGAGGCGAATGCCATTCCAGTTGGTTGCAACAGAGCACCACCATTCGAGGTCATGGCGTGCTGCTTTCGGAATATGGCAACGTGCAAACTGAGATGCTGGGAAGGACACGGTGAAGTCGTATAGCCTGCGAAGGAAGGCGCGTGCAAGGGGGATGACTTGTGACGTAAACTGTAAGAAGCCGGTGAGCTCATCCAGCTCACGACGCGTGCAAGCTGCATGTGTGACCCATGGATCGAGGAGCTGCGCAAGATAAGTGAGCTTGTCCTTCGGGAGGCGTACCTCCATTGCGATCGAGTCGAGTTCGAGCCCCAAGAATTCGATTGTAGTTGCTGGCCTGACAATTTTAGATGGCTGAAAAGACAGCCTGAGTTGTGAACCAAGATCGAGTGCCCACGAGAGAGACTGTTGGACGGAATGGAGTGGTGTGACGGCTGAGAAGATCGACAGAAAATTGTCCAGGTAGTGTTGTATGCGTGCTGGAATATTATTCTGCAAGATCCAGTGCAGAGCCTCGGCAAAGAGATTAAAGATGTAAGGAGCAGAGCGGCAGCCAAAGCCCAGAACGATGTCGTGGTAGAACTCACCCAGCCAAGTGAAGCCTAGCAGGGGCCAGTCCTTGATGCGTACTGGAATGTGATGAAATGCAGACTCCAGATCTAGCTTGATCATCAGGGACCCGGGTTCTGATGCTATGAGATCGGCGATTGCCCAATCAATCATATCATACTCAATGGTTGCCTCCTCGTTGGAGATGCCATCATTGACTGACATCCCATCAGGCCATGAGAGATGGTGAATGCAGCGTATTTTGTCGGATCGCTTACGTGACACTGCTCCCAGAGGAGATGCATGGAAATTGATGAATGGAGGCGTAGGGAAAGGGCCACGAGTGCGCCCATTGGCAACATGGGCTGCTATGTCAGCGGTGATGGAGTTTGTTATGGAAGGGTCGAGGATCGTGGATTTGAGGTTAGTGCAGTCCTGAGACTTAGATCGGTCGCCTGAGAAACCAATGCTGGCACCATGACATATTATTTGAACAATTGTAGATACAAGCATTCGATCAGGGTAATCTTTTAAGTAGTGCGACCATGCTTCCTCCTTAAGGGTGGAAGTGACATGGGGGAGGTGTGATGCGTCCGCTAGTGGGGTGTTGGTGTGAGGAGCTGTGTTTGGGCGGATCGGAGGGGTGGGAAGACCGAGAACGAGGGGAGCCAGAGGGAGAAAACCAGGAATAGTAGAGTTGTTGTGTTGGAGAAGGCCCAGCAAGCAGACACAGGGACAGGGTTACTCGCCCTGCCTTGTGCCTAATCCTTATGCTGGTGTTTCCCATGGCCCATCTTCCCACACGTGGCGCAGCTATGAGGGCGGCCCCAGGGGCATGGAGTCACAGTGCATTTGCCTTCGTTGTATTTGCGACAAACATCTGTGGGGCTCGATGTGCGCATGTTCCCTGCTGTCCTGGGCTGTTTCCCAGGCATGGCCTTCCTGTAGGCATAGACATGCTTACTGAGTAGGTCCGTAGCGGGTATCCCCCAGCCAGAATAGTCACCCGTGGCCATCTCAGATCGACGACAATTGAAAAATACCGAATGGTACTGGAAGACTGCTGACCATTCGAATTCCGCGATTAGCTCCATCAGGTGAGCAGTGTACTCATAGAAGACAAATGGTACATCGTTGGATTTGGGCAGGTGGAAACCGAGGACATTGAAGTAGCGCTGAAGAGGGACGATGACAGAGAAGGGGTTCTTATACTCCTTGGCAGCACGGTTGCTGATTTCGAACTGATTTGTCGTTCCATTAAAAGTGTATGCCACTTCTTTGTCCCGGTTCGTGGGGTCAAGCTTGTGAAGATCGGCTGCCTTAAACTCATGCATGATGATTGCCGTGATTACCGCCGCCTCGATGTCGGGGAAGCGTGTGCGAAGGGAAGTGGGGGTAACAATGGACGTACTGTTAGCTGCCACTGCCGAGATGGGAGGTATGAACTCTGCTGATGTTTGAGGACCCTGCGCCGGGACCGCTGAGCCTCTGTTTGTGTTCATCCTGGTGACCATTTCCCTGACAAGGGTACCAAGTTTGGATACGGTTGTGTTTAATGCGTTGAAGTCGTCAACCGACACGGCAGGTGAAGGGTCCATGATGCAAGGTTCGGGTGCGGGAGAGGGTGTTACTCTCAAGAAACGGCCGTTGGAGGCATGAGGTGGTAATGCGGTAGAATCTCTCGAGGACGTGCTCATGCACTGTATGTGCGAGGGATTAGATTAAATGCAAACAATACAATCTACGTAAAGATCTCGAGTCTAATCGGTGAATCTGCGAGCGCAGTGTGAGACGATGTAATGATAATAAGAAGGACATACCTGCAAGCGCAGTGTGAGACAACGAGTCTCACTGGCTGCGCTCGCAGGTTAATAAGTAAGAGGAGACAATGGGGAGTACAAAGCGAGTGGCCAGAGGCCAAAGAGGTGAAAGGGATAAAGAGATGAATGAGATAAGAGATAGAAAGATGAAAAGATAAGGTAGGTTGGTAAGTGGCTAATTGCCCGAATTAACCCTGGGCAACTACCACCTCACCCTTGCCCATTCCACTTGCTCCCCGCATCTCAAAGGGTCTCGATGCTGAAGGGGGGGTAATGTCACGACCCACTCCCTAGACACTGCTCCCAACCCCTCCCGATTTCCCATCTAACTCCCCTGAACCCCGCCCACACTTTCGCACCCACACTGGATAACTCCGACGCTTCTCCGGCAAACCCCAACAGCAACTCTGACACCCTCTTTGTAGCCATCAATGCTCCCCCTGAAGCCTTCCCCCACCATTCCTGGCCATGTCATACGTTCCTGACCCCCTACCCTAGTCTACCCGACCTGTTCCGGGGTATCACAGCGCCCTCGGAATGGCCTGCTCCCCCAACTGATCCCATCAGAATACCACCGTGGCCCACCCTTGGATTGTACCCGACACCTGTTGACTCCGCACAGCTCCATCGACTCCTGCCACCATATCCACCACTCTCCAGGGTACCCAGTAGTCAGTATATAAGTTGTAGAATAACTCCTTGAACTTTAGTCTTGATATTACATTTACTGGTTTCCTATGTTTCATCTCTCGTCTCGTCTCTGTTTCTGTTTTTAAGTTTTGAATCTATCTTTCTTCCTCAGTCTTGTCTCGTCTCCATCTCATCTCGACTGTACATATTTCCTTTGTCCTTCTAAGTTCCTCTTGCTTCCTATGTCAGTACGAACTCCGCGCACATGCCACGACCCAAACATTCTTACAACAACTCTGACCCTCACTCCCCACTCAGCCCCGGAACCCATCAAGCCCTGGTAATCCCCTATCCAGCTCTGGCCCCACCTCCATCACCCAAGAAGCCTCCACTTACCCCACAATCTATTTGCACGCCCACGAACTAGCCCTGACACCTGCCCTGGGTCAACGACTGGTACCTTTGGTCTTAGACTCCTCTGGACCATTCAGGACTTGCTTGGGCTGCTTTCCCTAGGAACCCCCCCTTGCCAGCTTTCCCCACCTCTGCTCCAACTCCGGATGCCTGGTTATAAGCGCAGGACATCACGTCTGCCTAGTAAGGACTCGCCAGTGTACTGAGCCCCCATCATCAGTGGAACCTGACAAGTACCCTTATTCACATCCTTTGGCAACATTTGCCAGTGACACCAACACTCTCCCATGATTAGTGACCAGCAATGATATTCTGCCTTTCCGAAATGATGGCACCGTTACTTATAGTGACATACCTCACAGTGCCAAAGTTGTCACCAGCAATGCTCACGTACTTCTAGTGGAGAAATGGCTACACAATCTTGCCAGACCTGAAGGCCTTAGTAACAAGGACTATGCCACTTTTGTTTGCTATGCCTCCATGTTCTTCGCTACTGGAGGCAAACTTTGGTGAAGAAGTTGAGATGGTGCTCACAAGCTGTTTGTGCCCCTCACTAGTCACTTACAAGTCTTGAAAGCCATGCATGATGACTTGGGACATAGAGGTCTTTTTGCTACTTGCTCAGCCCTTCTAGAACGATTTTGGTGGCCTCAAGTTAGTGCCGATATTGTATGGTACCTCCAGACTTGCCACCTCTGCCAAATACACCAGACAACCAAAGTTCTCATCCCACCAACTGTTGCTATGCCAGTGCCCTTGTTCAGCAAGATATATGTTGACACCATGTTTATGCCACCCTCCAATAAGTTCAAATATATCATTCAAGGACATTGTTTGCTAACTCATTACCCCAAGTTTCGCATGCTTGCCAGAGAGAACACCAAAGCTATTGCTAAGTGGCTATATGAGGATGTCATCTGTCATTGGGGAGCACTTAGTGAAATTGTTACCGACAATGGACCTCCAATCCTAAAGGCAGTTACCTACTTGGCAAAGAAGTATAACTTGCACCACATCTGAATCTCTGGTTATAATAAGCATGCTAACAGAATAATCAAGCAGCCCCATTTTGATGTTTGCCAAGCTCTCTTCAAAGCAGTTGATGGTGATCAGTCCAGGTGGAGTACTGCTACTTACTCTGTATTTTGGTCAGAATGGGTTACTGTTTGCAAGCGAATGGGTTGCTCCCCCTACTTCACGACAACTGGCACCCACCCTCTCTTGCCAGCCAACATAGTAGAAGCAACATATTTGCAACTGCCACCAAACTTGCTATTGTCAACAACAGACCTCATAGCCTGCTGAGCAATTGATCCTCAACATTGCCAAGAGGATCTTGACTGCCTTCACAGTCATGTTCTTAGTGCTCATTGCCTAGCAGCCATTCACTTCAAAACAGAACATGCCGCTACAATCCACAATAACAACTTCAAAGCAGGTGACCTCATACTGATGAGGAATACTAGAATTGAGGTAATGCATGACAAGAAGATGAAGCCTCGTTACCTAGGCCCCTTAGTGGTAATCTCTTGCAACTGTGGAGGCACTTACATTATTTGTGAACTAGATGGCTCCATACTGCATCATCCTGTTGCTGCCTTTTGTTTAGTCCCCTATTTTGCTAGAGAACACATAATAGTGCCTAGCAATGCTTTTGACATTGACACCTCTTGACTCAGAGAACTGGAGCAAACTGAACTTGTCGATGACAACAATACTGGCAACATAGCTAGTGAAGAAGAAAGCTACCTTTCACTAAGCCTTAGTGACTTATCTTGACTCTGCCTTGTTTCTTATTGTTCCTATCCAGTGATTTTTGGGGTTGACTGAGGACAGTCAATATTTCAGTATGGGGGAGGATGATGAGCCTCGGTTATTGCTGAGCACCATTTTTGGCATTTTGAACTTAGTGGCAGCTGACTACTTTGAATTTGGCACAAGTCACAACACTCAGCACACAGGACCCAGCCTGAGGGTTGGACCAAAGCACGAGACTTTAGCAAGCACGAGACTTTAGCAAGCACGAGACTTTTCAATCACAAGAAATATCATGTGGAGCCTGGATCTTGGGCCTGGAACATCAAGGCCTAGATCTTCCTTAGTGACGATTATTAGTGACTTTAGTAACTCTGGCAACAAAATGGTGTTCTCTTACTATATACAGACATATTACCAGATGCATACATTTTTACTATCATTCCCCTTGCCAAGCTTACCAACATACTTGAACGGCATCTATCCTTCAGGTATTGACATCAGACTCACTCTTTTTGGATTCATTTGCATTTATACACCATAGAGACTTCACTTATGGTTTTTCACCTAGTTACAGACTGACACCTCATATGGACCATAAACACAGTGACAGATGCCATTGCCAGTGGCGACTATTTGCTTACTTTCCCATACTATACTTTGGAAACATATAAATACTGCCTATACATAGACACTACCCCATCATAGCAAAATAGAACAGAGAACCCCCATCAGTATTGACTAGTTGCTCTCTCTAAGCTTACCAGCTTGAGATTTCACTTTGCTTCTTTTGTTCCTCTATTGCTTTTGACTTTGGCTTAGCAACAAGCCTTCTCAACTTTGACCTCAACCTAGTGTGGTGCCAACTGCAGGTGCCTATTTGTGTTATTTCAACTTAGTGACATTAGTGACTACAGCTAGTGGCTAGTTCACATTCATTCTCTGATTTTAGTCTTCTTATTACTACCTTTCCCCCCCTTTTTCCTACCCTATCCCCTCACTCTTCCTACCTCCATTAGGGGTATGCATTGTCTTAGTAATGTTATTTGTCTTTACCAGTTTTCTTTCCTTATTGTCACTAGTGACTTCAGCTAGCAATAGCAACTTCTTTTGACTTCACTCCACAACACAACTTTTGCTCTAGTTCTCTGGGATGGTTACTGACTCACCCTCAACTATTAACTTCCTACTGCCAGCTATCCTATCTAGTGACTAGTGTTAGGTCTTCTTTTTAGGTTTCCTGCACAGCACTAGGTGGCATAGGAGCACATCACTGCCAATGCCCCACCAGCAACCTCCCCACCCTTGCCATCCCCTGCTGCAACTCCAGAGGCTGACCCATGGACATCTGTGACAACCTGTCTTGGATCAACACAAACACTGCAGAGGTGCCATACAAGAGAACCCAGTGCTCCTGCACCCAGCCTGACCCCAAAAAATGACCCCTTTTAGTAACAGGCAGAGAATTGGGAAAGACACTTACGAAGGATCCCTGTGCACCCCAAAGCAGCCTCATTGGCCAGCCAATCCTCCCTCTGCCTCACTATCTCCAACTCCACCTGCAGCAAACCACCCTCTGGCACCATTTCCCACTCCTCTGCCTCCTCCATAAGCTGCACCTCCCACTGCATTGGATGCTCCCACAAGCCCCATACCTCTGGCACTCACTCTGGTGCCACTCACACCAAGGTGTTCCACACCTGCTCCAATGCCTCCTTCTCCACCCTGCCATTGGCTCATGCCCCCACAGCCTCTTGCTGGGCCCTGCCCCTGACAGCAGAGAAGCTCTCCACTTCCCATGGTCCACCACCAAGGATGCCCCCTCCCTCCACCCACCCTGCAGAGGCCCCACCTGCCCCATGCTCCCCTCCCCTGATACCTGGGTCTTCCATGCCTTGCTCAGCTGACCCCACACCCAGTCCTTGTCCCACTCCTGCTCCATGGCAATGCACGCCACCTGCTGTCATGACCCATTCCCTGAAGCCCTGTACACTGCCCAACAAACCCCCGCTTCCCCAGAAACCCCCATGACGCTTCATCAAACTTTCCCAGCACTCTGTGCCTACTCCAGCTAACTCCAACACATTCTCGGCTAACTCCGACGGCCCTCTAGCCAACTCCGATGTCTTTCCTGCAGCTGCCAGCACTTCCCCTGGACTTCCTAAGCCCCTAGAACCACTCCCCCGCTGTGCCTAACCCCATTACATGTCATCAACTCAACACCCTGGCTTCTCCGACTTACCCTGGAGTATCATAACAACATCGGAATGGACCACATTGCAATTGATCCCATCAACATATCAATGTGGCCCACCCTCTGGTCATAACCAACACCTGCCAACTCTGTCGAGCTCCACCAAGCCCCACCACCACAGCCAACATTTCTGGAGCTCTTCAGTAGTCAGTATATAAGATGTAGAGTAGCTCCCCATACTCTAGTCTGGATACTGCTTAACATTACCTATGGTCTGATTATTTCTCTCTCATGTTTTGTGTTCCATGCCTCATTTTCTTACTCTCAGTTTCCTGGTCTTGTCTTATCTCTATTCCATTATCATTTCATTATTGTTCTGTGTCTCTGCCTGAATCTATTCTTGTTCTCGTTTTGTCTCCATCTCACTTTGTTTGACTCCATCTCATCTTGTTTGATTCCATCTATCGTGTTCAAGTCCTCCCAACCATAATGCCCTCACAAACTCCGCAATTATGATTATGAACCTCTAACACTCTTTCACCAACTCCGGACCTCACTACATGCTTGGCCTGAACCCTATCAATCCCTGTTGATCCCCCATCAGAACTCCGGCTCTGCTTCCATCATTCACATAGCCTCTGCCTCCTCTGCACCCACAATACTCACTCACATATGGACATATGCCTGAACCCTGCCAAGCCTGTCCCCCTTCCCCGCAACTCATCCTCCACTCCTCCGGACCTCCCCAGACTTGCTCAGATCAATTCCCACTAACTATTCTCACAAGTTCCCAGTGTTTGGAACACCTCTGAGTGCCCAGTTGTCAGTGCAGGGAATCACATCTGCCTAGTAAGGACTCACCCAGTGTAGCTGAGCCCCCGTGGTCAGTGGAACCTGACATAATATCAAGACTCTCCCTTACCCCACTCGTGATGTCCACACTAACCCCACACACACATCCAACAAACACCTCCAATGTCTACAACCGGCCCATGCCTGGAAACCACTATGATTCATATTGCCTTGCCCAATTTGCCAAGACATATTGAGTTGCAGATCTGACACAAAATGTCCCTTCCACCCCAGTTACATTCATATAATGGCTCTATCCATGGACACCCTCTTACAGCTCCCACACTCCCCCACCACCTCTGCCAGCTCTGCCACCCCCCTACAGAGGGTGACCCTGACATCACCAAAGCTTCACTCAACACCCCAGTGACAATTTGATCCAGTGCTCAACAACTTCTCCAACACCACACCCTCACCCCTCCAACAACAATAGCAAAAAGCCCTGCCATGGAAAGTTGCTCACCACATCAAGGACCAGTTGCCAACCTTGACCAAGACAACAACAAGGCCCAATAAGACCCCCAAGAATGCATTCCCCCAAACCTGCCTTTGGACCCTCCAACCCACAGCAGCCCCATTGGGAACAGACCCAGTAGGTTCCTGACACTACCAAACCTGCCCACAACCCCAATAGTGGAACCCCGCCACCCAATTATCTGGCTTTCACACCCATCTCCAACAACCTCCCCCCCCCCCACAATGATGCAAGATTCCGAGACCGATGCCACCCCCCAACTACAGAATACACTTCTGGATCAGCTGGGACCCCCTGGTTGACTCGGCCGCCACCTCCACCAACAAGTGAAAGGGCCCTGACACCTCCGACCTGACCCCAACAACCCTGGAACAAGACCAAGAAATCCCCAAGCTTCTAGGTGGTCAAGAAAGGAACAGCTACACACCCCCACCCTGCTGCTCAAAGCACAGCCCAAAGTTTATGAGGAGAACAATGGCACCCCAACTCTTAATGAAGAACAACTCCAGACCCCCACCCACTACTTCAGCACTTGCCTACTATCTCAACACCTTCTTCTGTGCAATCTGGAACCTCCAACATTAAAGACCCTCAATGCTGACCCTCCCTGCACACCACCCCCAGATGTGAACTCTGCCACCAGACTCTGCCACCTCCCACGAAGAAACCCCCAGCATAGGAGTTACTCCGAACTAACTATAGGAAAAATGGCCCTATACAAAGTAGTTCCCAAAGTACTCTAAAATCACTGACCTGTTCACATAAGGGAGGGAGAAGCCCACCATTGTCCCAGAGACTGCCAGGCAACCCACTCAAACATCCTGATGATCCAAGAGCATATGCTCTGACATCCAGGGAGGACTCCCCTGCCAGGACCAACAACCCAAATAACCCTGCGCCAACTCAAAGCTGCCCCAATCCACCCCTCTGACCACTCCGGATTCTAGCAACACAACTCTGGGGCCCCCACTCCAACTCCAATATCCAACCAAGGGGACCTGCAATGCCAGCCCCACACCCTGTACAACCCTGCCCCTATGCTGGAAGATGTCTATCAAGCAGGGACCACATCAATGGAGTAACCCAAAACAAACCCCATGCAAAGTAATCTCCCAGAGTACCCTAAAAGTTGCTAATGCCTTCCCCAAGAAGCGAGCAGTGCCTCTCCACTGCCACCCCCACATTTGCAACAACTTCCAGGCCACTCTGGAATACAAATGAAGAGTTGCCTCAACCCCGCCATGACTCCTGGGGAGTTCCACACCAATGTCTCCCCACGACCAACTTCCCCACTGCCCCCCAACAATCGTGAACAACCATCTTCCCCATCCAAGCTCAGCTCCAGGAGCCACCACCACTCCTACACGACAACTCCACTGCTCTGCAAAAAACCCCCACTCTGGAGCTCCCCCTCTGATTCGCAACACATCCCCACCAACAAGTTAAGACCCAACCCCAACCCCCACATCGACCCTGGACCCCTGGTACTCGCACTTGGAACTGTGGACCAACAAAATGTGCCTCAGACCCCTTCCTCTGCCTGCACATCCCCCAAAGCCAACACAACCAACAAACCCCCACCGAGTGACCCTTGTGTTGACTCCGGGACTGCCCACTTCTTCCCCAATGAAGGAACCACTGATCCCCAGAAGGAACAACCCACAGAACAAGCCCCGAAGCATCTCCGCTGAGGTGAGCCATTCCCCAACCAACCCCCGTGCTGCCCCTGCCCAAAAGAAACATCCACCAATACAACCCCAACAGACCTCCAAACTCTAGGGAGTGTCAGAAATATGTAAGACCCCTCCATCTGCCTCTGGATTTACCCTTGGTCAGGAAAGCAATGTCACTTAGGTGACCCGGAACCTTCAAATTTCGACTCTGGACTCAAAGGAACTGGTTGGGACTGATCACCCCACACCCCGCCCCCTTGGTCATCAACACTCCGGAGCACACCAAAGCACCACCCAAACATGCCTGCCCACAGACACAATACTCCAGAGCATGACTTTGACCTGGACCACCACCCCGGAGCACAGCAAAAGCCCAATCCCAAGTGCCCTTTACCAAATACAATACTCCAGACCTCGCCCCACACAATCCCACCAAATGAAGACCTCCAGGCATCCTCAACCAAGGAACCACACCCCTAAGGGAGTACCACTGCCTCCATGCTGACCAATCCCACAGCACAGATGGCACAGAAAACAGCCCCTACAAACTTACTACTGGGACCACCCTACCTGGGGGCTCTGCTGCTAAGCCACTAGGGACTCCCTCCTCTGAACAACTGCACCCTGAGGACAAACCTCACCCTGCCACTCCCACCATTGTCAAAAAGGACCCTTGCCACCCCAAGCACATGTCAAAGACCTGGAGGTCCACCCCCTTGAACTGGCATGATACACCTCTCTGCCACAGACTGAGGAAAACCCCTACACCCTGGGTCCAAGACCCCAAGAATTGAACCCAGCAACGCTGCCAAAAAACACCGCAGAACTCTGCAGGAAGACTTCCAACACCCCCGCTGAGCCTCAGAACTCTTCCTACAGCACCCCGCCCCATCCCAACAACCCTGGGGCTAGCCAACACAGATGGCACTAGTGGGCCTAACCCCTGCCTCTGGATCCACTAGGGATTCAACTCCCACCTGCACCCCTGCATGTTTTGCTTACCTCACCCTCACACAAATTAAAGTCTCACTTCACACACCCAGAAACAACAAGGAAGCATTGAAAAGTACAAAATATACGATACAAGGTGGAATGGGATAGTGAACTCAAAGATGACAAGAAGTGGGGCCTGGCCGCCCCCTCACTCTCCCCCCGGAGAACCCACCGCCACTGTGGACAACTCTGCAGAACTCCATCAGCCACCCCAAAGAAACAGGTCAATGCTGCTCACGACTCTGGTATATTGTACCTGCTCAATGCCAATGCTCAAACTCCTCCCCCTCACTGTTGTACATGATCACCACATCCATGTCTGAAACCAACAGGGTGGGGGAAGCAGCTGAATAACTGAGAGGGGACATGACAAGGAATTTGAGGGAGCCCCAGGGTATGTCCAAGGCCTTTTAATTGATTAGAAGGAACCCCCTGATGCAGTGGCAGCCACGCTTTGACTTTGCCTCCCATGCCACCATCACTTGCTGCGGATTGATTAATATTACTGGGCTTTGACTCCCACATCCTGCCAATCCCTGACCCACCTCCCCACATCTCAAGGGTCTTGACACTGAAAGGGGGGTGATGTCACGACCCATTCCCTGAAGCCCCATACACTGCCTGACAAACCCCTGCTTCCCCGGAAACCCCCCTGATGCTTTGTTGAACTTCCCCAGCACTCCACGCCTACTCTGGCTAACTCCAACACATTCTCAGCTAACTCCGATGGCCCCCTGGCCAACTCTGACATCTTCCCCGCAGCCACTGGCACTTCTCCTGGACTTCCTGAGCCCCTGGGACCACTCCCCCGCCATGCCTGACCCTATTACACATCATCAACTTGATACCCTGGCTTCCCCAACTTACCCTGGAGTATCATGACAACCTCGGAATGGACCATGTCACAATTGATCCCATCAACATATCAATGCGGCCCGCTCTCTGGTTGTAACTGACACCTGTTGACTCTGTTGAGCTCTGCCAAGCCCCACCACCACAGCCGACATTTCCGGAGCTCTTCAGTAGTCAGTATATAAGATGTAGAGTAGCTCCCCATACTCTAGTCTGGATACTGCTTAACATTACCTATGGTCTGATTATTTCTCTCTTGTGTTTTGTGTTCCATGCCTCATTTTCTTACTCTCAGTCTCCTGGTCTTGTCTTATCTCTATTCCATTATCATTTTGTTATTGTTCTGTGTCTCTGCCTGAATCTATTCTTGTTCTCATCTTGTCTCCATCTCACTTCATTCGACTCCATCTCATCTTGTTTGATTCCATCTATTGTGTTCAAGTCCTCCCAACCATAACACCCTCACAAACTCTGCAATTACAATTACAAACCTCCAACACTCTTTCACCAACTTCAGACCTCGCTACATGCTTGGCCTGAACCCTATCAATCCCTGTTGATCCCCCATCAGAACTCTGGCTCCACTCCCATCATTCACATAGCCTCTGCCTCCTCTGCACCTGCAATACTCACATATGGACTTATGCCTGAACCCCGCCAAGCCCATCCCCCTTCCCTGCAACTCATCCTCCACTCCTCCGGACCTCCCCAGACTTGCTCAGATCAATTCCCACTAACTATCTGCACAAGTCCCCAGTGTTTGGAACACCTCTGAGTGCCCAGTTGTCAGTGCAGGGAATCACATCTGCCTAGTAAGGACTCACCTAGTGTAGCTGAGCCCCCATGGTCAGTGGAACCTGACACCTGCCACTCCAATGAAATCAAGCACTTCTTGTGGCTTATGCAACATGGAAGGCAAATGGAAGTGTCATGTCATGAGCCCATGGAGGGCACATCAAAAATGCAGGCCTTGCCCCATCACACACAGAGAACACACTAAAAACCACAGATCAGCACACATGACAAAAGAGAACTCAAAGACTCACTGGGGCCTTGTTTTGACACCATTCCAGCATTGGTGGGCCCCAAGCTCATGCCAACACCCTTGCAAACTCCTCTGCCATCACCTCTGCCTGAGGGATTCACTGCAACAGTGGGACCCCTTCTGCATCCTCCGCTGCCAATTGGGGCACTGTGGGATGGAATTTGGCCTGCCTAGGACACCCCAGGAAACCCACCACCACCATGAACAACTCTGCAAAACTCCATCAGCCACCCTGAGAAAATAAGTTGATACTGCTTATGACTCCAGTACATGGCACCAGCTCAGCACTGATGCTCAAACTCCTTCCCCTTGCTGTTGTATACAATCACCTTGTCTGCATCTAAAAACAACATAGTGAGAGAAGTGGCTGAGTAACTGGGAGAGGACATGACAAAAGATTTGGGAAGCCTGGGGGTACATCCAAGGCTTTTTAATTAATTGGAAAGAACCCTCTGACAAAGTGGCAGCCACATTTCAACTTTGCCTCCCATGCTGCCATCACTCACTGTGGATTGATCAATATTACTTGGCTTTGACTCCCATGCCCCTGCTGATCCCTGACCCACTCCCTGTGTCTCAAGGGTCTCAATGCTGAAGGGGGGGTGATGTCATGACCCATTCCCTGGACCCCCATACATTGCCTGACAAACCCCCATCCCCCCAGAACCTCCCCCGATGCTTTGTCAAACTTCCCCAGCACTCCGCACCTACTCCAGCCAATTCTGACACATTCTCAGCTAACTCCAACAGCCTCCTGGCCAACTCTGACATCTTTTCCGCAGCTGCCAGCACTTCTCCTGGATCTCCTGAGCTCCTGGGACCACTCCCCTGCCATGCCTGACCCCATTACACATCATCAACTTGACACCCTGGCTCCTCTGACTTACTCTGGAGTATTACAACAACCTCAAAATGGACTGCATCAACAATTGATCCCATCAACATATCAACACAGCCTGCCCTCTGGTCATAACCAACACCCGTCGACTCCGTCAAGCCCTGCCACCACAGCTGACATTCCTGGAGCTCTTCAGTAGTCAGTATATAAGATGTAGAGTAGCTCCTCATACTCTAGTCTTGAGATTACCTACCTGCCTTTCCTGATGTGTTTCTGATTGTTCTTCTCATATTTTGTGTTCTGTGTCTTGTTTTTCTTATTCTCAGTCTCCCAGTCTTATCTCATCTCTATTCCATTATCATTTTGTTATTGTTCCATGTCTCTGCCTGAATCTATTCTTGTTCTTGTCTCGTCTCTGTCTCATTTCGTTCAACTCTATCTTATCTTGTTTGATTCTATCTGTTGTGTTCAAATCCTCTTGACCATAACACCCTCACAAATTCCACGATTACAATTATGAACCTCCAACACTCTTTCACCAACTCCAGACCTTGCTACACACTTGGCTCTGAACCCTCTCAATCCCCATTGATCCCCCATCAGAACTCCGGCTCTGCTCCCATCATTTGTGTAGCCTCCACCTCCTCCACACCCACAATACTCATATATGAACTTATGCCTGAACCCTGCCAAGCCCACCCCCCTTCCCTGCAACTCCTCCTCTACTCCTCCAGACCTCCCCAGACTTGCTTGGACCAATTCCCACTAACTATCCTCACAAGCCCCCAGTGTTTAGAACACCTCTGAGTGCCTGGTTGTCAGTGCAGGGAATCACGTCTGCTTAGTAAGGACTTGCCCAGTGTAGCTGAGCCCCCATGGTCAGTGGAACCTGACAGCACCCTGCCTCAACAGATCAAGGATGTCCTTTGCCTCACACCCAAGCAAACTACCTACAATGGGTACAAGGTGCTTGTTACCCAGCTTGACCAATACTACTGGGAAGATCACAGCAAAAACATAGTGCCCCGGACCCCCTGGAATGCCTCTGGTAACACCAACTGACAGGCCAGAGCAACCAATGGCATTTGATCCTCAATCCCCACTAATCCTACCAACTCTGTGCCCCATTTTCCCCCAGGCTGAGGAACTACCAGCACCAATCAACCCCTGAGACAATGTCCACCAGCCCAGCTCAACACCGCCAACCTCCATGAAACTCCAGAGCCTCTGGACACCAACCCCAATGACCACAATGACATTCCAGACCCTGCCAATGACCAAGAAGCCTTATGTGCAAACAGGATTTGGGATAGCCCATGGATCGACATGCTGGAGGAAACACAGGAGAAATGATGGAAGGAAGGCATGTGCATCTTATGTGGTGAGCAGGGACACTTTATTTGCAGTTGTCCTAAACAACAGGTGATGGGACACGCCATGTGGATGATTGACAGAGAAGACTGTAACTACCAGTTTACAGAAAACAAGTTGGTGGTTTAGGTCTTGAAGATGCACTAGACCACAGACCAGACCCCAATATCTTCTCTGCCCCAGCCACACTTCTCCATGCAACAATACCTGCCCCAGACAGCCTCCCAGTACACCTCCCCTCCCACTCATCCACCAACCTCCTCCTCCACACCACTCTTCCCTTCACTGACAACTCTGTCCCCACATAGTTGACAGTGGTGCCACCAATAACTTCATTGATGAATCCCTGGTGGTGCTCACTCCCCACCCCCTCTGATGTTTCCCTGCCTCAATTTCTCTCAAACTTTTTGACAGAGACCCTACCTCAGCAGGAGACATCACACACTGCCTGGAAACAACCATGACCTTTGCCAATGGACAACATCAAGAACTCTGACTACTTATCACAAAATTACACCCCTCTGCCCCTGTCATCTTAGGATTCTCATGGCTCTGTTCCACCAACCCCTGCATCAACTGGCCCAGCCTCACTCTCCACCTCAACCAGGACAACCCCACTGACTCCAGGCTGGTACCTTTTGACATCTCACCCTCCTCCAAGAACTCTGAGACTATGATCAACCACCCCTGGACTCCTCCACAGCTCTGCTCTAGATCTGCACAGTTGTTCATCATCAATGTCTGACTCAATGACTCTTCCAAGGTATTCCCTGCCCTCATCAACAGCAGCACCTCTGGCACCTTTGTTAGTAATCAACTCAGCCTCCAGCACAATGACCTTGACAAACTCCTTGAGCTCCAACTCTTTGATGGAAGCCCCACCATGACAAGAATCACTCAATACCACAACAACACCCTCACCCTCGACAATGACCTGCAGTTTCAGGCCTGGCTCCTTGTTACCCAACTACCTCCATCAACTCCAATTGTGCTCAAGCTCCCATGGCTGCAAGATGTCAACCCCAACATCAACTGGAAGAACCTCACTATGCTATTCCCCAGCCCCAAAGTGAGTTTAGTAGCTGCCATCCCCCTCCACCTCCAGTCTATCTCAGACTCTAACATCTCCCACCCTGGTGCCAGTACCTCTGGAGCGACCTAGAGTCCCTCAACCTCTGATGACAACCCCAATGAAGAAGGAAATGCCACTCTGCCTTGGTCACCCTCAATCACATTATGATGGCTGCCTCCCAACATACCCTGGAATAGATACAAAGGCCTGCGGTACTCCAACCAGTGATGCTCAAAGCCCCTGACCAACTCTACCACCACTCTGGACTCATCCGCTACTACTCTGACATCCAACTCCATTGACTCCAGAGACCTCAGCATTAAAATCATCAGTGCCATCCCCTTTGCATGCCTTCTACAAGATGGCACCCCTGCCTTCCAGTTACAAATCATGCCAACCCTACCCAAGGAGCACCTCCACACAGGGACCATCATGCCAGAGAGCAAGACAGAGGAACAGATCCTATCCAAAGTAGTGCCCCCAGAGTATTATGAGTTTGCTGACATGTTCTCTGAAGGGAGTGCCAAAGAACTTCCCCTGCACTGCTCCTATAACCACAAGATTGACCTCAAAGAAGGCACCTCACCCCCATTTGGCAAGATCTACAACATGTCTGAGATTGAGCTCTGAGCCTTAAAGGAATACCTTGATGATGATGTGCTCCTATGCCGCCTAGTGCTGTGCAGGAAACCTAAAAAGAAGACCTAATACTAGTCACTAGATAGGATAGCTGGCAGTAGGAAGTTAATAGTTGAGGGTGAGTCAGTAACCATCCTAGAGAACTAGAGCAAAAGTTGTGTTGTGGAGTGAAGTCAAAAGAAGTTGCTATTGCTAGCTGAAGTCACTAGTGACAATAAGGAAAGAAAACTGGTAAAGACAAATAACATCACTAAGACAATGCATACCTCTAATGGAGGTAGGAAGAGTGAGGGGATAGGGTAGGAAAAAGGGGGGGAAGGTAGTAATAAGAAGACTAAAATCAGAGAATGAACATGAACTAGTTGCTAGCTGTAGTCACTAACATCGCTAAGTTGAAATAACACAAATAGGCACCTGCAGTTGGCACCACACTAGGTTGAGGTCAAAGTTGAGAAGGCTTGTCACTAAGCCAAAGTCAAAAGCAATAGAGGAATGAAAGAAGCAAAGTGAAATCTCAAGCTGGTAAGCTTAGAGAGAGCAACTAGTCGATGCTGATGGGGGTTCTCTGTTCATTATTGCTATCATGATGTAGTGTCTATGTACAGGCAGTATTTATACATTTCCAAAGTATAGTATGGGAAAGTAAGCAAATAGTCACCACTAGCAATGGCATCTGTCACTGTGTTTATGGTCCATACGAGGTGTTAGTCTGTAACTAGGTGAAAAATCATAAGCAAAGTCTCTATGGCATATAAATGCAAATGAATCCAAAAAGAGCAAGTCTGATGTCAATACCTGAAGCATAGGCGCCGTTCAAGTATGTTGGTAAGCTTGGCAAGGGGAATGATAGTAAAAAGGTATGTGTCTGGTAATATGTCTATATATAGTAAGAGAACACCATTTTGTCACCAGAGTTACTAAAGTCACTAATAATCATCACTAAGAAAGATCTAGGCCTTGATGTTCCAGGCCCAAGTTCCAGGCTTCAAATGATATTTCTTGTGATTGAAAAGTCTCATGCTTGCTAAAGTCTCGTGCTTCAGTCCAACCCTTGGGCTGGGTCCCATGTGCTGAGTGTTGTGACTTGTGCCAAATTCAAAGTAGTCAGCTGCCACTAAGTTTGAAATGCCAAAAATGGTGCTCAGCAATAACCAGGGCTCATCAATGACATGCTTGGCAATGGCTTCATATGCCTGTCAATCTCTGCCACCAGTGCTCCAGTTCTGTTTGCCAAGAAGAAGGATGGGTCACTCCGACTCTGTGTGGATTATTGGAGACTCAACAAAGTCACCAAAAAGAACTGGTATCTCCTTCCCTTGATCAGAGACCTCATTTATTGTCTCCACAGTGCCAAGATTTACACAAAGATAGACCTCTGCTCTGGCTACAACAATGTCTGGATCACTCTGGAACATGAATGGAAGACTGCCTTTTGCACCTGCTATTGCCTCTTTGAGTACCTCATAATGCCCTTTGGAATGACTAACTCCCCCACCACTTTCCAGTACTTCATAAACAACATCTTCTATGACATGAATGACATTTCCATTATTGTGTATCTGGACAACATCCTGATCTACTCAAATTTACTGATGGATCATCCAGAGCATGTCTGCCACATCTTAGAACAACTCCAAGAGTACCACCTTCATGCCAAACCTGAGAAATGCTCCTTCCACATGACAGAGGTCAAATATCTCAGAGTCATCATCACCCCCAATGGCATGCACATGGACCCCACCAAGGTTGACACAATACTCAACTAGCCCTTGCCACGGAACATCAAGGAGGTACAGTCATTCCTGGGGTTTGCTAACTTTTATCACTGTTTCATCGACAACTACTCTAGGATCACCAAACCCCTCAACCAACTCATGTGGAAGGACACCCCTTGGAATTGGGACAGCAAGTGCCAGAGCATATTCCTCCTCCTGAAGAAGGCCTTCACCTCTGCTCCAGTCCTCCACCATTTCGACCCCTCTCTGCTAATCATGCTTGAATGCAATGCCTCTGACTATGCTATTGCCAGGATACTCTCCCAGTTGGACTCAGAGGGCAAAGATCTCCATCCTGTTGCCTTCTACACCTGATCAATGATCCCAGTGGAACTCAACTACAACATCTATGACAAAGAACTCCTTGCGATCATCAAAGCCTTCCATCAGTGGCAGGCCTACCTTGAGGAGTCCCTGCACTGCATCCAAGTATACTCTGACCACAACAACCTGCAATACTTCACAACCATGAAACAGCTCAGCTGCCACCAAGCCTGATGGTCTGAAACCCTCTTGGAGTACAACTTCACCATCCACTACTGCCCCAGGTGACTCAGCATGAAGCCTGATGCCCTTACTCAAAGGTCTGACATGTATCCAAAGAAGTCATTTGAAGCTGAATGGAATGCATTCAACCATCAAGTGGTAATCCCCACCAAACATCTACATGCCATGCTGATTTTAAATGAAGAAGGAATCCTCCAGCAAATCAGAAATTCACCTCTGGACTCCTTCTTCACCCAGCATGACCCCTGCAACAACCCTAATGAGTTGAACACTAAGAATTCCTTCTCGCTGTCTCCAGACCACTGCCTCCTGCTCTGGAGTGGATGAATTTATGCTCTGGACTACAAGTCCATCCACCTCAACATACTCTGGCAACACTATGACCATAAGCTCTGGGGGCACCCAGGAATTTGTAAGACCCTTCAACTCATCTCCTGGACTTACTTTTGGCCAGGAATAAAGAAGGACATCATGTGATATGTAAGGGCCTGCGAACCTTGCCTCTGGGCCAAGGTACCCCATCACTGCCCCCATGGATTATTGAAACCCCTCTCCATTGGCCGCTGCCCCTGGTCCTCCCTATCAATGGATCATATTGTCAAACTCCCTGACTCTGAAGGTTTCAACACAATCCCCGTCATCATTTGCCACCTCACCAAGCAAGCCCTCTTCATCCCCTGCTACACTACTGACAATGCTCCAGAGTTCACCAAACTATTCCTTGAACATGTATTCTCCAAGCATGGGCTCCCAGATGATATTGTCTCCAACTGCAGACTCCTGTTCATATCCCACTTTTGGCAGTTGCTATGCAAGGCACTCAAGATCAAAACTAGCCTCTCCACTGCCTATCACCCAGAGACTGATGGACAGACAGAACAAGTGAACCAGATGCTGGAGCAGTATCTCTGCCTATACATTAACTATTTGCAGAACAACTGGCATGCAGAACTCCTCCTTGTGGAATTCACCTGCAACAACATGCCCCACTCTGCCACCAGAGTCTCCCCCTTCTATGCCAACAAAGGCTACAACCCCCAACTCACTCTGTTCCTGAAGGACATCCCCTCCCACACTGCCCATGAAGTCACTGAGGACCTCTGATCCCTTCACCAATTCCTCTGGGACAAGATCAACACCACCAATCAAGCCTACTCCAAACATGCCAACACCTGACATGATCCCACTCCCAACTGGCCCCCTGGCACCTTGGTTTGGCTTGATTGATGCAACCTCAAGACCTGGAAGCCCTCCATCAAACTAGACCACAAATGCCTTGGTCCTTTCAAAGTCCTCCAGAAGGTCTCCACGCATGCCTACAAACTTGACCTACCTCCAGGCTTGAAAGGCCTCCACTCCATGTTCCATATTTGACTCCTCAAAAAACATGCCCTGGACCCCTTCCCCAGCTAGTGCCCCAAGTGACCACCCCCCATTGAGGTCAAGGATGAGTACTGCTATGAGGTCAACCAGATCCTTGACTCCCACTTGGTCCATGGACAACCCCAGTACTTAGTCTGCTAGAAGGGCTACAGACCTAAGGACTACATGTGGGAGCCCTGAAAAAACCTCAACAGAGCCCCTGATGAACTCTGGGACTTCCATCGACAACACCCCACCAAGCCCCAGAACCCCTGGGACTAGCAAGTGCAGATGGCATTAGTGGGTATAACCCCCGCCTCTGGATTTATCAGGGATTCAACTCCCACAAGTACTCTTCCTATGTGTTTTCACTTACTCTGTCCCTCACTCATTCTGAAAACTTCTCATGCTCAGCAGAAGTACAAGAAGTCCAATATTCACAAAAGCTACAAGGATGAAATACAGAAATAGGGGAGTGTGGGGCAACAAGAAACCAGAATACAGAAAACCCCTACTCCCCCTCCCTGTCATGACTCATCCCCTGGACCCCTGCACATTGTCCAGCAACCTCCCACTCCCCAAAACCCCTGATGCTCCACCAAACTTCCCACACCCTCGGCTAACTCCGATGCCTCCCCAGCTAACTCCAATGGCCCCCTGGCCAACTCTGATGGCCCCCTGGCCAACTTCAATGCCTTCTCTGCAGCCACTGACACTTACTCTGGATCTCCCAAACTCTGAGAACCACCCCCACTATTCCCAATCTTCGCCACCCATCATCAACTCAACACCCATCTTGAAAGGAGTCAGTAACAAACATGTTATTTAGTCTCATCAGATTTTTAGTGCTCTTTGCTCTCAATGTTGCTACATGTGGCCTCAGCACCATGCCCATCCTGTGGCATGCTGCCATCATGACCAGCTCCTTTACAGCATCCAAATTCCTCCTTATGAAGAGGTGCAAGTTATGCAGACTGTCCCACATTGGGTAGTGTCCATTAAAGTTGCCCACCCAGATGTCTACCATACTACTGCCATCCATCCTCCTGCCCTCCATTCCCCTCAGGAAAAAGTCCAATGCTTTATGCTCCTAGAATGCTCACAATCATTGTAGACATTGAAGATGTGCACCATTCTCTCTGCCATAACCAAGCTGATGCCCACCACATCCATGCTCTCTATGTTGAGCCTCTTCCACTTGTCAGTCAATAGGCATCTATTGACTAGCATGATCACCCTCATCTTGTTTGCAGTCTTCTCATTGTGCAGCTTGGAGTAAACCAGTCTCCATATCTGTGTTGCTTGCAACTTCTTGTTGAAATTGAAGTACAGTTCCTGTAAACATATTATGTCAGTGTTCTTGCTTATCATGTTTAGCATGGTGTGCTGTGCCATCAGAGACTTGTCAATGTTCTGTTGCCAGATTGTCAGTCTTTCCTTCCTGCCTTTGCTCCCTTGCCTGTTGTTTCCTTTGATTGTCTCAGTCATTGTGATGGATGTGGTGATAATCTCTATGCTTTCTCTGTCATCTCTTCTAGTGATGTGATAAGGTTTAAAATCTCATCCCTCCCACACCTCATTCCTCATTACTGCTGTCTCGCATACTGTGACTACTGGGAAGTGATCAGCCTTTGGTACCTGGTCACTGTGGAGCACTTTGCACTGTGTGATGTGGTCTTGAAAGGAGTCAGTAACAAACATGTTATTTAGTCTCATCAGATTCTTAGTGTTCTTTGCTCTCAATATTGCCACATGTGGCCTCAGCACCATGCCCATCCTGTGGCATGCTGCCATTATGACCAGCTCCTTTACAGCATCCAAATTCCTCCTTATGAAGAGGTGCAAGTTATGCAGACTGTCCCACATTGGGTAGTGTCCATTAAAGTTGCCCACCCAGATGTCTACCATACTACTGCCATCCATCCTCCTGCCCTCCATTCCCCTCAGGAAAAAGTCCACTGCTTTATGCTCCTAGAATGCTCACAATCATTGTAGACATTGAAGATGTGCACCATTCTCTCTGCCATAACCAAGCTGATGCCCACCACATCCATGCTCTCTATGTTGAGCCTCTTCCACTTGTCAGTCAATAGGCATCTATTGACTAGCATGATCACCCTCATCTTGTTTGCAGTCTTCTCATTGTGCAGCTTGGAGTAAACCAGTCTCCATATCTGTGTTGCTTGCAACTTCTTGTTGAAATTGAAGTACAGTTCCTGTAAACATATTATGTCAGTGTTCTTGCTTATCATGTTTAGCATGGTGTGCTGTGCCATCAGAGACTTGTCAATGTTCTGTTGCCAGATTGTCAGTCTTTCCTTCCTGCCTTTGCTCCCTTGCCTGTTGTTTCCTTTGATTGTCTCAGTCATTGTGATGGATGTGGTGATAATCTCTATGCTTTCTCTGTCATCTCTTCTAGTGATGTGATAAGGTTATTGATGTGTTTGTCACTCCATCCATTAGTGGAAGCCCCCACCTGCTTGTCTGCATCCTGACTATCTGGCATGCTGTTTGCCCACCTAAACATGTCCAATGTCATCTGCATTCTGCCCAGTACCCTGTCCAGGCACCCCTCTTGTGTCCTGTTGTGGCTTCTGCATTTGGGTTTCCACTACCTTCCCCCCTCCCTGTCTTCTCAGTTCTCTGACAAGCCTGCCTTGCCCTATGCCTCTCTGAACTGGTGCATTTCCCACCCTTACACTGTTGCTGACTCTGCTGCCATTGTATCTCCTGCTGTTATCTACCCTTGCCCACATCCACAGTTGGTTGGTTGGATAATACCTGTATTTCATTTCTGGGGTCCTGTCCAGAAGCCTGTTCTTTGTATCCACAAACACCAGGCATGACCTTGATGACAATGGGTGGTCATGCCTCAATCCTCTTGTCCTGCAATTAACACACATGTAGTTCTTTATATCCATTACCTTGCACTCCTTTATCCTGTGCTCTCCTACATACAGTCCACATGTATCCTTCTCCTACTTGCATTTGCTGGCTATGTGCCCCCAACCCAGCCTCTGGCATTTTAGGCATTGCCTTGGTTCTTGATCCAGCTTACAGGCCATGACCCTCTTCCCCTCCATTACTAAACCATGCTTTATTACCTCATTTGCCCCCACCTCCATTGTGCAGGCTAGGATAAGGTGTGCCACCCTTTGATTTGCATGCCATGCCTGTGGAGCCCATGCCCACCTAGCTATAGTCAGTTCACCTGAGTGCAGGCCATTCACCTCCTCTACCATTTCCAGCCTCTCTGCTGGCATGTTGCCCAAGCTGGTTGGTACAAATTCAACAAAGACATTGTACACCCTGTCTTTTACCACTGCCTCTGCTCCATACTTCTTGAGGAATGCCTTGCACACATCTCTCTTAGACAGCCATTCTGCCACTTCTGTGGAGTTTAGCTCATACAACACACCCCCATTCTTCAGCTTCCTAGCAGACATGAATTCTACCTTTGGTCCATCCATTCCCTGGATCCCCATTAGCTCCCTGGCTATCTTTGCCTTCTCTACCAACTCTTTCTCTGATAGTTCCTTCCACCCCTCTCCTCCTTTGCCATTGTTGATGATCACTTGTTTCATCTTGGCTTTTGTCCTTAGCACTATGTCTTCATGTTTGGCCCTCCTCACTGCTTGTGTGTAGTTCATTCTCATCCCCCTTAGTACTTTGGCTTTCTCTCCTCCCCCCACCCCCCTCTGTGTATTCCTCACCTCCACAACCTGTCCTTCTTCCACCCTCTCCACTAGCTTCTTGGTTTGCTCCATCATGCTCTTGATAGTCTTGACTGTTGCCTCTACCATGGTCTCTAACACCTCCCTGTATTCCTCCATTGCTTTGCCCATCATCTCTGACACCACCTTCTCTACCCCCCCCATCTTTACTCCCTCCATCCCTATCATTACCACCTGCATCCCCTCCTTTATGTTGTTGGGCATGTCCTTTTTCACTGTCATCATGAGTAGCGCTGCTTTGAGTGCATCCATGTTGATGGAGTCTTCTGCTTCACTCAATGCTCCATTGTTGTAGAGCCACATCCTGGCTTTCTCTACCATCTGCACTTTTGGGCCTTGGTCTTGGTTTGCATTGCCATGCATGATCATGCTTAGTGTGGTGCTGGCTGGCCTTCTTGTTGCTAGGCTTACATTTTTCATTGTCCTGCCCCTGCTATTTGACAAAATTTCACTTTGAGTACTTCTCGGTAGGTTTCAGAGTTGTGTAAATTGTAGTTTTTGAAGAGATCAAAAGTGGTCCAAGGGTGAGGTGAAGATGAGCCATTGCCCTTGTTGTTGCATTATTTATGCAGAAGAAGCCTATAAGGAGCAGAGATTCAAGGTTTGTAAGCATGCTGCTATGTGTGTTTGTTGTGCTGGGCACCTCCCTTATGCTGATCCTAAGTCCCCTCCTCCTCTGGCATTCCTTATAGAGAGGCCCTCTGCAAGAATGTCCAAGGTGTTGGGTGTGAACCTAAGGAGAAAGAGGAATTTGAAGGAGAATGGACTAGTGCTCTGGACCCAGAGTCTCCAGACAAAACCATAGAGGTGGGTAATAGGATCTGTGCTACAACCTTCTGCCCCCCTCCTACAGTGGCAGAGATTCAAGCCAGTTGGACCACTTCTCAACATCTGGCTGAGGTATTTGCAGCAAACTTGCAGCCCACAACCTTTCCATAGCACAGTTTCCAATCACCTCCATGATTTTGTGAACATATTCTCCAAGGCATCCTTTGATTTACTTTCAAAGCATAAGCAGTGGGATCATGCAATTGAGCTGATACCAGATGCAGAGCTCTCCAGCTGCAAGTCTATCTTGTGCCCCATGAGCAGGATGAGCTGGATACATTCCAACAGGAGAATCTTAGCTCAGAATGAATATGACCCTCTAAGTCCAAAATGGCCTCCTCAGTCTTTTTCATTGAGAAGAAGGATGGGTCTCTTTATCTGGTTCAGGACTATTGAGTCTTAAATGTGATGATGATAAAGAATTGCTATCCCTTGCCTCTCATCTTGGAACTTGTCAACAGCCTTTGAGGTGCATGCTACTTCACTAAGTTAGATGTCTATTGGGGCTACAGCAACATGCACATCAAATAAGATGAGTGGAAGGCAGCATTCCAAACCAATCACAGACTCTTTGAACCTCTGGTGATGTTCTTTGGTCTCACCAATAGCCCAGCCACTTTCCAGACTATGATGAATGACATTTTCTATGATCTGATTGCAGAAGGTGTTGTTTGCATGTATTTTGACAATATCCTCATCTACACTAAGATCTTGGAGGAGCATTGTCAGGTCACATGCATTGTCTTGGAATGCCTCCACCAACTCCAGCTCTAATTAAAGCCTGAGAAGTGTGAATTTGAGTGAACCAAGGTGGAGTACCTAGGTCTGATCATTTCACATGGAATGGTTGAGATGGACCCCATTAAAGTGGCAGGTGTAGCAGAGTGGCCTGAGCCAAGAAACAAGAAGGAAGTGCAGGCTTTTCCTAGATTTTGTCAACTTTTACTGGAGGTTCATACAAGACTTCTCCCACAATGCATGCCCCCTCTTTGACCTCACTGTCAAGGATATAGCATGGTAGTGGGAGTCCTTGCAGCAAGCTGCCTTTGGTTCCCTCAAGCAAGCCATTACTTCAAAGCCTGTCCTCCTGTTTCCAGACAATAACTCTTTTTTCTGTGTTGAAGCAGATAGCTTGGATTTTGCCAATGGAGCAGTCCTCTCCCAGCAGTCAAAGAAAGATGGCAAGTGGCATCCAATAGCCTTCTACTCCGAAAGCCTTGACACAGTAGAACAGGACTATGAGATCCATGACAAAGAGATGCTTGCAATTATTTGGTCCTTTGAAGAATGGTGGCATTTACTTCAGGGCACACAACATAATTTTGAAGTCTAGACAGACCACAAGAACCTTGAGTACTTCCATTCCACTAAGAAACTCAATTGATGCCAAGCTTAGTGGTTCCTGTATCTGGCCAACTTTGACTTCTCACTGCATCACAAACCTGGATGGAGCATGGGCAAACCAGATGCATTGTCTAGGTGGGCTGACCATGGCATGGAGGCAGGGGATAATGACAACATTGTCCTCCTCAAGCCTGAGCTCTTTGCCATCTGTGCTCTAGAAAGGATTGTGATTCAAGGAGATGAGGCAAACATCCTCAGAGACATCCAAAAAGGAAATTGAGAGGGTGCACAAGAGGATGTGGTTGCCCAAGCTGCACAGGTTCTACAAGCTTGACAAGTGGCCAGAGTTAAGTCTGTGCATGCAGATGAGTGGGGTCTTCAGGATGGGCTTCTGACTATTTGAGGATGCATCTACATGCCTAACATTCCAGAACTTCACCAGCAAATTGTAGAGCAACACTACAACTCTTGGTTAGCCAAACATCCTAGAAGGTGGAAGATGCTGGAGCTAGTATCCTGGAATTACTGGTGACCACAGATCTCCTGATATGTAGGCACCTACACTAGCATCTGTGATCTCTGTCTCCACACCAAGCCTCATTGCTAGGCACTCATGGGTCAGCTCTACCCCCTCCCCATTCTGGCTGCTTGCTAGAGTGTTGCATTGCTGGATTTCATTGTGAAACTCCCAGATGCTCACAGATATAATGCAATGATAGTAGTGGTGGACCTCTATGGTAAACAGGCCTATTTCATCCCTACCTGCACAATGTGCTCTGCCTTGGGAGCAGCTAGCCTGTATCACAAGAATGTCTGGAAGCTCCATAGTCTGTCAGATCAGTATGTCTCCAACTAAGGCCCCCAGTTTGTGGCAGAGTTCACTGGGGAGCTGTATCACCTGCTGGAAGTGAAGCTCCATACTATCATAGCTTATCACCCTCAGTCAGATGGTCAGATGGAACATGTTAATTAGGAACTGGAACAGTATCTCTGCTTGTTTTGTAATGAGAGGCAGGATGACTGGAATGAGCTTCTGCAAGATGCTGAGTTCCAGTACAACAACCATGTTCACTCCTCCACACAGATGATGCCATTTTTCCTGGATACTGGCAGGCACCTCCACATGGGATTTGAACCTTGAGTGTGCCCTTCTGAGAATGATTCTGTAAATGAGTTTGTAGACAGGATGAAGAGGGTGCAGAAGGAGGCAAAAGCTGCATTGGTGAAGGCCAAGGAGGACATGGCATGGTACTATGACTGCCACCAGACACTAGCCCTGATTTACAAGCCAGGAGACCATGTGTATTTGGATAGCTCAGACATTAAGACAACAAGGCCATCCCAAGAGTTGTCACATTGTCATCTTGGCCCCTTTATGGTAGAAAAGAAGGTAGGGCCTTTAGTGTACCAACTTCAGCTCTCAGCAGGCCTATGCCAATTGCACCCAGTCTTCAATGTTGTCAAACTGTTCCCAGTTTTAGACAATCCAATCCCTGCCCACTGCTCTAAGCCACCCCCACCACCAGTCCTGGTCAATGATGAGGAGGAGTGTGAAGTGGAGGAAATTTTGGATAGCAGGATATTCCAGGGGAAGTTGCAGTTCAAGGTGAAATGAAAGAGATATGGTATTGAGGACATTTCTTGGGAACTACAGGCCAATATATGTGCACCTGCCCTGGTTTGGGATTTCTACTGCAGGCATTCCAATGCTCCAAAAGTCATTTGAGGCATCTATTCTATTTCAGCAGCTGACCAGGCAATTCATGATTTTTTCTACTCAGTACATCAAGATACTGCACACTAAGGGGGGGTTGATGTCAGGAGACCACTGTAGCTGGACTCCTAGATTGTTTCTTTTATTCCAAGACAACTGCTCATTGTGGACTTCCCATCCTTGGGTCACAGATACTTCTGACCAGGAGCTATCTTTTGGTCATATTTTTATTGGGTCATGTGCCCAGACCAGTCAACAGAGGCATCTGACTTTTCTGTCCCACTGTACAGATGTGTCCCACAAGTCCAAAGGCCTAGAATGTAGCATTTGGCCTAGGGAGTTCCTCAGACCAGTTCTCTTTGGATCTCCCTTTTCTAGGTGTGTAATTATACTTGTAGACACTGTACAATGCTGAATAGACTTTGTATCTCCCTTTGCCAGTTGTGTGATTGAGCCACTGCCTCCAGAGGTTGCCCTTACACATTCTTCCTGACTCACCTATGTCACTAGCAACCCTTTTTACTGTTATTGACTCCTTTTAGATTAATTACCTTACTTACTATATATACCAACATGTTTTCTAGACTACCTCGTTGATCAAATGCGTGACCAGCTGTTCTCGACGTCATAGGTCCTGCTGGCATCGTTCAATGCGTGCTTTCTTGGGTTCTTTGGTGATATTCTTTTTATACTAGGTAAGGTTTTTATGTCTACAGTTTTCGACATTTACCCAAGCTTACAGTTTTCAGCTTGTTTTGATTGGTATTTCCCTTATCTCTCTTTTAAGTATATTCAACCTACCATCAAAGAATCACACCTTGTGATTGGCCCCAGACTACAGATTTAAGTCTAGCAACTCTAAATCATTGTTTCTCACTCTAATGCTTGCTGTCTTAAGTTAGCACCCTTGTTGTTTTGCTCAGCAAGTACTACCTTAGGATACTATTTTGCCAAGTCCATGTTCAGTGCTAGCACCTATGGCTAGTTTTGTTTTATCATTGTCCCTGTCACTAACACTCCTTTTGCTACCCCTAGCACCAGTATTTAGCCTTGTTCTGCTAGCAACCTACTCTCTAGCAACTTCAGTTCAACTCTAGTTGGGTTCATCTGCAGAGTTCCCCCTTTCTATTTGATACTGCCATTTCTTGACCTTGTGCTAGCAACCTAGCACCTCTTCTGCATCTAATAGGCTTTCTGGGACCTAGCTTGACTTGCAACTCTCATTTCTATAGTCTGTTTATACTCTACTTGTGAAACTGCTGGTTGTGGGTTGTGTTCTCTGCCACCAGTGCACTAGGCCTAGTGATTGAATCATAGTGCTGTTAGTGCTCTACATGTTAAGGACAATGCTTGAAATGTGAGTCAAAGATAGTTTGCTAGCAAGTTCAGCCAACATAGTAATAATTCAAGACCCACTATCAACACATTTGATTTCCTCACAATTGTTAATAAGCACCATAATATATAATATAGACTGGGCTTCCTTGGCACAAGTGAGAACAATGGGGTCTTGACCTGGGAGTACTAACTTGATGTAGGCCTTAACTGCATCAATGGCTGTGACTGGTGCTAGATTTTCTGAGATGCCCTAAGCAGTAGCAGTGGTTGAAGACAGACTGAAGGTGGTATTGTAGCAGGCAAAGGTCAGCAGGATTCCTTCAATGGAGATGTCATGTTCAGAAAGTTTGTCAATGGTGGCAACATTGGTGGCTAGGTTGTGCTTGAGGGTGACAGCATCAGATGTGGATTTGAATCACAAATTGATTGAGTGACTGAGGAGGGAGAAGTTGATGGGGCACAGCAAGGGGTGAAAAGAGACCTGAGTAGTTGTTATCAAAAGTCCCTAGTCATTATTCAAAGTAATTTATTGATTTAAGAAAATATCAGTGAAGATAGTTCACTATTCCCATACTGGAGAATACTAACCAAGGCCCTCCAGACTTCTCTTGATATCGCAGATCTCACCCCTGGGATATCTCACCAAGCTCTCTAAATCTGCTTCAACAGATGTCACAAGTTGGACCAGTGTGCTTCTTGATTGGGGTGGATTCTGAGATAATATCAGAATTATGAGGTCATTTCTGTCAGGTTCTGCTGACCACAGGGGCTCAGCTTAACTGGGCAAGTCCTTACTAGGGAGATGCAATGTCCTGCACTTATAACCTGGTGCTCTAGGGAGGATTAGACATTGGATACTTGTGAGGATAAGCTAGGGGAAGTGGTCTAGACAAGTCCAGGGTGGTCTGGGAAAGTCTAAGACAAGGTAAAACAAGGGTTTGAGCTTGGGGCTCATTAGGCACAAGTCCAGAGGTGAGTATGGAGGTTGTAGGGTAAGCACAGGCCATATGAATGATGGGAGTGGGGCTGGAGGTTGATAGTGGATCAATTAATGTCGATGGGTTTCAGGACCAAGCATAGAGCAAGGTCTGGAGTTAGTTATGGATGTTTGAGAGTTGTAAATGTATGCATGGAGTTGATAATGGTCTTAAAGTTGAAAGGGACTTAAGCAACAATAAAGAAAACTGAGGCAGACAAGGTGAGACAGAGTCAAGACAAGACAGAGACAAGAATAGAATAGATTGAGACATAATTCAATAAACAGAAACAGAGATGAGACCAGGAAATGTTAACAGAGACAAATATAACAAGAAACAAGTAACCACAAGTGATATCAAGACTAGTGTAACAGATGCTACTCTATGACTTATATACTAGCTACTGGAATTCCTCTGGAGGCAGTGGGTCTGGTAGCAGTGCTTGTTAGAGCTGTGCAGAGTTGACAGGTGTCAGTTCTGATCAGTTGGTGGGCTGCTGTCAGAGGACTTCCATTTCCAACCTCTGTGACTGGTTCCAGCACCTCCACAGCTTGTTTGACATCTCCAGGGCTCTTTCCAGAACCCCAGAGATCTCCAGAGAACTCTGGAGTTCTCCATATTACCTCAGCAACCATTGCTCTAGGGTTAGGAGTGGCTCTGGTCACCTGTACAGTAGTTCCCATGCCTCTGCTGCCTGCTGATGTGCTGCACCAAGCAATGGGGATCCTTAGACTTGTTCTCTTTAGATTTCCCTCTGCTAGGTGATTAGTTACTAATTTGTATTGTTGTTTACTCCACTAATATACTTTGGATTCCTCTCTGCTAGCTGCATAACTCCAATCTGCTGCACCAGAGGTTGCCCTTACAGCAGAACAAGTCTCCTAAAACTGGCCTGGAAGCCCTGCAGAGCCATAAGGAACCTCTGAGCTGCTATCTGCCACTTCTCTACCAGGATTAAGCATTGCAGAGTTCTATGTCTCAGCTCACCAACCCAGACACACCCTTGGAGGCCCCAGCCCCACAGAACAAAGCCTGGACTTGCCTGCTCCACCTAAAAACCCAGGTGCAATTAATACAATCATCTCTCACCCACCACACAACCAAACTCTCTACTCTCTGTCAGACAATGGATGTCATCTCCCAATCCCTCCAGGCATTGCTAGAATGCCTAAGCCCTAACTCTGCCTCTCTTGCAGCCAAGGAACCAACTCCAACTGCTGTGGCATCTGCTCTAGCAGCTCCAGTGACTCTGTGGCCATAGATCCCTTGCCCAGTGCTGCCAGATGCATATGATGGCACTTGTTCTGGCAGAGAGAGATTTCTACAGTCCTGCCTCATCTACATCCACCTCAGCAGGGATGCTTTTGACTCTAACATGCTGAAAATAGCCTGGGTGCTATCATACATGAAGATCGGACATGCCTCCACTTATGCGCTGTGAGTTTTTCCCTACCCTGGAGGTGTGAGGAGTTTCCCAGACTGAGTCACCTTTGAGAAGGACTTTCATGCAGAGTTCTTTCTATTGGATCCCACCAAGATGGTGGCACTGACACTGCACAACAGGGAGCAGTATGGACAAGGGAAGCATACTTTGGATAAGTACATCAACTCATTCCAAGCCTTGGTTGAACAGGCCACCTACCCTGACAGCCTCCAACTGTGCCTCACCTTCCAGGATGGCTTGCATCCTGCCTTGGTGGAATGCATTAACAACCTGGCAGAGGGTCACCCCAACAATGAAAAGATTGCATCATAGTACAAGGTGGCCCAGGACCAATGGCAGCTCATGAAGATCTGGAGAGAGCTCCACCATTCCTATTCCATGCTGTGCCCCACTGCAGTCAGCAACTTCTGCCTCTCCATGCCTACTCACTCAGTGCTAGCCCTCACTCCAGCTGCCCCTGCCACTTGTCCCCTACCACCAGGGATCCCTATGGATGTGGATGTGGCCCATCAACTCCACACAGCCCTGCTATTGTGTTGAAGATGCAAGAAGCCCAGGCACTTTGCATGGCACTGTCTCTTGGGCCTGGAAGTATGCTACTTTTCCATGACAGAGCAAGAGGAACTTCTTCTGCAGCTCCTGGCTGCAAAGGATGTTGCCAGAGCTCTGCTGCTGGATGAGCCTAAGCTGAAGTTGACTCTGGAGGAGGACAACACATGTTCCTCATCTCTGGAGTTCAAGGGGAATTTTTAGTTGAGCAACAGATGAGGTGTATGCCTCTGTTGCTGGGTGCTAACAGGTTCTCTTGTCTGTCAATAGAAAATGAAACTGCCTTTTCCAATGCCCTTTATTCTGAGACAGAAGAACCTCAAAGCCCCCCTCCAGATGTACAAGTACTAACTCTGGAGCCTCTGCCAAGCTCTCTGACACCTCCAAAGGTCCATCGGCATGGCCCTGCTTGGGCATATCAAATGCCCCAACAGTATGTGATGGCCTCCACCCCATCTGCCCACTCCCTATGCCTCAACACAGAGATCAAGACCACAGACACTCAGCAGACCCATGGAGTCATGGCCCTCCTGGACAGCGGAGCCATGGGACTGTTCCTGAATATGGAGTTTGTCAAATGCCATGGCCTCACTATGCAGCCCCTCCCTAAGCACATTCTAGTCTACAACATCAATGGAATGCCCAATGAAGCCAGCACCATTAGCTCTGTGGTGGATCTGGTTCTCTGATATCAAAACCACACAGAGCATGCTGTATTTGCCATCACCAGCCTGGGGAGGCAGGACATGATCCTTAGGTTCATGTAGCTCCAAGAGCATAACCCTGAGGTTGACTGGACTAGAGAAGAGGTGACCATGAGCAGATGCCCCAGGAAGTGCTCCACCTGTGCCACAGAGGACAGAGCAGAGCATCAGACCCAAGTCCAGGAATGTGCAGCCATCCAAGCATGTTACACCAGCCCTTTCCCCTTCACTGATCTAGACCTCCTGAATCCCCCGCTTATGGTGTTCCCTTGTAGGGAGGCCCTCTACAAGGACAATTGGAGCAATGGCAGAGCCCCAGAGGAGGAGCATGGAGGGGAGTTTGGTGGCATACACCAACCAGAGCTCCTGGACAAAGCAATAGAGGCAGGGGATTGAATTTACATGACTGCTATCCACCAGCTGCCCTCTGTCATGGAGATCAGGGCTAGCCAGACTACATCCCAGAGGCTAGCCCAGGCCTTTGCCACTAACACCATGCCTAAAGAGTTCTGGGAGGTGGTACTCCCCTACTTGCATGCATTTGAGGACATGTTCTCCAAGGCCTCCTTTGACTCACTTCTAAAGCACAAGAGGTGGGACCATGCCATTGAACTGCTGCCTGACTCAGCACCCTCCAGCTATAAGGTCTACCCCCTTGCACCCAGAGAGCAGAATGAGCTCAATGGCTTCCTCCAGAAGAACTTGGACTCTGATCATATCTGTCCATTCAAATCCCTAATGGCTCCTCTGGCCTTCTTCATCAAGAAGAAGGATAGCTCCCTCTGACTGGTATAGGACTACCAGGTACTCAATGCCATGATGGTGAAGAATTGCTACCCTCTCCCCCTCATCTCCAAACTCATCAACAACCTCCAGAGCATGCAATACTTCACAAAACTAGACATATGGTGGGGTTACAACAATGTGTGCATCCAGGAGGGAGACAAATGGAAGGTGGCCTTCTGGACTAACTGGGGGTTGTTTGAACCACTTGTTATGTTCTTTGGTCTCACCAATAGCCCTGCCACTTTCCAGACCATAATGAACAACATCTTCCAGGACCTCATTGTGGAGGGTGTAGTGTGCATGTACCTTGATGACATCCTCATCTATACCAAATCATTGGAGGAACACTATTGGATCACTCATCTTGTCCTGGAATGCCTTTGCCAGCACCAGCTCTACCTCAAACTGGAGAAGTGCAAGTTTGAACAAACTTGGATTGAGTACCTTGGCCTGATCATCTCCTATGGAGCTGTGGAGATGGACCCAGTGAAGGTAGCAGGTGTGGTGGAGTGGCCAGAACCCCAGAGCAAGAAGGAGGTACAGGTGTTTCTTGGGTTTGCCAACTTCTACTGGAAATTCATCCAGGATTTCTTATGTCACACTTGCCCAGTATTTGACCTCACAGGAAAGGATGTTATGTGGAGCTGGGGACCTCTGGAGCAGTCAGCCTTAGACACCCTCAAATCCACTGTGACCTCCAGACCCATTCTCCTTTTCCTGGATTACAACTCTTTCTTCCACATAGAGGCCAACAGCTCTGACTTTGCCATGGGAGTGGTGCTCTTGCAGCAGTCTCCAGAGGATGGGAAGTGGCATCTAGTGGCCTTCTACTCCAAAAGCCTGAATGCAGTGGAGCAGAACTATGAGATCCATGACAAGGAGATGTTGGCCATCATCCAATCATTTGAGGAGTGGCAGCACTTTCTCAAAGGTGCACAGCACAAGTTTGAGGTCTGGACAGATCACAAGAACCTCAAATACTTTCAGATGGCCAAGAAGCTTAACTACTGGCAGGCCCGATGGTCCCTCTACCTCACCAACTTTGACTTCTCCTTGCACCACAAGCCTGGCCAGAGCATGGGAAAACCAGACACCCTGTCTTGGAGAGCAGACCATGGAATGGGGGAAGGGGATAACAGTAACATTATGCTCCTCTGCCCCAAATTGTTTGTGATCTGAGCCATGGAGGGCCTTGCTGTCAACAATGCAGAAGCAAACATCCTCTGGGACATCCAATGGGGTAATAAGAGCTTGTGGCACAGGCTGCTTAGATGCTGAAATCAGGGCATGCTACAGGTGTCACATCCCAGAGCTCCATTGGAGGATTGTGGAGCAACACTATGACTTCTGCATTGCAGGGCACCCAGGGCAGTAGAAGACACTGGAGCTAGTGTCATGGAACTACTGGTGGCCCCAGATGTCCCAGTACATTGGATCCTACACCAGTACCTGCAATCTCTGCCTCTGGACCAAGCCCCAGCATAGACTCCCCTATGGACAGTTACACCCACTCCCAGTGCCTGTGGAACAATAGAGCATAGCATCCATGGACTTCATCATAGAGCTTATCAACACTCATGGTTTCAATGTGATCATGGTGGTGGTGGATCTGTATGAAAAGAGAGTGCACTTCATTCCAACCCACACCACCTGTTCTGCCATGGGCACTACAAACCTGTACTGGAGGAATGTCTGGAAGCTCCATGGCCTCTCCAATGCCTACATTTTGGATTGGGGACCACAATTTGTGGCAGAGTTCACCTGCAAGCTCTACTGACTGCTTGGAGTAAAGCTCCACACCACCACTGCCTACCATCCACAGTCTGACAGCTAGACAGAGTGTGTAAACCAGGAGTTGGAATAGTATCTCTGCCTCTTTTGCAACAAGTGCCAAGACAACTGGGATGAACTCCTCCCCAATGCCAAGTTTCAGTACAACAACCATGTTCACTCATCCACTCAGTTTTCCCCATTCTTCCTCAACACCAGACAGCATCTGCACATGGGTTTTGAACCCCAGTCCTGATCCTCAGAGAATGAAGCAGTAAACAAATTTGTGGACTAGATGAAGAAGTCCCAGAAGGAAGCCCAGGCTGCACTGGCAAATGCAAAAGATGACATAGTGCAATACTATGACTACAGGAGGACCCCAGAGTGCAGATATCAGCCCAGAGATTGAGTCTACCTGGATGCCTTTGACATTATGACCACTTGTCCCTCAAAAAAGCTATCACACCACCAATTAGGACTGTTCACAGTGGAATAATAGGTAGGACCCTTGGCCTATTGACTCTGACTCCCTGCTGGGATGCACCAGCTTCATCTGGTGTTCAACATGGTCAAACTAATCCCAGCTCCTAAAGATCCTATCCCAAGGTGATGTCTGCCACCTCTGCCACCCCCAGTAGTGGTCAACAGCAATGAAGAGTATGAAGTGGAAGAAATCCTGGACAGCTGTTTATTCTGGAGATGACTACAGTACAAGATGAAGTGGAAAGGCTACAGGACTGAGGATATTTCCTGGGAGCCACAGGAGAATGTACATGCCCCCAGACTTGTTAAGGAGTTCCATTGGAGATATCCAGATGCCCCACATGCCATATGGAGCATCTATACTATCTCACCAGTGGACTGCACAATCAGAGACTACTTCTACTCTGCATGTTGAAACACTGCATGCTAGAAGGGGGGCGATGTCAGGGGACTTCCATTTCCAACCTCCATGACTGGTTCCAGCACTTCCACAGCTTGTTTGATGTCTCCAGGGCTCTTTCCAGAACCCCAGAGATCTCCAGAAAACTCTGGAGTTCTCTGTATTACCTCAGCAACCATTGCCCTAGGGTTAGGGGTAGCTCCAGTCACCTGTACAGTAGTTCCCATGCCTCTGCCACCCACTGATGTGCTGCACCAAGCAGCAGGGATCCTTAGACTTGTTCTCTTTGGATTCCCCTCTACTAGGTGATTAGTTACCAATTTGTATCATTGTTTACTCCACTAATATACTTCAGATTCCCCTCTGCTATGATCTGCTGCAATTGAGGTTGCCCTTACAGCTGCAGTGATATACTAATGGGATCTGATGAAAATGTGAGCTACCCTGGGGTTGTCATGATGTTCTGGACTGGTTGAGTAATTGGTGACAAGTCAGTGATATATTCCAGGATCAGAAACAGTGTTGGAAGGGTTCAAGGGCTTGGAAGAAGAAGGGGAAGTGATGGGGCCTGCAGGGAATGTGTCAGAGTTTGCCAGGGGGCTGTCAGAGTTTGCTAGGGAAGTGCCAGAGTTAGCCAGGGTAGGTGCCATAGGTGAACAAAAGTTGGGGTGAGTTGAGGGGGTGTTGGTAGGGACTCCAGGAGAGTGTGGTGGCTTGGAGAGAGGTCCAGAGGTCTGGGAGTGGATTGTGACAATTTCAGCTAATGAGTTAGCATAGATGTACACTAGCAAGGCATGATAATAGTGGAAATAAAGTAGGCATGCATGCCTATGAACTTGGACATGTCTGTGATCCTTGTAACAAAGTCAGAGTCACAAAAGCATTAATACTGATTTCAATTAAGGTTAGTGTGAGCCAAGTTATCTACATTTATAATTTAGCTGACCTTGTCTAGACCACTGTTATTTGGACTCCTGAGCTATTGTACTGCCACATATATAGTATATATAATCTACTTTCTATATAACTACTCTTCTGTTTGCCCATCATGTATCAGTTTATGTATTGCAACCATTCTTTTGATAGCAACTAGCAAGTCACTGCTCATTAGCATTGATGCTCACAACAGAAGCCTCTGAAATCTGGGCCTGGTCAGATCCCTCATATGTCCATGGTTGAATCAAGGTATAAATCACAATTGGAAGACTCTATACTACCTGATAGATTTCCTGCCTTGAGATCCATGACCTCTGCAGCAATTCTCTAAAGAATATTCCAGGTTAGTGTAGTACTTGGTTAGAGTGATACTAATAGTTCTGGGGCTTTCTTGAAGACTTAGAGAGTCCACTCCAATTCCACACTGATGTCTTGAGAAATGTTTGAAGTTGAGGTTGTTTACTTCCAAAATATTACTATTCTGAATGAAGAGGTGTTTCAACAAACTCCAGCCTAAGTGATTCACTCCCTGGGAACTACCAAGCCTTTGCTTATTAACTGCCTGTCTATTTGCTACTCTACTTGGGCTATTTATACCTCTTTCTACAGTGCACAGACCACCCCCTACATGTGACTTTTGGTTCCATACTTTCCAGCCCCTTATTCATAACTGTTATTCTAATTCTCCTTTTTGGTATGCCTGATTCAGTGCCATAGGCTAGTTCCTTGTGCCATCATTCCTCCTTTGCATTCTTAGCTTCCATCTGCCCCATTTATCTCTTCCTCCTTTGTATTTCTTCCATTCATCTTTTCCCTCCCATTCATTCCATTCCCCTTCCTTTATTCATTTCATATTCTTCTCCATTCAAGTTCTTTCCCATTCAGGTTCTTCCATTCTTTCTCATTCATTCCCCCTCTACCTCCTTCCAGTCAACATTCCAATATGGCAAGATCAGATCTAGATCTTGTCAGAATTAATGCCACTCAGGTGCTTTTGCCAGTCCCATGCTTCTCCTCCCATGACAGTGATTGGACTATTATTGAGTGTATAGTCTAGTATAGTCCTTGTCCTATCCTGTTCTGTTTTGCTTCTGGTGTATTTTGAAGAGATAAAGTTGCAGGAACTTGTTTTACCAGGAGGCATACAGTTTTCAGCCTTGGTAAATGTTTGTTTTTGACTTCTAGTGTTTTATTATGTTCCTAATGATGTGGCAACATTGTATCATTAGAAGAGGTGTGCATGAGCAAGTGGCACTATGCAGAAGAAGTATCTGAGCCCCCAACCACTGGCCAAACTATTGGAAACTGAGCCCAATGAGACAAGTTCCTTCTGCTGCTATAGAGTTCCACCATCTCAAGATCCTGATAAGGATATCACATCTACCATATTGCAGATGCACCTACATGTATGCATAAATTCTTGAGGAATAAGCTTTAGATCTGTCAGGAAACTATCCTTTTCCAGGTGATCCCAGCCATTTCTCAGCTGTTCCCAGGCAGTTCCAAGTCTTTCCAGCTGCTTCCAGTCCATCCCTACCCTAAACTTTTTCATCTCCCCCTGCCTCTCTCAATTTATTCTTACTTCTCTGCTAGACAAGACCCTGATGCCTGACTCTTAGCTTCCCAACCTTGCTCCTGCTCAGTGCATAACTTGGACTTCTGGAGGTTTGGCCATTTTTGGACATGTCACAATCTTTATATTCCAGATATGGTATGAGTGTGGCTGCAGCACACTGTACAGTTGGTTCTTATGCTTCTGAAGCCTCTGAAGCATCACACTGGCATAGGGAATCCCCAGACTTGTTCTCTTTGGATCTCCTTGTAGACACTGTACAGTACTGAATACATTTTGGATCTCCCTCTTCCAGTTGTGTGACTGAGCCACAGCCTGCAGAGATTGCCCTTACAAGATCCTCTTTCTGTCTTTGGTCCTACTAGAAATTGGAACACAAACAGATGAATCAACTAGTCAATTCTTCCCTTTTCTTACTGCATCTGTCTTTTGCCTCATGAGCTGGTTCTATCCTTCCAATAAGCTTACTCTTGCTACTCTGTATTGCTTGGTTTGATCTGTCATCTTAGCCCCAGATTTCAAACTTCAACACTTTCAGGGTTTCAGTACAATTCAGGAGAACAGGCAACTTAATGGCTTTCATGTGCCAGATACAAATAGTACTAGCTTGCTTCCCTCATGGTTTTCTAGTGACAAATGGAGACAAGGATCTGTGAAACTTCCACTACCACTTACACACAGATCCTATCAATCTGAAAATGATGCACCAACTCTCAAAATTGATTTTTTTCATCAAGATCTTGTGGAAGTGCTCAAGTCAGGTATCCAAGATTATGTAGTTTGGTGTCATTTCAACATATTAGTATCCTTGAATCATGATGTGGTTGAGTTGTTTGTGAGCTACACACATCACTATATATTATGTGACAATAGACATGGAAAAGTGGCTCCTAGGAAGAAAGTGATGAGTAAGTGCTGACCAAAAACCTTCCTTTTAGGATAACTTTGCTTCTCTGTATATTATGTGACAATAGACATGGGAAAGTGAGTTTTGTTGGCATGAGTTCCAGCTCTCTAAGAAACCTTCAGAAGATGAACCATAACAGCAGGTCTATGGAGAAGCCTATACATCAGATTACTTTCTAACATTGGAAGAAACTATCACTCCAGTTGAAGACTGTGATCTTAAAACAGCTGTGGTTTCATTGATGCTCTATTCAGATTCAACTCAACTTGCAAACTTTGGTACAGCTTCACTATGGCCACTTAATGCATAGTTTGGAAGCATGTCCAAATATATTCAAGGCAAAACAGCTAGCTTTTCAGCACATCACATTGCATATTTGCTATCTGTCTATTATCTTATTGCTTATATTCCTCACAAAAACTCATATTTCTCTTTTTCAGATACCAGATCTTGTTAAAGACAAATATGATGAACTTTTTGGCACACCACTTACACTATCAATTTTGACATTTCTTTGCTGAGAACTCATTCAAGCTATATAGAAACACCTACTTACAGAGGAATTTAAAAGAATCTATAAGGATAGGATTGCTTTGAAATGTAGTGATGGAAATATGTGGCACCTTTATTCCCACTTTTGTACTTATTCAGCTGATTACAAAGAAAGGCATGTCTCATAGAATATCATTCTCTTTGACTTGCAAGACTAACTCATAGGCTCAAGGATACTGGTTGCAGGAACAAAGAATATGAGAACTTGGTTGGATGTTACTTGCAGAATCATAAGATCACAGCTTCTCTATTACAATCTGATCTTCATTACTTTTAAAGATCAAAGCATTTGTTTGAAGAAGCTGCAACATATTTTTAGCAACCAAAGGTGCAGCAATTATTTTTTGATATGCTTATGGCCATAGATATCATGATGGAAAACAATGCAGAAGGATATTTGACATGTGCAGGCTACTGAAATACATGATTATGCAGGGTACAAGAGTTACAACATGATAAGAGGTGCAATCTTGAATAGCAAACACAAAATCACAAATGAAACAAGTAATAGAAGGCATTACATAGAAGTGGCTCAATTGTCTATCACATTCTTTAGTGTAGCAATCTCACCATGTTTAAACCCCATTTCAAGAAGCTTTTGTGTAATATGTTTGAAAGTTCTTGCATTCTTGCATGCTGATAACCATTCTCTTTGAGTTTGTTGAGGATAGCATTGCCAAGGTCATACAGCTGACAAAAGTCCTCAATCTTGAGATCTGGCTCCAGCTGAGGATGCAACATCAATTTTCCAGAGTCAGTCTATATGGGTACAGAGGCTGAAGGTCAGTAGATTGGCATCAAGTCACTGTTTGGTATGTGAAGGTGAATGACAGGCATTGGAGCAGAGGTTTGTGCATTTTCATTGACTGAAGGTGACACTGGAGTAATGGTGAGCCATTCATAGACCAAGTCAAAGTAAAATCAAAGAGATAGTGGGTTGGAGGTTTTTAAATCATTGAAACATTGTTATCATTCTTGAGCTATATATACATTGTTCTATCAGTGACAAAGTGAGAAAGTAAGACACATACCAAAGCCTGAGCTCTGTCAGGGGATGTCCCATTCCCTTTCTGTCCTGTTCTCTCTCCTTATGGTTTTCCTTCATTCTCCTTTGTTTTTCCTATCTGCTGGTCCCAGTTTTAGCCCTCAAGCTGCACCAGTTCTCAGTGTTGCCCCTTCCACATGGCCTCTTACCAGACTCCTGGATTGTTTCCTGCATTCTGGACCTACTACTCAACATAGGCCTCCCATGTTTGGACTGCAAGTACTTTCAATTAAAGGCTATCTTTTGGTTATATTTGTACATAGTCATGTGCAGGTATTCTGGAGATTGAGGCCATTTATGATGGATTTCCACTTTTTGATTGGACTCCAGATTTGGTTGTTGTTGGGTGTTTCTTCCAGAAGCTCTAGAGTAAATTTTCTGAACACTGGCATTGGGGACCCTTAGACTTGTTCTCTTTGGATCCCCCACTGCCAGGTGAGTAGCTAGGACTCTAGAACTTCTTGTAGATGCTGAATAGACTTTAGATCTCCCTCTGCCAACAGCTGTGTGATTGAGCCACAGCCTCTAGAGGTTGCCCTTACAAGCTCATACTTAGAAGTGTTTATGGCAAAGAGTAAAGTGTTCTGGGTGATCTGCTGTCCAATAACAATAGTCAGATTTGTCTGCCTGCTCCCACAATATTCTTATCTTCTCAACAACTTCATCTTCAAAAATGAGGTCAGTGGTAGACAACAGTAGAGAGACATGCTATGTGCCTTTGACTTCTTCTTTGCCTTCATCTTTTTCCATTTGATCTTCCTCTTCTTTGTTTATTCACTGCTATTATTATCTGACAAATTTGAGCTACTGTCACTATTGCTGTTATCTTTGCAATTCTCCTTTCCATATGCTTGCTTTTTCTCCTTAAAAGGCTATATGCATAGTCAGATCAGCCTTTGTCAAGGGAATGAATGCTGCACAACACACCTTCAATGAGCATATAAACAAGAAATAGAGGAATCCTTCAACACCAAAGCATTCTCAATCAATGTCTAATAATCATCTGAGAATAGAAGTGGGCAAGGATCAGAAACCTTGCATGGTATCATAAAAAGGACCTTGAAATTGGTATAGGAATGAACAATAAGGATTACAGTTCAAGAACTTCAGCTGCTGTCACTGGTTGTCATGCTGACAGAAGCTCAATGGCAACAATTCCTTCAAGCCTATGGCCATGACATCCCTTATGAAAGTGAGTTTTGAGTGTTGTGACATTCATATAGTGCTAGTGCTGCCTCCATGCATTTTGAAGAGGTGTGCCCAGATTATCTTGTGCTGGCCCATGTAGGCCATGTAATTGCAGCTGAGTGCCCTGGGGTTGGCTCAGTGTGGTAGTAGCTGGTCCATGTGGGCTGCTGTGTAGCTGGCTTTGTTAGAATTGCTTATTGCATTCTACTATGAATGATCAGCATTCACTCCAATTTCATTTATCACATGTATAATCTGCTTCCTTCATTTCTATTCAGTTTATCACATGTATCTTCCATGTGATTACCTTTCTATTTAATTCAATCACATGTATCTTCCATGTGATTACCTTTCTACTTAATTCAATCACATGTATCTTCCATGTGATTCCCTTTCTATTCAGTTCAATCACATGGATTCTCATGTGATTCCTTCTATTCAGTTACATTATAGTATATATAGATAATGTAGAAGCCTGAAGTCCCTACTCAGTTTCTGACTCTGGACTTCAGCTTTAGTAACTGTTCAGTCCCCTGTGCTTTGCCTGTCTTCAACAGGTTATGGGCCCTGGCCTCTAAAGCTTTAGTCTGAAGTTTTTCTCATTTTGATTTGCTTTGTGTCTGTGCTATAGTCCTTATAGTAGTTGCAGCTCCCTTTACATACATAGACTCTGAACTATTGGATAGTAACCCTCAAGTGGAGCTGCTTTATCTTGCCAGTGAAGCCTGACCTGCCTAACTGGGAGGTGTTACAATTGCAGAGTCTGCAGTTGGTTAGTTAGCTTTACCATACCTCACTTTCCTGCTGCACCACTCCTGAAGACCTTACAGGAACCCTGCCAGTTTGACTAGTGGAGTTCTTCAGGCAGGGAATGGGCATTTACTAGCTTATTCAAGCTTGGAGATTGACTGGATCAGGGGGAGTGTTAGAATTGCTTATTGCATTCTACTATGATGATCAGCATTTATTCCAAGTTCATTTATCACATGTGTTGTCTGCTTCCTTTATTTCTATTCAGTTCATCACATGTATCTTCCATGTGATTCCCTTTCTATTCAATTCAATCACATGTGTCTTCCATGTGCTTCCCTTTCTATTCAGTTCAATCACATGGAGAATCCATGTGATTCCTTCTATTCAGTTACATTATAGTATATATAGATAATGTAGAAGCCTGAAGTCCTCACTCAGTTTCTGACTCTGGACTTCAGCTTTAGTGACTGTTCATTCCCCTGTGCTTTACCTGTCTTCAATAGGCTTATGCAGGCTGCATGTTTGTAGCCAGCCTATGTAGGTGGTGCATCTGTAACAATGAGGGGGTGGTCAGTGTGCCCACCTCTCTGTACCAGTCATTGTATTGGGTGGCCTGGGCTTATATGTACATCAGAAGAGAAAAGAGAATACCCAGAATCACAGAAGGAGGCTAATATTGCATCTGATTCGATTTATTTGATGGTGAAAGATGATCAAAGAATCCATCTCAATGATTATAAAGATCAACCAGACAAAATATGGGAAGCCTTGAAGGCAGTTACACATGCAGAAATGCCCTGGTACATGCTCCAATGCTTATGATGACTTGTTCTACATTAGAAAAGGAGAAGAGGAGAGTTTGCAGACTCTAATCAACAGAATTGAGACTGCAATGAAGAAAATCCAGGATTTGCACCCTAAAGACTTTGATATTGCCAAATTAGACAATGAACTAGCATCTATAGCATTAGTAAGAGTGCTTCCTGATAATTTCTTAGCATTTGTATCCACCCTCCTTCTCAAAGATGACTTGGACAAGGCCAAGATCCATCAGGCCTTTGTTACAGAGGAAATACAACATTGTCATTGCTCTGATGAGTCTGCTGCTGCTATAATTGCTATGAGTGCTGCATTAGCCAAAGTTGTCTGTAACTTTTGCACCTTCCAAGGTCATACACAAGCTAATTGCTACAAATACAAAGCAGCTTAGCAGCAGACAAAATCTCATAACAAAAGAGGCAAAAAGGGCCAGAAGCAAGCTAATGCAGCTTTCATTGATGACAGGTCCAAGAAAGATGATGTCAAATCTGCTGAAAATGCAAGTACTCATTTACTGTATCATTCAGATCCTTCTCTTCCCATACAGCCTGAAGCTGACTTTAATTGGATTGTAGACTCAGGAGCCACTTGCCACAAGACTCCACATTGAAATCCTATTGAAGTCCAGTCTGGTTAGCTGATAATAGCATTATTTACTCAGCTGGGATTGGAACAGTTGTATTCCATCCAGTTGTAAATGGGAAGAAAATCTGGTCTTTAGAGTCTCATAGAGTCTTGCATGTTCCATTACTTCAGAATAAACTCTTGTCCTGTATATTTAACCAGAAACAAAGGCTACAACATTCATATTGACAAACAGGCCATGCATTTCTGGTTGAATGGAAAAGAGTTATTCTGTGCCACAATTAACTCTAATAATTCTGCTCATTTGGATGGTTGTACTGCACCTATTTGAGAGTCTGCTCATTTTACCAGCACATTACCACTTGATCTGATACTCTGGCATTGCAGCTTTGCTCATCATAACTATGCCAATGTTAAAAAGATGATCAATAATAAGTTGGTAGTTGGTTTGGACTTGAATTCTGCTGCAAAGCTTGATCCCATCTGTGAACCTTGTTTGGCTAGCAATATGCACTCCAATCCTTTTCCTTCTTCCAGTAGTCATGCATATAAACCATTGAAATTGATCCACAGCAATGTACATAGCCCTCTTCCAGTCACTGCAATTGGGGCTATTGTTATTTGATCACATTCCAAATTCATTGATGATTGCATAAGCTTTAAAGCTGATATGGCTGTAAAAAAGAAAAGTGAAGCATTTAATGCCTTTGAGACATTCAAAGCTTATGCAGAGAATGCTCTAGATACCAAAATCAAGGCTATAAGATGATAAAGGTGGAGAGTACATGTCAAAGGAGTTTACCACATATACTGATGCTTGTGGAATAAAAAAAAAGCATACAACTTGTAATAGACCTCAGCAGAATGGTGTTACTGAGGGAGCAAATAGGACACTCTCAGAAGACATCACTGCTATGGCTCAATAAATTAGGTCTATGACTTCATTCTAATGCTGACACTGGTATTTGACCTTGCACTACATTCTGTGATGCCTCACATGGAGATTGTCCTGATTCTAGCCACTCTACTGGTGCTTATCTGATGACTATTGGTTGTGAAGCTATTGGAAGGAGTAGCAAGCTTCAATCAGTTGTTGCTTTATCTACAACTGAAGCAGAATACATTGCTGCTGTAGATACTGGCAAAGAAATCATCTGGATGTGGAATATTCTACATGAAATTGGTCATGTGATTTCTTCTATTCAATCACAATTCTACTCAGTTACATTATAATATATATAGATAATGTAGCAGCCTGAAGTCCCTACTCAGTTAGTATGTCACTCCCTCTTCAATATATTCAGTTTCTGACTCTGGACTTTGACTTCAGCTTTAGTGACTATTCAGTCCCCTGTGCTTTGCCTGTCTTCAACAGCCTCTACCTGTTGTTTGTTCATTGAGCTTGAGGACTCTCAGGGCTTTGCCATCTTCATCTGCATGCAAATTTCCCTAAGCTCAAACTATATATATATTCCTTCAAGATTATTATCCAGTTATGAGAGGGGGAACAATTGGAGTATGAAGGAGCCCAACCCTGGGTCAGATCCTTTGTTTGGTGAGTGGTCAAAGGCATGAGCTGATAGTTGGTGTAGGCATCCTCAAGCTTTTCCACATACCAAGTGACAATATTATAGAATTATGCAGGCACCTATACTGGGACTCAAGAATTGAGTCATTGACCTCATAATAAGTCCTCTGGTCATTGTGTCAAGGGTAAATTCCAGAATATTGTCTAGTCATTGGCTCCTTTTTGTCCTTGTGCTGCATATCAGGCACTTCTAGTTTGATTACTTGATGCTCCAAGCCCAGATGTCCCCCAACTATTGTTGTTCAGTACTAGCTTTACCAAGGTTACCTCTGTCCTAGATTCTGCAGTGCACTGCTCAGCATACTATGCTTCAATCTCATATTTCTTGTGCACCATGTCACCAATTAGTACAATGAAGTCTGTTCCACAGACTTGATTCCATAACAATATCTCAAGGTTGCTGATGTCATTGGTTACAAATCTCTTGCCTTTTGTATTGCAAGCAGTTATAGTTGCATTGACTTGAGCATGTATTTGAGCTTATGAGCAGTAGCACTCCACATGTGAGTTATTCCCAAGCCTTCTCCACCTCCCACAGTAGTACCAATTTCACCTCAGAGTGTGAACCTTAAAATCATAAGATCTGTCTGTCCACCCAAACTTCATGGGTGGGCTGGACCAGTCATTATATTATTTGTTCTCAAATATTGTCCTTGTTGTTGGTTAGTAGCTCAGCAGATACAATGTCTAGCCAAGCCCTTTCAAAGTACATGAGTGAGTGGGCTTGTCTGCTTCCCACTCAAGCTCCTCACTAAAGTCAGATACTGACTGTAAGTCAGGGAGGCTGTCAGCCTCTCTGTCTGGATTCTCCAAGAGAGACATCAGCCAAGAGAAAGAAGATTTCTCCAAAGATAGGCTTTCCAGAAGATAATCAACAAAGAATCCCAGCCACTTCCCAAATTCAATTGCTACAATACTCCATATTGTTGAGATTTGTTCAGGAGATGTGTCTTGTTCTATTTGCTTTTAGAATATGAGGAAGTTGGTGATCCTGTTACATTGTTGCAAATATATTTGATTTTATGCCTGGGGGCTTTCCAGAAGAGGATTTCATTGTCTTGCTGTTTGAATTATATGTAAAGTAGCCAACTTTGCCATAGTTGAAACAATGTTTGTACTCTGCAATCTGGTTTTTGCTGAGTTCATCCAAACATTTATCCTGTGGTTTGGAGGAGCTTTTCTTAGACTCAAAACTCTTGGTGCTTTTCTTAGAACCTGGTGTAGTATTGGTGTATTGCCACATGAAAATTGGACTTATAGTGCTTATGCCTGCTTCCCTCCAGCTTGGAACTCAAAACTTTCCAGTGATTGTCCTAGTAATCTTTGTGCCTGTGTGATTTGTAGTGCCTGAATGAATATTCTGCTTCACTTTTGTTACCATCCAGGTCTACATTGTCTGCATGTTTGAGGAATTTGACATAAGATATTATCTTGTGCTAATGAGAGACCTTGGAGTCCAATCTTGCTTGGTACACTCCCCATTTGGAGGTCTGGAATCCATTGAAATGTTTTACTACCTTTCTTTCTTTGTTTACTAATGGATCCAACAATAGATGAATAGTTCTTCCAGCTTGGCAACATATTTGCACATAGTAAGTGATTTCCCTTAGCCAAAGTCTGAGCAGTTCTTTAAAAAACTTCTCAAGGGTCTACTTCTTAGGGCACCTTTACACAAGTAGAAGCTCCAAGCTCTCCCCATGAGAAAGCTAGCAATGATGGTAATGTAGCATCTCTGCTCAATATCCATCAGTTAGGTAGGTCAAACATTGATTCATCAACTGCATGAATTTCTGGATATCTAACATCCCATTGTATTTTTCAGGTGGAATCAGTTTTACAGTTGAATCTGGTTTGTGGCAGGACCAACTTTGATGCTTTGACTTTTTTGATTTACAATGTTCCTTTTGGGACCTCTTCTTGTCATACTTCTGGCAGCAACAACAACTCAGTAAGTCATCAGAGGCTCTACTATGAGAGAAACTTCCTGATTCTAAGGAGTTGTCTGCTGCTCTCTATTGGATTATTGCTAGAACATCTGCTGCTGGACTCACTTGAACTGCTGTCCAAGGAGTCAGAAGGGAAAGTAGTCTGAGTCAGTCCAAGGAGTCAGAAGGGAAAGTAGTCTGAGTCAGACAACTCTTGGTCATGTTGTTAAATGATGACAGGTCAAGTCATCTGACAGCTTAGAGCTCTAAATTCTACACAACACTGTTGAGTGTCCCAGTCCCTGCAATGAGCCAATTATCACAGTGGCAGAATCATCTCATGCCTAGAAAGTACTTATATGTAACTTCCTAGCTCCCTGTGTAACTAGATTGTGTAGCTTAGTGGTTAGAGCATCATATGGAGTACATATCCAAGAAAGGTTCAATTCCTAGTATGGTCACTTTTCATTCTCAACACATGTTTATGTCCAATACTAGTGAATAATTTCCCTAATGCACTGCTTTTTGCAACCTGGTTGATGGGGTGTAGTATTTCTCTGCCTGAGTCCTTCTTAGCATAAGGGCCCCCCTTGAAATTGGAATTGGTGTTCTTAGAGGTGGGGTTGTTATCTCTGGATATACTGGCATATCTACCATCTACTTGATACTCCTCAGTCATCATGTTACAACATGCCTGTTCTACTGTTGGAAGCAAGTATGAGCTCTCACAGATCAAATGGTAGTAAAGTGGCTACAAGGTGTAACTGGCATGCTTGAAAAGGCATTGGGCCAGAGTACCTGAAGGAGTGTCCATAATCACCATCCTTACTGTACTGTGGGAGCTAGGACACTATAACATGTAAAAAATAGCTCTCCAAAGAAATAAAATGGATCAATCAATCAATCAATCAATCAATCAATCAATCAATCAATCAATCAATCAATCAATCAATCAATCAATCAATCAGACTTACAATTCCTCTGATTTTATTTGAGCCTTGTTGGAAAGTTTGACCCAGTTAGACTTCTAACTCAATTAATAGAAACTATATTTCTTCTTGTTATGTTCGTAGAAGTGAACTTAAGCCCCGGATTTTTGTGAATACAAAGATTCACGACTAAATCCATCTTAGTCCGGCAGTCAGTCAAAACTTTACATCTTGCATCATTAAAGACTAGACTGCAAGTATGGATGGACACCGTAATTGGTAAGATCGAAATACATAATAGAAGACCTAATCAGACAAAACCAATAAAAAGTCTGTGCAAGTGGGGTAGCATCAAAACCCCGGTGGGGAAAGCTTCCCACCACTGCATTTCGGGATACGCAATGTTGCAATGTTGTCATGATCATGGATAAGGTAATGGAAATAGTAGAAAGAATAATCAGAAGCCAGCCTGAGGTACATCATATACTGGGAAGGAAATACATAAGAGTGATATAACATCAACCTTGCAGCTCGTTGGCGGCTAGTTCACTATGACAAAGTCAGGAAAGGTGAATGGAAGATGAACTTGAAGGTAAGTTGTGCTCACTGGGGAAAGCTGAAGAGTGCCGACTGCACTATGGGTCGTGGCTGTACAGCATTATAGGCATCGGACAAATGTTTGTCTCCAAACTGGTTGATCTCGTGTTGGATTTGTTGGCGCGAATAGTCGGTGTGAACATAACCCGCCCTCCTAAGCCGTTCAATTATATCCAAGACCCAAGTCTGACAGTTGATATTCGGTGTAATGCCAACTAAGTTGTCGAGAGAACGGATCTCGGAATCCAAAGGCGACTGATACTGTATCGGGACGATGCCAATGAGTATCAAGCCAATCAAGTACATAGAAGAGAGGACTCCAGAGGTCGGCGCGTGCTCTGGAATGAACTTTCCGTCTATGCTGCCCATGCTCCTAATATGATATTTATGGCCTCTCGGGACATATCTGCCCTCTCGCTTAGAATCTTTACCCGATACCCAGTCGAGGTTGTAATGATAATACAGGCCCCAATGATGAAGATCTGTCTCCGGGCCTATGAATACGATGACGTAGACACCACCATCAACGAGCCTGCTCGGAACACTCTTGTCCATGATCTTAACAAGTTCGGTGTCAAAAGTTGGTAGCAGATGCAGAAGGCAAAAGACTAACGTACAACAGGTAAGAGCTTGAGTATAGGTAGGTAGGATGGAGGGGTGGGTGGATAGATCGATGAGTGGATGGATGGTTGTGAGTGGGTTGATGCTGATATTTTAAGGAGATTGACACTGGCGGATTTAAATGATGTAGCCGAAGAATCGGAGGCTCGGTTGACATGTAGATGGTATCGCAGATATCAGAGAAAACATTTGACAAAATAGAGCACAAGGACGGCGTTGGCAAAAGGCTTGAGAACAAAACTTCAATTCTTCGGTGATACAAAAACAAGCAGAATCATCTGGGAAGCCCAAGGGGTTGGACGACACGAGTTGACGTGATTGTACCTGTAGAAGTTATCATGCATCATATTCTAACATCCACAAAATATTGCAGGCGGTGAGGGTTTTGTGGGAAAAAACATCCTTTGTTTCTATTGAATCGGAACAAGGTGATTGTACAATTAGTCATAGAAATTTCAGCGACTGACTCTGAAAAAAATCAAACAAAATGGAAAAAAGTTGGAGGAATACTTAATATCAGTTGGGCATCAGACATGAACAACGACGAAGGCAGTTGGTAACATTCGACACAAGGGAATCGTCGGGAAGCCGCTGTCGCATAGGGACAGCTCTTGGAACAAAACGTTAATTCTTCAAAGGATATAAATTCTGTTTTAGAAAGTTCAAACCGGATAGCTCAAATGGAGTCTTTTGGTCGTTCGAATCAGAACAAGATGATTGTAGTACATTATCTCCATTTCAACCTCCCGATAAATCACAGACAGTTCAACGACCAAGGGCGACAGAATGGTCAGCCGACGGCGCCGACCCTACGACACATTATCTCCATTTGAGCCTCACAGAACTCACAGACAGCTCAGGAAAAGAAATGTGGTTTATTACCTCCATTCAGCCTTGCGGACAGAATGGTCAGCCGACCCTGGGACAAATTACCTCCATTTCAGCCTCACGACAAAAATCACAGACAACTAAAATGAAATCTTTCGTTCTTTTAGATCAGAACCAGATGGTCGTAGTACAATTACCTCCATTTCAACCTCACGACATAAATTACAGACAGTTCAACGACCAAAAGATGTGGTTAATTACCTCCATTTTTATCCTTGCGACGGAATGGTCAGCCGACTCTGGGACACATTATCTCCATTTCATCCTTGCAACCAGAATGGTCAGCCGATGCTCAGACGTGATTGCATCTCTGCAGTTATCCATGGCAGCGTTTCCAGTAGTGATGTCTACAAGCTGAAGGTTCTTTGGGTGCCTAATATCCTCCTTGTTCTTGAAGACGATTGTGCAGCCGGCCCTCGGACGTGATCGCACCTGTAGAATTGATCTGTGTCCAAAGGATCGATCTGTGGGCAACTAACATCATTTGTTCTTCTTGATTTAGTCAAAATAAATGCTATGCGATGAACATCTTTTTGGTTTAGCTAGGTGATTGTGCATTATATGCCTCAATTACGGCCTTGCAACAGAAATCCATAGACAACTGAACGACCGATTCCCGGGAAATGAAATCCTGGCGAGGACAATACTTTCTTCAAAGAGACCTCTCGTCAAATTCGTCTCGGTGAAGAGGTATGTACTGAGAATGGACTTGAGAGTCAACCAAATTCAGATCCATAGACAACCAATTCCCGGGAAATGAAATCCTGGCGAGGACAATACAACACTTTCTTCAAAAGAGACCTCTTGTCAAATTGAATTCGGTGAAATATGTACCGAGAATGGACTTGAGAGTCAACTAAATTAGGTGTTTGGCAGGACGAATAAATGTTGGAAAACCGGCTTTCTGATAAGTGCGGAAGACGGCCCGTGTCCCACGCATAATGACTATATCAGACTATATCATATAAGCAATTTGAACCGTGGCAAACAACAACAGTGTAACCTTTCTTAACCGTGCAAACTTTTCAAGCGAATTCGATTGCTTTGGGCCATGTTGGTGTGTTCTTCTTCTTGTTGAGACCTTCGACGTTCCTGATTCTAGCCTGCCAAGAATCATTCAAAGTGCTCTCCGCTTCTTAGGAAAGTACGCTGGTTCGTCATGAAGGAGATCGTCTTACGGATCAGCTCTTGGTATGTGAGATACTGCGGCTTCAGCTCAAAATCTTAATTCGTTCAGCAAGCTTCCTTAATTTTACAGTAAGATCACAGTTGATCAATACAGCCTTTTTTGCGACACTTTAATCACACCTTTGTTACTAGAAAATCTATTCGCGTAGTCGTAACCTTCTTTCGCGCATCCTCCCACCTCTCCCTTTTTGTTTTTTTTTGGAGTCTTGAATTTCATTTGTAAGTTACATTTCATCTATTTAGTTAGTGTCCATAGTGTACAGCCCTTCGCTTCGTCGCTACTTCTCGCTATATTTTTCCATCTCTCTCAAAACTTCAGCCAGTTCCGGCATCATGCGATAAGCTGCAGAGGCACGTAACCATTCAAGAAATATAACAACCTAAATAAAGAGTTGTACCATGCTCTAACGAGAAAAAGGCATTAGAGAAAAAGCGGATAGGATTCGCAAGTAGAAGCATATAGGGCATGATCACATATCAACTCCTCGTAATACTTGAAAGCAGGGTCATTATAGATCGCAAAGCTCCAGTCCCTAGGGGACGTATACGCGCGCACGGTCATAGTAGTATAATCCCAATACTCTGGAAGCCATCCTGCACACTCCCAGTCAATGATGCCGGAGAGATGCCCATCCTTCACAATGATATTGTGGAGCATAAGATCACCGTGTGCAAAGACGATGGAGTGCGACATATCTGCCAAATGCTCGATTTTTCTTGTTTGGTCATCAAATTTCACTCGTTTTTCCTCCGACTGTTCACGAATGGCACGGTTTCTAGGGCGCACGAGATATCGAAAGAGCTCGGACTTGTCAAGGCATGCGGGAATGACACCACTGTCAGCGCGAAAGCTCCTGATCCAAGTACCAGTGATAGAAGATATCTCTGGGCTGCGAGGATTTTCACATTCTCGTAGCCGAAGGAAGCATTGGTGCAGTTCTCCCATGATGCTCGATCGTTCAACATCGGAGAGGTCTCGCCAGACCTGCGATAGGAGGTCGCCTGGTACGCGCGTCATCCAAATTATACCACCTCCTGCATCTTCATCGTCAGAGTAGAAAAGAACTCTCGGAACTGGAAGTCCCAGAGAGCGAGCCAGCTTCATTGAAAGCGCTTCGTCTTCGCGAACGCGCTCTCCCCATTTCAGGACCGTATTGAATGGCATTCCATACACAGTTTGTGTCTCCTGGAAGGGTAGCGCGATTTTGAAGAAGCCGCAGTATCTCACATACCAAGAGCTGATCCGTAAGACGATCTCCTTCATGACGAACCAGCGTACTTTCCTAAGAAGCGGAGAGCACTTTGAATGATTCTTGGCAGGCTAGAATCAGGAACGTCGAAGGTCTCAACAAGAAGAAGAACACACCAACATGGCCCAAAGCAATCGAATTCGCTTGAAAAGTTTGCACGGTTAAGAAAGGTTACACTGTTGTTGTTTGCCACGGTTCAAATTGCTTATATGATATAGTCTGATATAGTCATTATGCGTGGGACACGGGCCGTCTTCCGCACTTATCAGAAAGCCGGTTTTCCAACATTTATTCGTCCTGCCAAACACCTAATTTAGTTGACTCTCAAGTCCATTCTCGGTACATATTTCACCGAATTCAATTTGACAAGAGGTCTCTTTTGAAGAAAGTGTTGTATTGTCCTCGCCAGGATTTCATTTCCCGGGAATTGGTTGTCTATGGATCTGAATTTGGTTGACTCTCAAGTCCATTCTCAGTACATACCTCTTCACCGAGACGAATTTGACGAGAGGTCTCTTTGAAGAAAGTATTGTCCTCGCCAGGATTTCATTTCCCGGGAATCGGTCGTTCAGTTGTCTATGGATTTCTGTTGCAAGGCCGTAATTGAGGCATATAATGCACAATCACCTAGCTAAACCAAAAAGATGTTCATCGCATAGCATTTATTTTGACTAAATCAAGAAGAACAAATGATGTTAGTTGCCCACAGATCGATCCTTTGGACACAGATCAATTCTACAGGTGCGATCACGTCCGAGGGCCGGCTGCACAATCGTCTTCAAGAACAAGGAGGATATTAGGCACCCAAAGAACCTTCAGCTTGTAGACATCACTACTGGAAACGCTGCCATGGATAACTGCAGAGATGCAATCACGTCTGAGCATCGGCTGACCATTCTGGTTGCAAGGATGAAATGGAGATAATGTGTCCCAGAGTCGGCTGACCATTCCGTCGCAAGGATAAAAATGGAGGTAATTAACCACATCTTTTGGTCGTTGAACTGTCTGTAATTTATGTCGTGAGGTTGAAATGGAGGTAATTGTACTACGACCATCTGGTTCTGATCTAAAAGAACGAAAGATTTCATTTTAGTTGTCTGTGATTTTTGTCGTGAGGCTGAAATGGAGGTAATTTGTCCCAGGGTCGGCTGACCATTCTGTCCGCAAGGCTGAATGGAGGTAATAAACCACATTTCTTTTCCTGAGCTGTCTGTGAGTTCTGTGAGGCTCAAATGGAGATAATGTGTCGTAGGGTCGGCGCCGTCGGCTGACCATTCTGTCGCCCTTGGTCGTTGAACTGTCTGTGATTTATCGGGAGGTTGAAATGGAGATAATGTACTACAATCATCTTGTTCTGATTCGAACGACCAAAAGACTCCATTTGAGCTATCCGGTTTGAACTTTCTAAAACAGAATTTATATCCTTTGAAGAATTAACGTTTTGTTCCAAGAGCTGTCCCTATGCGACAGCGGCTTCCCGACGATTCCCTTGTGTCGAATGTTACCAACTGCCTTCGTCGTTGTTCATGTCTGATGCCCAACTGATATTAAGTATTCCTCCAACTTTTTTCCATTTTGTTTGATTTTTTTCAGAGTCAGTCGCTGAAATTTCTATGACTAATTGTACAATCACCTTGTTCCGATTCAATAGAAACAAAGGATGTTTTTTCCCACAAAACCCTCACCGCCTGCAATATTTTGTGGATGTTAGAATATGATGCATGATAACTTCTACAGGTACAATCACGTCAACTCGTGTCGTCCAACCCCTTGGGCTTCCCAGATGATTCTGCTTGTTTTTGTATCACCGAAGAATTGAAGTTTTGTTCTCAAGCCTTTTGCCAACGCCGTCCTTGTGCTCTATTTTGTCAAATGTTTTCTCTGATATCTGCGATACCATCTACATGTCAACCGAGCCTCCGATTCTTCGGCTACATCATTTAAATCCGCCAGTGTCAATCTCCTTAAAATATCAGCATCAACCCACTCACAACCATCCATCCACTCATCGATCTATCCACCCACCCCTCCATCCTACCTACCTATACTCAAGCTCTTACCTGTTGTACGTTAGTCTTTTGCCTTCTGCATCTGCTACCAACTTTTGACACCGAACTTGTTAAGATCATGGACAAGAGTGTTCCGAGCAGGCTCGTTGATGGTGGTGTCTACGTCATCGTATTCATAGGCCCGGAGACAGATCTTCATCATTGGGGCCTGTATTATCATTACAACCTCGACTGGGTATCGGGTAAAGATTCTAAGCGAGAGGGCAGATATGTCCCGAGAGGCCATAAATATCATATTAGGAGCATGGGCAGCATAGACGGAAAGTTCATTCCAGAGCACGCGCCGACCTCTGGAGTCCTCTCTTCTATGTACTTGATTGGCTTGATACTCATTGGCATCGTCCCGATACAGTATCAGTCGCCTTTGGATTCCGAGATCCGTTCTCTCGACAACTTAGTTGGCATTACACCGAATATCAACTGTCAGACTTGGGTCTTGGATATAATTGAACGGCTTAGGAGGGCGGGTTATGTTCACACCGACTATTCGCGCCAACAAATCCAACACGAGATCAACCAGTTTGGAGACAAACATTTGTCCGATGCCTATAATGCTGTACAGCCACGACCCATAGTGCAGTCGGCACTCTTCAGCTTTCCCCAGTGAGCACAACTTACCTTCAAGTTCATCTTCCATTCACCTTTCCTGACTTTGTCATAGTGAACTAGCCGCCAACGAGCTGCAAGGTTGATGTTATATCACTCTTATGTATTTCCTTCCCAGTATATGATGTACCTCAGGCTGGCTTCTGATTATTCTTTCTACTATTTCCATTACCTTATCCATGATCATGACAACATTGCAACATTGCGTATCCCGAAATGCAGTGGTGGGAAGCTTTCCCCACCGGGGTTTTGATGCTACCCCACTTGCACAGACTTTTTATTGGTTTTGTCTGATTAGGTCTTCTATTATGTATTTCGATCTTACCAATTACGGTGTCCATCCATACTTGCAGTCTAGTCTTTAATGATGCAAGATGTAAAGTTTTGACTGACTGCCGGACTAAGATGGATTTAGTCGTGAATCTTTGTATTCACAAAAATCCGGGGCTTAAGTTCACTTCTACGAACATAACAAGAAGAAATATAGTTTCTATTAATTGAGTTAGAAGTCTAACTGGGTCAAACTTTCCAACAAGGCTCAAATAAAATCAGAGGAATTGTAAGTCTGATTGATTGATTGATTGATTGATTGATTGATTGATTGATTGATTGATTGATTGATTGATTGATTGATTGATTGATCCATTTTATTTCTTTGGAGAGCTATTTTTTACATGTTATAGTGTCCTAGCTCCCACAGTACAGTAAGGATGGTGATTATGGACACTCCTTCAGGTACTCTGGCCCAATGCCTTTTCAAGCATGCCAGTTACACCTTGTAGCCACTTTACTACCATTTGATCTGTGAGAGCTCATACTTGCTTCCAACAGTAGAACAGGCATGTTGTAACATGATGACTGAGGAGTATCAAGTAGATGGTAGATATGCCAGTATATCCAGAGATAACAACCCCACCTCTAAGAACACCAATTCCAATTTCAAGGGGGGCCCTTATGCTAAGAAGGACTCAGGCAGAGAAATACTACACCCCATCAACCAGGTTGCAAAAAGCAGTGCATTAGGGAAATTATTCACTAGTATTGGACATAAACATGTGTTGAGAATGAAAAGTGACCATACTAGGAATTGAACCTTTCTTGGATATGTACTCCATATGATGCTCTAACCACTAAGCTACACAATCTAGTTACACAGGGAGCTAGGAAGTTACATATAAGTACTTTCTAGGCATGAGATGATTCTGCCACTGTGATAATTGGCTCATTGCAGGGACTGGGACACTCAACAGTGTTGTGTAGAATTTAGAGCTCTAAGCTGTCAGATGACTTGACCTGTCATCATTTAACAACATGACCAAGAGTTGTCTGACTCAGACTACTTTCCCTTCTGACTCCTTGGACTGACTCAGACTACTTTCCCTTCTGACTCCTTGGACAGCAGTTCAAGTGAGTCCAGCAGCAGATGTTCTAGCAATAATCCAATAGAGAGCAGCAGACAACTCCTTAGAATCAGGAAGTTTCTCTCATAGTAGAGCCTCTGATGACTTACTGAGTTGTTGTTGCTGCCAGAAGTATGACAAGAAGAGGTCCCAAAAGGAACATTGTAAATCAAAAAAGTCAAAGCATCAAAGTTGGTCCTGCCACAAACCAGATTCAACTGTAAAACTGATTCCACCTGAAAAATACAATGGGATGTTAGATATCCAGAAATTCATGCAGTTGATGAATCAATGTTTGACCTACCTAACTGATGGATATTGAGCAGAGATGCTACATTACCATCATTGCTAGCTTTCTCATGGGGAGAGCTTGGAGCTTCTACTTGTGTAAAGGTGCCCTAAGAAGTAGACCCTTGAGAAGTTTTTTAAAGAACTGCTCAGACTTTGGCTAAGGGAAATCACTTACTATGTGCAAATATGTTGCCAAGCTGGAAGAACTATTCATCTATTGTTGGATCCATTAGTAAACAAAGAAAGAAAGGTAGTAAAACATTTCAATGGATTCCAGACCTCCAAATGGGGAGTGTACCAAGCAAGATTGGACTCCAAGGTCTCTCATTAGCACAAGATAATATCTTATGTCAAATTCCTCAAACATGCAGACAATGTAGACCTGGATGGTAACAAAAGTGAAGCAGAATATTCATTCAGGCACTACAAATCACACAGGCACAAAGATTACTAGGACAATCACTGGAAAGTTTTGAGTTCCAAGCTGGAGGGAAGCAGGCATAAGCACTATAAGTCCAATTTTCATGTGGCAATACACCAATACTACACCAGGTTCTAAGAAAAGCACCAAGAGTTTTGAGTCTAAGAAAAGCTCCTCCAAACCACAGGATAAATGTTTGGATGAACTCAGCAAAAACCAGATTGCAGAGTACAAACATTGTTTCAACTATGGCAAAGTTGGCTACTTTACATATAATTCAAACAGCAAGACAATGAAATCCTCTTCTGGAAAGCCCCCAGGCATAAAATCAAATATATTTGCAACAATGTAACAGGATCACCAACTTCCTCATATTCTAAAAGCAAATAGAACAAGACACATCTCCTGAACAAATCTCAACAATATGGAGTATTGTAGCAATTGAATTTGGGAAGTGGCTGGGATTCTTTGTTGATTATCTTCTGGAAAGCCTATCTTTGGAGAAATCTTCTTTCTCTTGGCTGATGTCTCTCTTGGAGAATCCAGACAGAGAGGCTGACAGCCTCCCTGACTTACAGTCAGTATCTGACTTTAGTGAGGAGCTTGAGTGGGAAGCAGACAAGCCCACTCACTCATGTACTTTGAAAGGGCTTGGCTAGACATTGTATCTGCTGAGCTACTAACCAACAACAAGGACAATATTTGAGAACAAATAATATAATGACTGGTCCAGCCCACCCATGAAGTTTGGGTGGACAGACAGATCTTATGATTTTAAGGTTCACACTCTGAGGTGAAATTGGTACTACTGTGGGAGGTGGAGAAGGCTTGGGAATAACTCACATGTGGAGTGCTACTGCTCATAAGCTCAAATACATGCTCAAGTCAATGCAACTATAACTGCTTGCAATACAAAAGGCAAGAGATTTGTAACCAATGACATCAGCAACCTTGAGATATTGTTATGGAATCAAGTCTGTGGAACAGACTTCATTGTACTAATTGGTGACATGGTGCACAAGAAATATGAGATTGAAGCATAGTATGCTGAGCAGTGCACTGCAGAATCTAGGACAGAGGTAACCTTGGTAAAGCTAGTACTGAACAACAATAGTTGGGGGACATCTGGGCTTGGAGCATCAAGTAATCAAACTAGAAGTGCCTGATATGCAGCACAAGGACAAAAAGGAGCCAATGACTAGACAATATTCTGGAATTTACCCTTGACACAATGACCAGAGGACTTATTATGAGGTCAATGACTCAATTCTTGAGTCCCAGTATAGGTGCCTGCATAATTCTATAATATTGTCACTTGGTATGTGGAAAAGCTTGAGGATGCCTACACCAACTATCAGCTCATGCCTTTGACCACTCACCAAACAAAGGATCTGACCCAGGGTTGGGCTCCTTCATACTCCAATTGTTCCCCCTCTCATAACTGGATAATAATCTTGAAGGAATATATATATAGTTTGAGCTTAGGGAAATTTGCATGCAGATGAAGATGGCAAAGCCCTGAGAGTCCTCAAGCTCAATGAACAAACAACAGGTAGAGGCTGTTGAAGACAGGCAAAGCACAGGGGACTGAATAGTCACTAAAGCTGAAGTCAAAGTCCAGAGTCAGAAACTGAATATATTGAAGAGGGAGTGACATACTAACTGAGTAGGGACTTCAGGCTGCTACATTATCTATATATATTATAATGTAACTGAGTAGAATTGTGATTGAATAGAAGAAATCACATGACCAATTTCATGTAGAATATTCCACATCCAGATGATTTCTTTGCCAGTATCTACAGCAGCAATGTATTCTGCTTCAGTTGTAGATAAAGCAACAACTGATTGAAGCTTGCTACTCCTTCCAATAGCTTCACAACCAATAGTCATCAGATAAGCACCAGTAGAGTGGCTAGAATCAGGACAATCTCCATGTGAGGCATCACAGAATGTAGTGCAAGGTCAAATACCAGTGTCAGCATTAGAATGAAGTCATAGACCTAATTTATTGAGCCATAGCAGTGATGTCTTCTGAGAGTGTCCTATTTGCTCCCTCAGTAACACCATTCTGCTGAGGTCTATTACAAGTTGTATGCTTTTTTTTTATTCCACAAGCATCAGTATATGTGGTAAACTCCTTTGACATGTACTCTCCACCTTTATCATCTTATAGCCTTGATTTTGGTATCTAGAGCATTCTCTGCATAAGCTTTGAATGTCTCAAAGGCATTAAATGCTTCACTTTTCTTTTTTACAGCCATATCAGCTTTAAAGCTTATGCAATCATCAATGAATTTGGAATGTGATCAAATAACAATAGCCCCAATTGCAGTGACTGGAAGAGGGCTATGTACATTGCTGTGGATCAATTTCAATGGTTTATATGCATGACTACTGGAAGAAGGAAAAGGATTGGAGTGCATATTGCTAGCCAAACAAGGTTCACAGATGGGATCAAGCTTTGCAGCAGAATTCAAGTCCAAACCAACTACCAACTTATTATTGATCATCTTTTTAACATTGGCATAGTTATGATGAGCAAAGCTGCAATGCCAGAGTATCAGATCAAGTGGTAATGTGCTGGTAAAATGAGCAGACTCTCAAATAGGTGCAGTACAACCATCCAAATGAGCAGAATTATTAGAGTTAATTGTGGCACAGAATAACTCTTTTCCATTCAACCAGAAATGCATGGCCTGTTTGTCAATATGAATGTTGTAGCCTTTGTTTCTGGTTAAATATACAGGACAAGAGTTTATTCTGAAGTAATGGAACATGCAAGACTCTATGAGACTCTAAAGACCAGATTTTCTTCCCATTTACAACTGGATGGAATACAACTGTTCCAATCCCAGCTGAGTAAATAATGCTATTATCAGCTAACCAGACTGGACTTCAATAGGATTTCAATGTGGAGTCTTGTGGCAAGTGGCTCCTGAGTCTACAATCCAATTAAAGTCAGCTTCAGGCTGTATGGGAAGAGAAGGATCTGAATGATACAGTAAATGAGTACTTGCATTTTCAGCAGATTTGACATCATCTTTCTTGGACCTGTCATCAATGAAAGCTGCATTAGCTTGCTTCTGGCCCTTTTTGCCTCTTTTGTTATGAGATTTTGTCTGCTGCTAAGCTGCTTTGTATTTGTAGCAATTAGCTTGTGTATGACCTTGGAAGGTGCAAAAGTTACAGACAACTTTGGCTAATGCAGCACTCATAGCAATTATAGCAGCAGCAGACTCATCAGAGCAATGACAATGTTGTATTTCCTCTGTAACAAAGGCCTGATGGATCTTGGCCTTGTCCAAGTCATCTTTGAGAAGGAGGGTGGATACAAATGCTAAGAAATTATCAGGAAGCACTCTTACTAATGCTATAGATGCTAGTTCATTGTCTAATTTGGCAATATCAAAGTCTTTAGGGTGCAAATCCTGGATTTTCTTCATTGCAGTCTCAATTCTGTTGATTAGAGTCTGCAAACTCTCCTCTTCTCCTTTTCTAATGTAGAACAAGTCATCATAAGCATTGGAGCATGTACCAGGGCATTTCTGCATGTGTAACTGCCTTCAAGGCTTCCCATATTTTGTCTGGTTGATCTTTATAATCATTGAGATGGATTCTTTGATCATCTTTCACCATCAAATAAATCGAATCAGATGCAATATTAGCCTCCTTCTGTGATTCTGGGTATTCTCTTTTCTCTTCTGATGTACATATAAGCCCAGGCCACCCAATACAATGACTGGTACAGAGAGGTGGGCACACTGACCACCCCCTCATTGTTACAGATGCACCACCTACATAGGCTGGCTACAAACATGCAGCCTGCATAAGCCTATTGAAGACAGGTAAAGCACAGGGGAATGAACAGTCACTAAAGCTGAAGTCCAGAGTCAGAAACTGAGTGAGGACTTCAGGCTTCTACATTATCTATATATACTATAATGTAACTGAATAGAAGGAATCACATGGATTCTCCATGTGATTGAACTGAATAGAAAGGGAAGCACATGGAAGACACATGTGATTGAATTGAATAGAAAGGGAATCACATGGAAGATACATGTGATGAACTGAATAGAAATAAAGGAAGCAGACAACACATGTGATAAATGAACTTGGAATAAATGCTGATCATCATAGTAGAATGCAATAAGCAATTCTAACACTCCCCCTGATCCAGTCAATCTCCAAGCTTGAATAAGCTAGTAAATGCCCATTCCCTGCCTGAAGAACTCCACTAGTCAAACTGGCAGGGTTCCTGTAAGGTCTTCAGGAGTGGTGCAGCAGGAAAGTGAGGTATGGTAAAGCTAACTAACTAACTCAGTGGTAAAAGACAGGGTGTACAATGTCTTTGTTGAATTTGTACCAACCAGCTTGGGCAACATGCCAGCAGAGAGGCTGGAAATGGTAGAGGAGGTGAATGGCCTGCACTCAGGTGAACTGACTATAGCTAGGTGGGCATGGGCTCCACAGGCATGGCATGCAAATCAAAGGGTGGCACACCTTATCCTAGCCTGCACAATGGAGGTGGGGGCAAATGAGGTAATAAAGCATGGTTTAGTAATGGAGGGGAAGAGGGTCATGGCCTGTAAGCTGGATCAAGAACCAAGGCAATGCCTAAAATGCCAGAGGCTGGGTTGGGGGCACATAGCCAGCAAATGCAAGTAGGAGAAGGATACATGTGGACTGTATGTAGGAGAGCACAGGATAAAGGAGTGCAAGGTAATGGATATAAAGAACTACATGTGTGTTAATTGCAGGACAAGAGGATTGAGGCATGACCACCCATTGTCATCAAGGTCATGCCTGGTGTTTGTGGAATCAAAGAACAGGCTTCTGGACAGGACCCCAGAAATGAAATACAGGTATTATCCAACCAACCAACTGTGGATGTGGGCAAGGGTGGATAACAGCAGGAGATACAATGGCAGCAGAGTCAGCAACAGTGTAAGGGTGGGAAATGCACCAGTTCAGAGAGGCATAGGGCAAGGCAGGCTTGTCAGAGAACTGAGAAGACAGGGAGGGGGGAAGGTAGTGGAAACCCAAATGCAGAAGCCACAACAGGACACAAGAGGGGTGCCTGGACAGGGTACTGGGCAGAATGCAGATGACATTGGACATGTTTAGGTGGGCAAACAGCATGCCAGATAGTCAGGATGCAGACAAGCAGGTGGGGGCTTCCACTAATGGATGGAGTGACAAACACATCAATAACCTTATCACATCACTAGAAGAGATGACAGAGAAAGCATAGAGATTATCACCACATCCATCACAATGACTGAGACAATCAAAGGAAACAACAGGCAAGGGAGCAAAGGCAGGAAGGAAAGACTGACAATCTGGCAACAGAACATTGACAAGTCTCTGATGGCACAGCACACCATGCTAAACATGATAAGCAAGAACACTGACATAATATGTTTACAGGAACTGTACTTCAATTTCAACAAGAAGTTGCAAGCAACACAGATATGGAGACTGGTTTACTCCAAGCTGCACAATGAGAAGACTGCAAACAAGATGAGGGTGATCATGCTAGTCAATAGATGCCTATTGACTGACAAGTGGAAGAGGCTCAACATAGAGAGCATGGATGTGGTGGGCATCAGCTTGGTTATGGCAGAGAGAATGGTGCACATCTTCAATGTCTACAATGATTGTGAGCATTCTAGGAGCATAAAGCAGTGGACTTTTTCCTGAGGGGAATGGAGGGCAGGAGGATGGATGGCAGTAGTATGGTAGACATCTGGGTGGGCAACTTTAATGGACACTACCCAATGTGGGACAGTCTGCATAACTTGCACCTCTTCATAAGGAGGAATTTGGATGCTGTAAAGGAGCTGGTCATGATGGCAGCATGCCACAGGATGGGCATGGTGCTGAGGCCACATGTGGCAATATTGAGAGCAAAGAACACTAAGAATCTGATGAGACTAAATAACATGTTTGTTACTGACTCCTTTCAAGACCACATCACACAGTGCAAAGTGCTCCACAGTGACCAGGTACCAAAGGCTGATCACTTCCCAGTAGTCACAGTATGCGAGACAGCAGTAATGAGGAATGAGGTGTGGGAGGGATGAGATTTTAAGAAGGTGGACTGGGAGGAGTTTAAGGAGGAGCTGGACCAAAGGCTAGAAGGCCTGGGAATGGGGAGGATCACAAGCAGAAGGGAAGTGGAGGAAAGGCTAGACAGAGTAATGGAGGCTCTGAAAGGAATGGTGGAGGAGGTAGTGCTGGTGAGGTGGGAGTTGACAGGGATGAAGAGGTGGTGGACCAAGGAGCTATTGGAGAGGCAGAGGACAGCAAGAGCATTGGGGAGAGCATCATACAGGGTGGTGACCATAGAAGGGCACCCAGCTCACGAGGCTTTCCAGAGGGCAAGAAACAAGTATGGTCAGGCAATCAAAGATGCAAAGAGAAAGCATTGGGAGACATGGCTGGAGGAGGTGGATGCAAGGATGATATGGGATGCAAAAGCATTTGTGACAGCAGCACCCACAGATGGGAGGAGAGCAAGGACACTGGCATTGAAAGAGATGACAGTAGAGAGTGAGCAGGAGATGGAGGACAACAAGGAGAAAGCTGGACTATTTCACAAGGCCTTCTTCTACAATGACCCAGGCACTGACAGTGATGGAGAGGATGCTGAGCCCAGGGAGCCAGCATTCCATTGGACTTCCATCACCAACAGAGAAATATATGCTGTGGTGGACAAGCTCAAGCCTTTCAAGGCACTGAGGCTGGGCAGCATCCCAACCATAGTATTGAAGAAGATGAAGTACACTCTGGTACCATACTTAGGCCCAATCTTCAGGGGAATGTTCAACCATAAGGTCTATCTGGAGAGGTGGAAAGTCTTCAAAATGGTGGTCTTGCAGAAGCCAGGGAGGGATGACTATGGAAATCCAAACCCATACAGGCCAATTGCTCTGTTGGATACAGTGGCAAAAGTTCTATCATCATGCATAAAGACCAAGATGGTGTACTATATCAAGAAAAGCAACATACTACCAAAATACCAGTTTGGCGGCAGGCCAGGGAGGTCAATGACAGATTTGCTTCATGTCCTGATGGGCTTCATAAAGGACATGTGGTGCAGAGGCAAAGAGGTGGTAGCTGTTTTCATGGACATCAAGGGTGTGTTTCTGAACATGGTGCTGAGGGTCATGGCAAGCAACATGAGATGGAGAGGAGTCCCAGAGGAGGTGCTGGAATGGTTCAAGAGGAAGTTGAAGGGAAGGAGAATAGTGATTGCATTTGATGATTACAAATCTGAGCAAATACCAGTGAAGAGTGGCCTCAACCAGGGGTGCAACACATTGGGCCTCTGCTACAACTTTTACAATGCCAGGCAAATTGAAGGCACAAGGGAAAAGGAAAGAGAACTAGCAGGGTTGTTTGTGGACAATGCATATGTAGCAGTGGAGGGGGGTAGCATGGAGGAGGCAGCAAGGAGGGTGGAGGAGATGATGGGGAGGAAAGGAGGTGCAATTGAGTGGGCAAAAGAACATCATTCCATATATGAGGTAACAAAATTTGTGGGGGTAGGGTTTTCATGGAGGAGAAAGAGAGAGCCAGGGGCAAGAGGCAAGATGAAACAGGCCACCCAACCAAAGGTGACAGTGGATGGGACAGCAATCAAAATGGAACCCATGCCAAGGTTTCTAGGAGTTATCCTCAATTAGGAGTTGCAGTTCAGAGAACACACCACATATGCACATGGGAAGGGAATGGCAGTGACATTGCAGACAAAGAGATTGGTGAAGGTGAATGGAGGGGTGCATGGGAGGCTGGCACAAAGGATTTATGAGGTGGTTGTGGTGCCAAATATGCTATATGCAGCAGATGTATGGTGTGCATTGGGGGTGGAAGTGAGTGGCAAGCCAGCAAAGGGGAACAGGGGTTTTGGAGCAAAGATGGGGAGAATCCAGAGGATGTGTGTGCTCTAAGTAATGGGAGTGCTGTGGATAACACCAAACAACCTCCTGGATGTGCACATGGGGCTCCTGCCAATAGATGTCAAGATCAAGAAAGTGTGCATCACCCCAGTAGTGAGGATTGTCACATTGCTAGACATGCACCTGCTGAAGAGACTGGCAGGCTGAGTGGCCAGATCTGTGAGATGGCACAGGACATCACTACAGAACATTGTGCAGGCATAGGGCAAACACCTGAGGGAGATGGAGACCATTGCAACAACAAGGCTCCCACTGGGGTGGAGGTGCCCTATCAGGGTGGTCATCAGAGAGACAGTGGAGGAAGTGTAGGAAAGAGAAAGGAGCAATGAGGCTGATGTCAGAATCTACATGGATGGATTGGAGTACAAGGGAAGCATAGGGGTGGTGGCAGTTCTTTACTGGGGGATGGAGAAAGTGAAAGTGATGAGAAAGAGGCTGGAGTCTGACAAGAAGCACATGGTGTTCAAAGGGGAGTGTGTGGGGCAGGTGTTAGGGGTGGAACTTTTGAGGAGGGAGGTGAGGGGCCAAAGGTTTGTAAGGACTGTATCAATGAGGACAGACAACTAGGTGGGAATGAAGGTGATGGTGAATCCCAGGGGAGGTTCAGTGAGGTACATTGTGGATGAAGTATTGGAGGGAATTTGGAAGGTCAAGATGGCTGACCCAGGGATGGACATAATGCTGTACTGGACTCCAGGGCACACAGGAATTCCAGGAAACAAAAGGGTAGACAGGGAGACAAAAATGGTGGCTGAGGGGGAGGACACCAGTATGGGAGGGCTACCCTTTCTTAGAAAACTCCTCAAGATGTCCAAGGCTATGGTGCTGGCAACACACAAAGCCCAATGGCAGAAGGAGGCAGAAGACAGAATCTGACACTCACCAAGGTTTAACAGGCTGATGGCATTGGACTCAGATGCACTGAACATGTCAAACATCCTACACATGCTAACTAATGTACTGAGATAACACACATTGATTCTGATACAGCTGAGGACAGGACATTGCCCACTAAATCAGTACCTGCACCAATTCAGAAAGACAGAAACACTGACATGCACAGCATGCCACCAAGCAGACAAGATGGTTGAGCATTTCCTCCTTCACTGCAGGACATACATGAGACAGCGATGCAAGCTGGCCGGAACAGTGGACTTAGGAACAGAGGCCATGAGCAAGCTCCTGGAAGATAGTGGGGCAGTGAAAGCCCTATTCCAGTATATCAACAGCACTAGCCAATTCAGCAGGACCTACAGAGACTTGACAGTGCCAGAGGATATGCTGGGCATTGTCAGGTTCTACTGACAATGGGGGCTCAGCTACACTGGTGAATCCTTACTAGGCAGATGCAATGTCCTGTGCTTATAACCAAGCATCCAGGATGGGCATGGAGGGGAGGGACTTGCAAGGGAGAGCTAGGGGGGGGGGTGGTCTGAGCAAGTCTGGAGTGGTTCGGGGACATCTAAAACCAAGTGTATTAGACATCAGACCTGAACAGGCACTGGAACAAGTTTGTGGGCACACAAATAGAATGCAGAGTAAGTGGGGGCTTTGCAATTGATGGGGGCAGAGCCAGAGTTTGATAGGAGATCACCAAGGCATGATGGGTTCCTGGGCCAAGCAGAGGGTGAGGTCCAGAGTTGTCATAAGAATGTTCAGGTCATAATGCATGTGTGGAGTTCATACTGATGTTGGAGATGAAAGAAACTTAGGAAGACAAAGGAAATATACACAGTCGAAATGAGATGGAGATGAGGCAAGACAAGACAGAGAAAAGAGATAGATTTGAAACTAAAAATAGAAACAGTGATGAGATGAAGGACAAGGCATAGAAAACCAGTAAATGCAATATCAAGACTAAAGTACCAGGGGTTACTCTATGACTTATATACCTACTACTGGGTGGTTCTGGAGGGCAGAGGATATGGCAGCAGGCTCAATGGAACTGTGCAGAGTTGATGGTTGTCAGGTGTGATCTTAGAGTGGGCTACAGTGACATTCTGATGGGATCAGTTGGAAAGCAGATCATTCCAGGGTCAGGGGAAGCCTCAGGAGTCCAGGGAAATTCAGGGGATGCATCAACTGCTGTGGAGAAGGTGTCGGAGTTGATCAAGGAGCTGTCAGGGTTTGCCAAGGAAGTGTTGGAGTTGCCCAAAGTGGGTGCAGAGGGTGGGCAAGGGTTGGAGAGTTTGGCAGAGTGTTGGGGGGGCTGGGGGCAGTGTCAGGGTCTAGGGAGTGGGTCATGACATCACCTCCCCTTTAGCATCGAGACCCTTGAGACACAGGGCACAGTTTGAGGATCAGTGGAGTGTGGGAATCAAAGTTGAGCAATATTGATTAGACCACAGTAGTGGTGGCAGCATGGGGAATAAAGTTGAAGCATGGCTGCTGCTCCTCAGGGGGTTCTTCTCTAGTCATTGAAAAGGGTCAGATGTACTCTGGGGTTCCTAAACTTTCCCAATGCCATCTTCCATGTATTTTCCAGCAGTGTCCCCATCCTCATTGGCACATACCTTGACTTCTTTCTTGAAGGACTCTGAGGGTCGGCAAGACTATAGGTGGGTGCAGGCAATGTACTGTAGTTGTAAGTACTGTCTCTTGCTTGTCATGGCCAGAGTGCTGAATAAGTCCCATCAGAGTTGTTGGTGGCAGTGGTGGGCCCCTCAGGGCCTTTGTTGAGGAGGCTCCAGTGCAGTTAGCAGGGGAAGTGGTCCCCACTTTTCATTCCAGGCCTGGTATTGCCCTCAGGGTGGTTTGCCCCATCTCTACAGGGTCGAGAGTTGTGCAGATGGACATGATGCCAGAGTACTTTGCAGAGGCCGTGGGGCAAGCAAGAGGTTCCCTAATGTTAGAGTGGTGTTAGGTGGTGGCCCTAGTGTGCCATTGGCATGTTCCTTCCTTATCAAGCTAACCCATGTTTCTAGTGTGCATCCTGTACCCAGCAGGGTGAACAGTGCAAGTTTGAGGAGCCTGTGCTGGGAGTGTGGCAGGACATGTCAGTATGTCTCCTGTATCACTCATGGCATGAGAAGTGCTCTGTCACTCTGAGTTGGCATGCTGCTTGCATTGCGGTGGAGCAGGGGTGGGACTACAAGTGGGTTGCCATGCAGTTGGAGGGGGGTTGGAGGGGTAGGGTCTCAAGGAGGGGTTCTGGGGTAGAGAGGGGAGTTGGTGCAGAGTGGCCCCCAATAAAGGTTGGGCCCCCACAGGGTGGGTGGAGGGAGGGGGCCTCTGTGACATGTGACAAGGGTAAATGGAGGGCATCCCTCTCACCAGAGGTGGGGCCTAGCAAGCAAGCATGGGGGGAGCTGGCAATGGTGGGCCCTCTGGATCCCATGGTGTATTTCCTGACTTCTGAGGCCTTGGTTGAGCAGTCTGCAGAAGGGTTGTGGTTGGTTGCCAAGGCTTTCCCATGGCATCAGATGGAGGAGTTGGAGAGGTTGTTGGCCACATGTGGGGAGGAAGTTTGTAGGGTGGGGGAGGAGAGGGATGGGCTTCAGAGGGAACTGGACAGGGCTCAGAAAAAATGGGACTTAACACTTAGGAATAAGGGCATTGCTGTGGGGACCGCCATGGAGTGACTGTCACAGCTTCAAGAGCTGCGAGCACATATGGGGCTGTTGGAGGTGTGGGCAGAGGCAGCATGCAACAATTGGAGGAGTCAGGGATGTGGGAAACTTAGTGGGGATCCAGTGTGGAGGTGACCCAAGCAATAGTGGAGAGGGTGCAGTGGCAGGAAGAGTGGCTTGCCAATGAGATGGCCTTGGGGCAGCAGGGAGTGCTCTGTAAGTGCTCCCTTCATCTCCCATTTACTATGAGCTAACATTTGATTCCACAGACTGGGCCAGGGAGCACTGCATCCTCCTTGATGGAGCATCAGTGGTGCTGGGGTCCATCCACAACAGGTTGGCAAGGATGCCTGGGGATCTTCTGCTGGAGTTGGGGCAGGGGGTCATGCAGATGGGGCATCTGCTGGTGGAACATTGGCAGAGGGCAACAGCAGACCCTGGAGCATGGTGGGAGGGGGGCATCCCAAAGTTCTGGTGATGGTAGTAGCACAGCTGGAGGTGGATCTGGTGGGAAGGATAGCAGAGGTGGATTCAGAGGGGGAGGGGGAGTAGGGGGTTTCTGTATTCTGGTTTCTTGTTGCCCCATGCTCCCTTATTTCTGTATTTCATCCTTGTAGCTTTTGTGAATATCGGACTTCTTGTACTTCTGCTGAGCATGAGAAGTTTTCAGAATGAGTGAGGGGCAGAGTAAGTGAAAACACATAGGAAGAGTACTTGTGGGAGTTGAATCTCTGATAAATCCAGAGGCAGGGGTTATGCCCACTAATGCCATCTGCACTTGCTAGTCCCGGGGGTCCTGGGGCTTGGTGGAGTGTTGTCAATGGAAGTCCCAGAGTTCATTGGGGGCTCTGTTGAGGTTTTTTCAGGGCTCCCACATGTAGTCCTCAGGTCTGTAGCCCTTCTAGCAGACTAAGTACTGGGGTTGTCCATGGACCAAGTGGGAGTCAAGGATCTGGTTGACTTCATAGCAGTACTCATCCTTGACCTTAATGGGGGGTGGTCACCTGGGGTACTGGCTGGGGAAGGGGTCCAGGGCATGTTTTTTGAGGAGTCAAACATGGAATATGGGGTGGAGGCCTTTCAAGCCTGGAGGTAGATCAAGTTTGTAGGCATGTGTGGAGACCTTCTGGAGGACTTTGAAAGGACCAAGGCATTTGTGGTCTAGTTTGATGGAGGGCCTCCAGGTCTTGAGGTTGCATCAATCAAGCCAAACCAAGGTGCCAGGGGGCCAGTTGGGAGTGGGATCATGTCAGGTGTTGGCATGTTTGGAGTAGGCTTGATTGGCAGTGTTGATCTTGTCCCAGAGGAATTGGTGAAGGGATCAGAGGTCCTTAGTGACTTTATAGGCAGTGTGGGAGGGGATGTCCTTCAGAAACAGGGTGAGTTGGGGGTTGTAGCTTTTGTTGGCATAGAAGGGGGAGACTCTGGTGGCAGAGTGGGGCATGTTGTTGCAGGTGAATTCCACAAGGGGGAGTTCTGCATGCCAGTTGTTCTGTAAATAGTTAATGTATAGGCAGAGATACTGCTCCAGCATCTGGTTCACTTGTTCTGTCTGTCTGTCTGTCTCTGGGTGATAGGCAGTGGAGAGGCTAGTTTTGATCTTGAGTGCCTTGCATAGCAATTGCCAAAAGTGGGATATGAACAGGGGTCCACAGTTGGAGACGATGTCATCTGGGAGTCCATGCTTGGAGAATACATGTTCAAGGAATAGTTTGGTGAACTCTGGAGCATTGTCAGTGGTGTAGCAGGGGATGAAGAGGGCTTGCTTGGTGAGGTGGCAAATGATGATGGAGATTGTGTTGAAACCTTCAGAGTCAGGGAGTTTGACAATATGATCCATTGATAGGGAGGACCAGGGGCAGCGGCCAATGGGGAGGGGTTTCAATAATCCATGGGGGCAGTGATGGGGTACCTTGGCCCAGAGGCAAGGTTCGCAGGCCCTTACATATCACATGATGTCCTTCTTCATTCCTGGCCAAAAGTAAGTCCAGGAGATGAGTTGAAGGGTCTTATAAATTCTTGGGTGCTCCCAGAGCTTATAGTCATAGTGCTGCCAGAGTATGTTGAGGTGGATGGACTTGTGGTCCAGAGCATAAATTCATCCACTCCAGAGCAGGAGGCAGTGGTCTGGAGACAGCAAGAAGGAATTCTTGGTGCTCAACTCATTGGGGTTGTTGCAGGGGTCATGCTGGGTGAAGAAGGAATCCAGAGGTGAATTTCTGATTTGCTGGAGGATTCCTTCTTCATTTAAAATCAGCATGGCATGTAGATGTTTGGTGGGGATTACCACTTGATGGTTGAATGCATTCCATTCAGCTTCAAATGACTGCTTTGGATACATGTCAGACCTTTGAGTGAGGGCATTGGGCTTCATGCTGAGTCACCCAGAGCAGTAGTGGATGGTGAAGTCATACTCCAAGAGGGTTTCAGACCATTGGGCTTGGTGGCAGCTGAGCTGTTTCATGGTCATGAAGTATTGCAGGTTGTTGCGGTCAGAGTATACTTGGATGCAGTGTGGGGACCCCTCAAGGTAGGCCTGCCACTGATGGAAGGCTTTGATGATCACAAGGAGTTCTTTGTCATAGATGTTGTAGTTGAGTTCCACTGGGATCATCGATCAGGTATAGAAGGCAACAGGACAGAGATATTTGCCCCCTGAGTCCAACTGGGAAAGTATCCTGGCAATAGCATAGTCAGAGGCATTGCATTCAAGCATGATCAGCAGGGAGGGGTCAAAATGGTGGAGGACTGGAGCAGAGGTGAAGGCCTTCTTCAGGAGGAGGAATATGCTCTGGCACTTGCTGTCCCAATTCCAAGGGGTGTCCTTCCACATGAGTTGGTTGAGGGGTTTGGTGATCCCAGAGTAGTTGTCAATGAAACAGTGATAAAAGTTAGCAAACTCCAGGAATGACTGTACCTCCTTGATGTTCTGTGGTGAGGGCCAGTTGAGTATTGTGTCAACCTTGGTGGGGTTCATGTGCATGCCATTGGGGGTGATGATGACTCTGAGATATTTGACCTCTGTCATGTGGAAGGAGCATTTCTCAGGTTTGGCATGAAGGTGGTACTCTTGGAGCTGTTCTAAGATGTGGCAGACATGCTCTGGATGCTCCATTGGTAAATTTGAGTAGATCAGGATGTTGTCCAGATACACAATAATGGAAATGTCATTCATGTCATGGAAGATGTTGTTCATGAAGTACTGGAAAGTGGTGGGGGAGTTAGTCATTCCAAAGGGCATTATGAGGTACTCAAAGAGGCCATAGCAGGTGCAAAAGGCAGTCTTCCATTCATGTCCTGGAGTGATCCAGACATTGTTATAGCCAGAGCAGAGGTCTATCTTTGTGTAAATCTTGGCACTGTGGAGACAATCAATGAGGTCTCTGATCAAGGGGAGGGGATACCAGTTCTTTTTGGTGACTTTGTTGAGTCCCCAATAATCCACACAGAGTTGGAGTGACCCATCCTTCTTCTTGGCAAACAGAACTGGAGTACCGGTGGCAGAGATTGACAGGCATATGAAGCCATTGCCAAGCATGTCATTGATGAGCCCTGGTTATTGCTGAGCACCATTTTTGGCATTTCAAACTTAGCGGCAGCTGACTACTTTGAATTTGGCACAAGTCACAACACTCAGCACATGGGACCCAGCCCAAGGGTTGGACCAAAGCACGAGACTTTAGCAAGCATGAGACTTTTCAATCACAAGAAATATCACGTGGAGCCTGGAACTTGGGCCTGGAACATCAAGGCCTAGATCTTTCTTAGTGATGATTATTAGCAACTTTAGCAACTCTGGTGACAAAATGGTGTTCTCTTACTATATATGGACATATTACCAGACGCATACCTTTTTACTATCATTCTCCTTGCCGAGCTTACCAACATACTTGAATGGCACCTATGCTTCAGGTATTGACATTAGACTTGCTCTTTTTGGATTCATTTGCATTTATATGCCATAGAGACTTTGCTTATGGTTTTTCACCTAGTTACAGACTGACACCTTGTATGGACCATAAACACAGTGACAGATGCCATTGCTAGTGGTGACTATTTGCTTACTTTCCCATACTATACTTTGGAAATGTATAAATACTGCCTGTACATAGACACTACATCATGATAGCAATAATGAACAGAGAACCCCCATCAGCATCGACTAGTTGCTCTCTCTAAGCTTACCAGCTTGAGATTTCACTTTGCTTCTTTCATTCCTCTATTGCTTTTGACTTTGGCTTAGTGACAAGCCTTCTCAACTTTGACCTCAACCTAGTGTGGTGCCAACTGCAGGTGCCTATTTGTGTTATTTCAACTTAGCGATGTTAGTGACTACAGCTAGCAACTAGTTCATGTTCATTCTCTGATTTTAGTCTTCTTATTACTACCTTCCCCCCCTTTTTCCTACCCTATCCCCTCACTCTTCCTACCTCCATTAGAGGTATGCATTGTCTTAGTGATGTTATTTGTCTTTACCTGTTTTCTTTCCTTATTGTCACTAGCGACTTCTTTCAACTTCACTCCACAACACAACTTTTGCTCTAGTTCTCTGGGACAGTTACTGACTCACCCTCAACTATTAACTTCCTACTGCCAGCTATCCTATCTAGTGACTAGTGTTAGGTCTTCTTTTTAGGTTTCCTGCACAGCACTAGGTGGCATAGGAGCACATCATCATCAAGGTATTCCTTCAAGGCTCAGAGCTCAATCTCAGACATGTTGTAGATCTTGCCAAATGGGGGTGAGGTGCCTTCTTCAAGGTCAATCTTGTGGTTATAGGAGCAGTGCAGGGGAAGTTCTTTGGCACTCCCTTCAGAGAACATGTCAGCAAACTCATGATACTCTGGAGGAACTACTTTGGATAGGATCTGTTCCTCTGTCTTGCTCTCCGGCATAATGGTCCCTGTGTGGAGGTGCTCCTTGGGTAGGGTTGGCATGATTTGTAACTGGAAGGCAGGGGTGCCATCTTGTAGAAGGCATGCAAAGGGGATGGCACTGATGATTTTAATGTTGAGGTCTCTGGAGTCAATGGAGTTGGATGTCAGAGTGGTAGCAGATGAGTCCAGAGTGGTGGTGGAGTTGGTCAGGGGCTTTGAGCATCACTGGTTGGAGTACCGCAGGCCTTTGTATCAATTCCAGGGTATGTTGGGAGGCAGCCGTTATAATGTGATTGAGGGTGACCAAGATGGAGTGGCATTTCCTTCTTCATTAGGGTTGTCATCAGAGGTTGAGGGACTCTGGGTCACTCCAGAGGTACTGGCACCAGGGTGGGAGATGTCAGAGTCTGAGATAGACTGGAGATGGAGGGGGATAGCAGCCGCTAAACTCACTTTGGGGCTGGGGAATTGCATGGTGAGGTTCTTCCAGTTGATGTTGGGGTTGACATCTTGCAGCCATGGGAGTTTGAGCATGATTGGAGTTGGTGGAGGTAGTTGGGTGACAAGGAGCCAGGCCTGAAACTGCAGGTCATTGTCAAGGGTGAGGGTGTTGTTGTGGTATTGAGTGATTCTTGTCATGGCGGGGCTTCCATCAAAGAGTTGGAGCTCAAGGAGTTTGTCAAGGTCATTGTGCTGGAGGCCAAGTTGATTACTGACAAAGGTGCCAGAGGTGCTGCTGTTGATGAGGGCAGGGAATACCTTGGAAGAGTCATTGAGTCAGACATTGATGATGAACAACTGTGCAGATCTAGAGCAGAGCTGCGGAGGAGTCCAGGGGTGGTTGATCATAGTCTCAGAGTTCTTGGAGGAGGGTGAGATGTCAAAAGGTACTAGCCTGGAGTTAGTGGGGTTGTCCCAGTTGAGGCAGAGGGTGAGGCTGGGCCAGTTGATGCAGGGATTGGTGGAACAGAGCCATGAGAATCCTAAGATGACAGGGGCAGAGGGGTGTAATTTTGTGATAAGTAGTCAGAGTTCTTGCTGTTGTCCATTGGCAAAGGTCATGGTTGTTTCCAGGCAGTGTGTGATGTCTCCTGCTGAGGTAGGGTCTCTGTCAAAAAGTTTGAGGGAAATTGAGGCAGGGAGACATCAGAGGGGGTGGGGAGTGAGCACCACCAGGGATTCATCAATGAAGTTATTGGTGGTGCCACTGTCAACTATGTGGGGACAGAGTTGTCAGTGAAGGGAAGAGTGGTGTGGAGGAGGAGGTTGGTGGATGAGTGGAAGGGGAGGTGTACTGGGGGGCTGTCTGGGGCAGGTATTGTTGCATGGAGAAGTGTGGCTGAGGTGGAGAAGATGTCGGGGTCTGGTCTGTGGTCTAGTGCATCTTCAAGACCTAAACCACCAACTTGTTTTCTGTAAACTGGTAGTTACAGTCTTCTCTGTCAATCATCCACATGGCGTGTCCCATCACCTGTTGTTTAGGACAACTGCAAATAAAGTGTCCCTGCTCACCACATAAGATGCACATGCCTTCCTTCCATCGTTTCTCCTGTGTTTCCTCCAGCATGTTGATCCATGGGCTATCCCAAATCCTGTTTGCACATAAGGCTTCTTGGTCATTGGCAGGGTCTGGAATGTTATTGTGGTCATTGGGGTTGGTGTCCAGGGGCTCTGGAGTTTCATGGAGGTTGGTGGTGTTGAGCTGGGCTGGTGGACATTGTCTCAGGGGTTGATTGGTGCTGGTAGTTCCTCAGCCTGGGGGAAAATGGGGCACAGAGTTGGTGGGGTTAGTGGGGATTGAGGATCAAATGCCATTGGTTGCTCTAGCCTGTCAGTTGATGTTACCAGAGGCATTCCAGGGGGTCCGGGGCACCATGTTTTTGCTGCGATCTTCCCAGTAGTATTGGTCAACCTGGGTAACAAGCACCTTGTACCCATTGTAGGTGGTTTGCTTGGGTGTGAGGCAAAGGACATCCTTGATCTGTTGAGGCAGGGTGCTGTCAGGTTCCACTGACCATGGGGGCTCAGCTACACTGGGCGAGTCCTTACTAGGCAGACATGATTCCCTGCACTGACAACCAGGCACTCAGAGGTGTTCCAAACACTGGGGGCTTGTGAGGATAGTTAGTGGGAATTGGTCTGAGCAAGTCCAGAGAGGTCTGGAGGAGTAGAGGAGGAGTTGCAGGGAAGGGGGGCGGGCTTAGCAGGGCTCAGGCATAAGTCCATATATGAGTATTGTAGGTGCGGAGGAGGTGGAGGCTACACAAATGATGGGAGCAGAGCCAGAGTTCTGATGGGGATCAATGGGGATTGAGGGGGTTCAGAGCCAAGTGTGTAGCAAGGTCCGGAGTTGGTGAAAGAGTGTTGGAGGTTCATAATTGTAATTGCGGAATTTGTGAGAGTGTTATGGTCAAGAGGATTTGAATACAACAGACAGAATCAAACAAGATGAGACAGAGTCGAATGAAATGAAACAGAGACAAGACAAGAACAAGAATAGATTCAGGCAGAGACATGGAACAATAACAAAATGATAATGGAATAGAGATGAGATAAGACCGGGAGACTGAGAATAAGGAAAACAAGACACAGAACACAAAATATGAGAAGAACAATCAGAAACACATCAGGAAAGGCAGGTAGGTAATCTCACTAGAGTATGAGGAGCTACTCTACATCTTATATACTGACTACTGAAGAGCTCCAGGAATGTCAGCTGTGGTGGCAGAGCTTGACGGAGTCGACGGGTGTTGGTTATGACCAGAGGGCAGGCTGTGTTGATATGTTGATGGGATCAATTGTTGATGCAGTCCATTTTGAGGTTGTTGTAATACTCCAGGGTAAGTCAGAAGAGCCAGGGTGTCAAGTTGATGATGTGTAATGGGGTCAGGCATGGCAGGAGAGTGGTCCCAGGGGTTCAGGAGATCCAGGGGAAGTGCTGGCAGCTGTGGAGAAGACGTTGGAGTTGGCCAGGGGGCTGTCAGAGTTAGCCAAGAATGTGTTGGAGTTAGCCAGAGTAGGCACGAAGTGCTGGGGAAGTTTGATGAAGCATCAGGGGAGGTTCTGGGGGGATGGGGGTTTGTCAGGCAATGTACAGGGGTCTAGGGAATGGGTCATGACATCACCCCCCCTTCAGCGTTGAGACCCTTGAGACACAGGGAGTGGGTCAGGGATTGGCGGGGGCATGGGAGTCAAAGCCAAGTAATATTGATCAATCCACAGCAAGTGATGGCAGCGTGGGAGGCAAAGTTGAAATGTGGCTGCCACTTTGTCAGAGGGTTCTTTCCAATCAATCAAAAAGCCTTGGATGTACCCTCAGGCTTCCCAAATCTTTTGTCATGTCCTCTCCCAGTTACTCAGCCACTTCTCCCACTATGTTGTTTTCAGATGCAGACAAGGTGATTGTATACAACAGCAAGGGGGAGGAGTTTGAGCATTGGTGCTGAGCTGGTGCCATGTACTGGAGTCATAAGCAGTATCAACTTGTTTTCTCAGGGTGGCTGTCAGGTTCTGCTGACCTCAGGGGCTCAGCTGCACTGGGTGAGTCCTTACTAGGTGGGCGTAATCCCCTTGCACTGGCAACCGAACACTCAAAAGCATTCTTGGTACTGATGGCTTGTGCGGATAGTTGGTGGGATGTGATCTGGACAGATCCAAGGAGGTCCAGAGAGGTTGGATTGCAAGGAAATGGGACAGGCTTGGTGGGGTTCAGGCAGAAGACCATATGGGAGATTTGTAGAAGTGAAGGAGTAGGCGGCTGTGTGATCAATGGGAGCAGAGCTGGGGTTTGATGGGAGATCAATTGGAGTTGATGGAGTCTGGGACCAAGCAAAGAGTGAGGTTTGGGCCTGGTGAAAGAGTGTCGGGGTTCGTAATTGTAATCACAGAGTTCGTGAGGTCATTAAGGTTGATGAAGACTTGGGCACAACGGCCGGATCGAGTCACTGAGACAGCATCAGACAAAATGGAATGGAGTCAATATGGAACAAGGGTAGATTCAAGTGGAGATACGAAACGATAACAAGAATGATAACGAAATGGAGACACAACAAGACCGGGAGACTGAGATAAGACCGGGAGACTGAGATAAGACTGGGAGACTGAGATAAGACCAGGAGACTGAGATAAAGGAAAACGGGACACAGAACACGGAACACAAGAAAGAAAACAATCAGACCATAGGTAATGTTAAGCAATATCAAGACTAGAGTACGAAGAGCTACTTGGCGACTTATATACTGACTACCGGAGAACTTCGGGGTATGTCAGCTGCGGTGGTGGGGCTTGGCGGAGCTCGACGGAGTGGGTGGGTGTCAGTTGCAATTCAGGATCGGGCCGCGCTGATACATTGATGGGATCATTTGAGAATGCGGGTTGCCCCAAGGTTGTTGTAATACTCCAGAATGGGTTGGAGGAACCAGGGTGTCAAGTTGATGATGGTTGGCGAAGATCAGGAACAGCGGGGGTGGTTCTCAAGGTTCAGGAGATCCAGGGTAAGTGTCAGTGGCTGCAGGGAAGGCATTGAAGTTGGCCAGGGGGGCCGTCGGAATTAGCCAGGGAGGTGTCAGAGTTAGCCGGGGTTGCATCGGGGTTAACCGAAATAGGCGCGGGGCATGGGCAGAAGTTCGGCGGAGTGTCGGGGGGTTGTTGGACAATGTGCGGGGGTCCAGGGGACGGGTCGTGACATCACCCCTCCTTCAGTGTCGAGACCCTTCGAGACGCAGGGAGCAGGTTGGGGATCGGCGGGGGTGTGGGAGTCAAAGCCAAGTAATATTGATCAGTCTGCAGTGAGTGATAGTGGCATGGGAGACGAAGTCAAAGCATGGCCACCACTTTGTCAGGGTTCTCCTCAATCAATTAAAAGCCCTGGATGTACCCCAGGGTTTCCCAAATTTCGTCATGTCTTCCCCTAGCGTTCCAGTAGTCTCTCCTGATGATTTGGACGAGGTGGTGGTGTATGACAGTGGGGGGGAGGAGTTCGAGCATTGGCGCCACGCTAGTGTCAGGGACCGGAGTCATAAGTGGTGTCAACTTGTTTTTTCGGGATGATCGACGGGGCTTTTGTAGAGTCATCCATGGTGGTGGTGGTGGATTTTCTGGGGGTCCCGAAGCGGACCAAGTTTTGTCCCATGCCGCCGAAGGAGGGGAGCATGGGGCAGTCTGCGGAGAAGGCAGGGATTTCACAGGGTGGTCGGGGAAAGGGGGCGTCCTCGGCAGTGATTCATGGGAAGCATCGAGCCTCCCCGCCCTCAGGGGTGGGACCTAGCAAGAAGCCGCGTGGGCGTGAGCCATCGACGGGGCCTCCGGAGTCTCTCCCTTTTTCTCCTACCCTGGGCGTTCCCTTGGAATGGTTGTTGAGTCCCCCCATGCCTATTCCTTTGATCACGGAGGTCTTCCTTTGCAAGCAGGTGGAGGCTTTGACGACGTCATTGGCAGTATGGGAGGGTGAGCTCCGATGGGCGAGGGAGGACCGTGATGTGGCGCGGACAGAGAAAGAGGCGATGGAGCAGGAAAGGAACACTTCAGTGCATGTGGCAATGGAGCAAGCGTTAGAGATGCAGGGCTTGCGGGAGCGTCTGATGCAGATGGAGGGGCAGTCCGCAGGGGAAGCAGAGGGGTGGGGACGAGTTCTGGAGGGGGATGCATTGTGGGTGGAGCTGGAGGTGGTGAGGCAGAGGGAGGACTGGTTGGCCAACAAGGCTGCTTCAGGGTGCATGGGAATCCTCCGTGAGTTGTCTCCCATTCCTCCATTCGTTACTGATGGTTCATTTTCTGGGTTTAGGCTGGGTGCGGGAGCATTGGGTCCTCTTGGATGGTGCCTCCGCGGCATTCGCATCGATTTAGGATGGGTTGGCGCAGGGGTCCACGGTTTGGCCTCCGGAGTTGCAGCAGGGGATGGCATGATTGGAGAGGTTGCTGGCAGGGCATCGGCGATGTAATGCAGTGGCCCTGGAGTCATGGTGGGAGGTGGCAGCTGATGCAGGGGAGGCGTTGCTGGGGTTGGCAGAGGTCTTAGCGGTGGTGCAGGCCCAGATGGAAGTCGACCTGGGGGTAGGGTTGTCGGGGGGTCCAGGGAGGGAGTGAGATGGGTGCGGGCCTCGTTTCTTGTTGCTCTTGGACTTGCTGTCTCCCCCGCCTGTTGTATATATATAATTTTTGTACGTGAACATGTCCTTTTCTTGTCCCTGGGCGTGTGAAGTGAGGTTTTAGTTTGTATGAGGGGAAAGTAAGCGAAACACGCAGGGGTGTGAGAGGGAGTTGAATCCCTAGTGAATTCAGAGGCGGGGGTTATGCCTGCTAGTGCCGTCTGTGCTGGCTAGTCCCAGGGTTTGTTGGGATGGGGCGGGGCATCGCAGGGAGGGCTCCCAAGGTCCAGCGGGGGTGGTGGGAGTTCTCTGGTGGAGTTCTGTGGCATTTTGGGGTGTTGTATTGAGTTCGATTCTCGGAATTTCCAACCAGGGGTGTAGGGATTTTCTTTGGTCTGCAGTGGGGATGTGCGCTGTGTTGGTATTGGAGGGCGGACCTTCGAATCTTTCACAGGTGTCCAGCAGGTTCGGGGCTCTGGTCTTCTTGGCAGTGTGGTTGGCGGGGGGGGATGGAGGTCTTCCCATGATCTGGCCCTTGTGCTGACACTGGTGGTGGAGGCGGCGGGGCCCTCTTCATTGGTGGGGGTCAGTGGGGCAAGGTTTGTCCTTGCGGCATAGTTGGTCTGGAGGGGGGGGGTCCTTGTAATAAGTTGGCGGGAGCTGGTTCTCTGATCGTCCAGGGCTGCGGGTTTGGTCAGCGTGGGGGCAGAGATACTCCCTTGGGGTGAGGATCTCTGGGTTGAGGATGCCTGGAGATTTTCATTTGGTGGGGTTGTGTGGGGCAAGCTCCAGAGCATTGCACTTGGTGAAGGGCACTCGGGGTCAGGCTTGCTGTGCTCTGGAGTGTTGGTCTGGGTCGAGGTTGTGTTCGGAGTATTGCATCTGTGGGTGGGCATGTTTGAGTGGTGCTTTGGTGTGCTCCGGAGTGTCGATGACTGAGGGGGTAGGGGGTGGGGTGATCAATCCCAACCAGTTCCTTTGGGTCTGGAGCCAAAATTTGAGGTTCCGGGTCATCTACGTGGCATTGGTTTCTTGAGTTTGGAGGTCTGTTGGAGTTGTGTTGGTGGATGCTTCTTTTGGGCAGGGGCAGTGTGGGGGTTGGTTGGGGAATGGCTTGCCTCAGTGGAGATGCTTTGGGGCTCGTTCCGAGGGTTGTTCCTTCCTGGGGGTCGGTGGTTCCTTCATCGGGGAAGAATTGGGTGGTCCCAGAGTCGACACAAGGGTCACTTGGTGGGGGTTTGTTGGTTGTGTTGGCGTTGGGGGAGGTGTGGGCAGAGGAAGGGGTCTGAGGTGCATTTTGTTGGTCCGCAGTTCCAAGCGCGAGTACCAGGGGTCCAGAGCTGATGCAGGGGTTGGGGTTGGGTCTTAACTTATGAGTGGGGTTGTGTTGCAAATCAGAGGGGGAGCTCCAGTGTGGGGTTTTTGCAGAGCAGCGGAGTTGTCACGCAGGAGTGGCAGTGGCTCCTGGAGCTGAGCTTGGATGGGGGGAGATGGTTGTTCACGATTGTTGGGGGGTGGCGGGGAAGTCAATCACAGGGAGGCACTGGAGTGGGACTCCCCAGGAGTCGCAGCAGGGTTGAGGCAACTCTTCATTCATGTTCCAGAGTGGCCCAGAGATTGTTGCAAATGCAGGGGTGGCAGTGGGGAGAGGCACCACTTGCTTTTCGCATGTGGCCGGCTTCTAGGTACTCCAAAGAGGATAATTTGTATGTGGCTTGCTTCTGGGTGCTCCGATGATGTGGTCCCTGTTTGGCAGACATATTCTGGTGTAGGGGTGGGATTCGGAGCAGGTGGGGATTTATATCGTGGAGTTGGGGCTACCAGGGCATCATTGTTGGGCTGGCGCTGTGAGTCCCCTCAATCAAATGTTGTAGTCGGAGCAGAGGCCCTGGAGTCGTGTTGCCAGGGTTCAGAGCTGTGTCGAGGGGTTCGGAGGGGGTCAGAGGGGTGGGTCGGCAGTTTTGGGCTGGCGCAGGGTTGTTTGGGTTGTCGAGCCAGGTGGGGGAGGTCCTTTAAGGATATCAGAGCATATGCCCTCTGGGTCATCAGGTTGCTTGAATGGCTGGTCGACATTCTCTAGAGATGGTGGGGCTTTTCCCTCCCTTATATGAACATGTTAGCGAATTTAGAGTACTTAGGGGAACTACTTCGTATAGGGTCCTCTTTCCTATAGTTAGTTTGGGGTGGCTCCTATGCTGGGGGTTCTTTTGTGGGAGGTGGCAGAGTCTGGTGGTGGAGTTTAGGTTCGGGGTGTCATGCGGGGAGGTTTGGCGTCCAGGGTCCTCATTGTCGGGGGTTCCAGATTAGTGGGGGGAGGTGGTGAAATAGTGGCGTGGTCTGGAGTTGTCCCTTATCGAGAGTGGGGTGCCATGGTTCTCCTCGTTAACTTTGGGGCTGTCCTTTTAGGCAGTGGGGTGGAGGGTGCATAGTTGTTCTTTTCCTGGCCATCTAGAGGCTCGGGGATGTCTTGGTGTTATTCCGGGGTTGTCAGAGTCGGGTCAGGGGTGTCGGGGCCCCTTTATTTGTTGGGTGGAGGTGACAGCCGAATCGACTGAGGTCCGGAAGCAGGTTCTGGGGTTGGAGCATAGCCTAGGTCTGGGGTTCTTGCTCTGTTGTTGGGGTTGTTAGTGGGTTGGTGGGTCCACAGGCAGGCTTCAGGGAAGCGCGTTCTCAGTGGTCTCCTCGTGGCTGGTGATCCTTCGCGCAATAGTTGACAGTTTCGCAGCAGGTTGGCGTTATTGTTTGTCGGAGGGTTGGTGCGGTGCTGGAGACTTTGTCGCTCATTTGGTTGGATGGTAGCCAGGTTTTGGAATGCTGTTCTTTGGGTGACATTGGGGTCAACTTGGTGCAAGGGAACGGGGTTGGCAGAGAGGGTAAGGGTGGCAGTGGGAGATGATTTGACGGTTTGTGTGAGGGGTTGGAGGTTGGGTGTGAGTTGGGGAGGGTGTCCATGGGGGGAGCCATTGTATGGGTGTAACTGGAGCGGAGGGGATGTTTGGTGTCGGATCCGCAACTCAATGTGCCTCAGCAAATTGGGCAGGGCCATATAAATCATAAGGGTTTCCAGGCACGGATAGACCATAGACATCGGAGTTATTTGATCGTGTGTGCAGAGATAATGCGGGCATCACAGATGGGGTAAGGTAGAGTCTTGATATTATGTCAGGTTCTGCTGACCTCGGGGGCTCAGCTGCACTGGGCAAGTCCTTACTAGGTGGGCGTGATCCCCTTGCACTGGCAACCGAACACTCAAAAGTGTTCCAGGTACTGATGGCTTGTGCAGATAGTTGGTGGGATGTGATCTGGACAGATCTGAGGAGGTCTGGAGAGGTCAGATTGCAAGGAAATGGGACGGGCTTGGCGGGGTTCAGGCAGAAGACTGTATGGGAGATTTGCAGAAGCAAAGGAGTAGGCAGCTGTGTGATCAATAGGAGCAGAGCCGGGGTTTGATGGGAGATCAATTGGAGTTGATGGAGTCTGGGACCAAGCGAAGAGTGAGGTTTGGGCCTGGTGAAAGAGTGTTGGGGTTTGTAATCATAATCGTGGAGTTTGTGAGGTCATTAAGGTTGATGAAGACTTGGGCACAACGGCCGGACAGAGTCACCGAGACAGCATCAGATGAAATGGAGAAATGGAATGGAGTCGATATGGAACAAGGGTAGATTTGAGTGGAGATATGAAATGATAACGAGAATGATAACGAAATGGAGACACGACAAGACTGGGAGACTGAGATAAGACCGGGAGACTGAGATAAGACCGGGAGACTGAGATAAAGGAAAATGGGACATGGAACACGGAACACAAGAAAGAAAACAATCAGACCATAGGTAACGTTAAGCAATATCAAGACTAGAGTACAAAGAGCTACTTGACGACTTATATACTGACTACCAGAAAACTTTGGGGTACGTCGGCTGTGGCAGCAGGGCTTGGCGGAGCTTGACAGAGTGGGCGGGTGTCGGTTGCAATCGAGGATCGGGCCGTGCTGATACATTGATGGGATCATTTGAGAATGCGGGTTGCCCCAAGGTTGTTGTAATACTCCAGAATGGGTTGGAGGAACCAGGGTGTCAAGTTGATGATGGTTGGCAAAGATCAGGAACAGCGGGGGTGGTTCTCGAGGTTCAGGAGATCCAGGGTAAGTGTCAGTGGCTGCGGGAAAGGCATCAAAGTTGGCCAGGGGGGCCATCAGAGTTAGCTGGGGAGGCGTCGGAGTTAGCTGGGGTTACGTCGGGGTTAACCGAAATAGGCACAGGGCATGGGCAGAAGTTCGGCGGAGCATCAGGGGGTTGTTGGACAATGTGCGGGGGTCCAGGGGACAGGTCATGACAGTGGCTGACAGAGTTTTGCAGAGTTGTTCATGGTGGTGGTGGGTTTCCCGGGGTGTCCTAGGCAGGCCAAATTCCATCCCACAGTGCCCCAATTGGCAGCAGAGGATGCAGAAGGGGTCCCACTGTTGCAGTGAATCCCTCAGGCAGAGGTGATGGCAGAGGAGTTTGCAAGGGTGTCAAAACAAGGCCCCAGTGAGTCTTTGAGTTCTCTTTTGTCACATGTGCTGATCCGTGGTTTTTAGTGTGTTCTCTGTGTGTGATGGGGCAAGGCCTGCATTTTTGATGTGCCCTCCATGGGCTCATGACATGACACTTCCATTTGCCTTTCATGTTGCATGAGCCACAAGAAGTGCTTGATTTCATTGGAGTGGCAGGTGTCAGGTTCCACTGACCATGGGGGCTCAGCTACACTGGGTGAGTCCTTACTAGGCAGACATGATTCCCTGCACTGACAACTGGGCACTTGGAGGTGTTCCAAACACTGGAGACTTGTGAGGATAGTTAGTGGGAATTGATCCAAGCAAGTCTGGGGAGGTCCAGAGGAGTGGAGGATGAGTTGTGGGGAAGGGGGACAGGCTTGGCAGAGTTCAGGCATAAGTCCATATGTGAGTATTGCAGGTGCAGAGGAGGCGGAGGCTATGTGAATGACAGGAGCAGAGCTGGAGTTCTGATGGGGGATCAACAGGGATTGATAGGGTTCAGGCTGAGCATGTAGCAAGGTCCGGAGTTGGTGAAAGAGTGTCAGAGGTTTGTAATCGTAATTGCAGAGTTCATGAGGGCATTATGGTTGGGAGGACTTGAACATGATAGATGGAATCAAACAAGATGAGATGGAGTCAAACAAAGTGAGACGGAGACAAGACAAGAACAAGAATAGATTCAGGCAGAGACACAGAACAATAATGAAATAATAATGGAATAGAGATAAGACAAGACTGGGAGACTGAGAGTAAGAAAATGAGGCACAGAACACAAAACACAAGAGAGAAATAATCAGACCATAGGTAACATTAAGCAGTATCCAGACTAGAGTATGGGGAGCTACTTTACGTCTTATATACTGACTACTGAAGAGCTCCAGAAATGTTGGCTGTGGTGGTGGGGCTTGGCGGAGCTCAATGGAGTTGACAGGTGTTGGTTATGACCAGAGGGCAGGCCACGTTGATATGTTGATGGGATCAATTGTGACACGGTCTGTTCCAAGGTTGTTGTGATACTCCAGAGTAAGTCGGAGAAGCCAGGGTATCAAGTTGATGACATGTAATGGGGTCAGGCATGGTGGGGGAGTGGTCCCAGGGGCTCAGGAAGTCCAGGGGAAGCACCAGCAGCTGCGGGGAAGACGTTGGAGTTGGCCAGGGGGCTGTTGGAGTTAGCCAAGAATGTGTTGGAGTTAGCCAGAGTAGGCATGGAGTGCTGGGGAAGTTCGACAAAGCATCGGGCAGTTTCCGGGGAAGCAGGGTTTTGTCAGGCAGTGTACGGGGCTTCAGGGAACAGGTCGTGACATCATCCCCCCTTCAGTGTCAAGACCCTTGAGATGCGGGGAGGCAGGTCAGGGATCAGCAGGGCATGGGAGTCAAAGCCCAGTAATATTGATCAATCTGCAGCAAGTGATGGTGGCATGGGAGGCAAAGTCAAAGCATGGCTGCCACTGCATCAGGGGGTTCCTCCTAATCAATTAAAAGGCCTTGGATGTACCCTGGGGCTCCCTCAAATTCCTTGTCATGTCCCCTCTCAGTTATTCAGCTGCTTCCCCCACCCTGTTGGTTTCAGATGCAGACGTGGTGATCATGTATGACAGTGAGGGGGAGGAGTTTGAGTGTTGGTGTCGAGTGGGTACAATATACCAGAGTCATGAGCAGCATTGACCTGTTTCTTCGGGGTGGCTGATGGAGTTCTGCAGAGTTGTCTGCAGTGGCGGTGGGTTCTTCAGGGGGAGAGTGAGGGGGTGGCCGGGCCCTGCTTCTTGTCATCTTTGAGTTCACTATCCCATTCCACCTTGTATCGTATATTTTGTACTTTTCAATGCTTCCTTGTTGTTCCTGGGTGTGTGAAGTGAGACTTTGATTTGTGTAAGGGTAAGGTAAATGAAACATGCAGGGGTGCAGGTGGGAGTTGAATCCCTAGTGGATCCAGAGGCAGGGGTTAGGCCCACTAGTGCCATCTGTGTTGGCTAGCCCCAGGGTTGTCGGGGTGGGGTGGAGTGCTGTAGAAAGAGTTCCAAGGCTCAGCAGGGGCATCGGGAGTCTTCCTGCAGAGTTCTGCAGTGTTTTTTGGCAGTGTTGCTGGGTTCAATTCTTGGGGTCTCGGACCTGGGGTGTAGAGGTTTTCCTCAGTCTGTGGCAGAGAGGTGTATCATGCCAGTTCAAGGGAGTGGACCTCCAGGTCTTTGACATGTGCTTGGGGTGGCAGGGGTCCTTTTTGACAATGGTGGGGGTGGCAGGGTGAGGTTTGTCCTCAGGGCGCAGTTGTTCAGAGGAGGGAGTCCCTAGTGGCTTAGTAGTGGAGCCCCCAGGTAGGGTGGTCCCAGTAGTAAGTTTGTAGGAGCTGTTTTCTGTCCATCTGTGCTGTGGGATTGGTCAGCATGGAGGCAGTGGTACTCCCTTAGGGGTGTGGTTCCTTGGTTGAGGATGCCTGGAGGTCTTCATTTGGTGGGATTGTGTGGGGCAAGGTCTGGAGTATTGTATTTGGTAAAGGGCAGTTGGGATCGGGCTTTTGCTATGCTCCAGGGTCTTGGTCTGGGTTGAAGTCATGCTCCGGAGTATTGCATCTGTGGGTGGGCATGTTTGGGTGGTGCTTTGGTGTGCTCCAGCATGTCGATGACCAAGGGGGTGGGGTGCAGAGTGATCAGTCCCAACCAGTTCCTTTGAGTCCAGAGTCAAAATTTGAAGGTTCTGGGTCACCTAAGTGACATTGCTTTTCTGGCCAAGAGTAAATCCAGAGGCGGATGGAGGGGTCTTACATATTTCTGACACTCCCTAGAGTTTGGAGGTCTGTTGGGGTTGTATTGGGTTGTTCCTTCTGGGGATCAGTGGTTCCTTCATCAGGGAAGAAGTGGGCAGTCCCAGAGTCAACACAAGGGTCACTCGGTGGGGGTTTGTTGGTTGTGTTGGCTTTAGGGGAGGTGCAGGCAGAGGAAGGAGTCTGAGGCACATTTTGTCAGTCCACAGTTCCAAGTGTGAGTACCAGGGGTCCAGGGTTGATGTGGGGGTTGGAGTTGGGTCTTAACTTGTTGGTGGGGTTGTGTCGCGAATCGGAGGGGGAGCTCCAGAGTGGGGGTTTTTTGCGGAGCAGCGGAGTTGTCATGTAGGAGTGGCAGTGGCTCCTGGAGCTGAGCTTGGATGGGCAAGATGGTTGTTCACAATTGTTGGGGGGTGGTGGGGAAGTCAGTTGTGGGGAGGCATTGGTGTGGGACTCCCTGGGAGTCATGGTGGAGTTGAGGCAACTCTTCATTTGTGTTCCAGAATGGCCTGGAAGTTGTTGCAAATGTGGGGGTGGCAGTGGAGAGGCACTGCTTGCTTCTTGGGGAAGGCATCAGCAACTTTTAGGGTACTCTGGGAGATTACTTTGCATGGGGTTTGTTTCAGGTTACTCCGTTGATGTGGTCCCTGCTCAATAGACATCTTCCAGCATAGGGGCAGGGTTGTACGGGATGTGGGGCTGGTGTTGCAGGTCTCCTTGGTTGGATATTGGAGTTGGAGTGGGGGCCTCAGAGTCGTGTTATTAGAATCCAGAGTGGTCAGAGGGGTGGATTGGGGCAGCTTCGAGTTGGTGCAGGGTTATTTGGGTTGTTGGTCCTGGCAGGGGAGTCCTCCCTGGATGTCAGAGCATATGCTCTTGGATCATCAGGATGTTTGAGTGGGTTGATTGGCAGTCTCTGGGACAATGGTGGGCTTCTCCCTCCCTTATGTGAACAGGTCAGTGATTTTAGAGTACTTTGGGAACTACTTTGTATAGGGCCATTTTTCCTATAGTTAGTTCAGGGTAACTCCTATGCTGGGGGTTTCTTCATGGGAAGTGGTGGAGTCTAGTGGCGGAGTTCACATCTGGGGGTGGTGTGCGGGGAGGGTTGTCATCAAGGGACTTTAATGTTGGAGGTTCCAGATTGCACGGGAGAAGGTGTTGAAATAGTAGGCAGGTGCTGAAGTAGTGGGTGGGGGTCTGGAGTTGTTCTTTATTGAGAATTGGGGTGCCGTTGTTCTCCTTGTAAACTTTGGGCTGTGCTTTGAGCAGCAGGGCAGGGGTGCATAGCTGTTCCTTTTTTGACCACCTAGAAGCTCGGGGATTTCTTGGTCTTGTTCCAGGGTTGTTGGGGTCAGGTCGGAGGCGTCGGGGCCCTTTCACTTGTTGGCAGAGGTGGTGGCCGAGTTGACTGGGGGGTCCCAGCTGATCCGGAAGTGTATTCTGTAGTTGGGGGGTGGCATCAGTCTCAGAATCTTGCATCATTGTGGGGGGGAGTTGTCGGGGATGGGTGTGAAAGCCAGATAATTGGGTGGCGGGGTTCTGCTATTGGGGTTGTGGGCAGGTTTGGTAGTGTCGGGAACCCACTGGGTCTGTTCCCAATGGCATACAGGGCTGCTGTGGGTTGGAGGGTCCAAAGGTGGGTTTGGGGAAATGCATTCTCGGAGGTCTCATTGGGCCTCATTGTTGTCTTGGTCAAGGTTGGCAACTAGTCCTTGATGTGGTGAGCAACTTTCCATGGCAGGGCTTTTTGCTATTGTTGTTGGAGAGGTGAGGGTGCAGTGTCAGAGAAGTTATCGAGCACTGGATTGAATTGTTGCCAGGGTTTTGGGTGAAGCTTTGGTGATGTCAGGGTTGCCCTCTGTGGGGGGGGGCAGAGCTGGCAGAGGTGGTGGGGGAGTGTGGGAGCTATAAGAGGGTGTCCATGGATAGAGCTGTTGTATGAATGTAACTGGGGTGGAAGGGACATTTTGTGTCAGATCTGCAACTCAATATGTCTTGGCAAATTGGGCAGGGCAATATGAATCATAGTGGTTTCCAGGCATGGGCCAGTTGTAGACATTGGAGGTGTTTGTTGAATGTGTGTGCAGGGTTAGTGCAGACATCATGAGCAGGGTAAGGGAGAGTCTTGATATTATGTCAGGTTCTACTGACCACGGGGGCTCAGCTACACTGGGTGAGTCCTTACTAGGCAGACATGATTCCCTGCACTGACAACTGGGCACTCAGAGGTGTTCCAAACACTGAGGACTTATGAGGATAGTTAGTGGAAATTGATTCAAGCAAGTCCGGGGAGGTCCAGAGGAGTGGAGGATGAGTTGTGGGGAAGGGGGACAGGCTTGGCAGGGTTCAGGCATAAGTCCATATGTGAGTATTGCAGGTGCAGAGGAGGCGGAGGCTATGTGAATGACAGGAGCAGAGCTGGAGTTCTGATGGGGAATCAACAGGGATTGATAGGGTTCAGGCTGAGCATGTAGCAAGGTCCGGAGTTGGTGAAAGAGTGTCAGAGGTTTGTAATTGTAATTGCAGAGTTCGTGAGGGCATTATGGTTGGGAGGACTTGAACATGATAGACAGAATCAAACAAGATGAGATGGAGTCAAACAAAGTGAGACAGAGACAAGATGAGAACAAGAATAGATTCAGGCAGAGACACAGAACAATAATGAAATAATAATGGAATAGAGATAAGACAAGACTGGGAGACTGAGAGTAAGAAAATGAGGCACAGAACACAAAACACAAGAGAGAAATAATCAGACCATAGGTAACATTAAGCAGTATCCAGACTAGAGTATGGGGAGCTACTTTACGTCTTATATACTGACTACTGAAGAGCTCCAGAAATGTTGGCTGTGGTGGTGGGGCTTGGCAGAGCTCGATGGAGTTGACAGGTGTTGGTTATGACCAGAGGGCAGGCCGCGTTGATATGTTGATGGGATCAATTGTAACATAGTCTGTTCCAAGGTTGTTGTGATACTCCAGGGTAAGTCAGGGAAGCCAGGGTGTCAAGTTGATGACATGTAATGGAGTCAGGCATGGTGGGGGAGTGGTCCCAGGGGCTCAGGAAGTCCAGGGGAAGCACCGGCAGCTGCGGGGAAGATGTTGGAGTTGGCCAGGGGGCTGTTGGAGTTAGCCGAGAATGTGTCAGAGTTAGCTGGAGTAGGTGTGGAGTGCTGGGGAAGTTTGACGAAGCATTGGGGGGGTTTCCGGGGAAGCGGGGGTTTGTTGGGCAGTATATGGGGCTTCAGGGAACGGGTCATGACAGCAGGTGGCATGCATTGCCATGGAGCAGGGGTGGGACAAGGACTGGGTGCAGGGTCAGCTGGGCAAGGCATGGAAGACCCAGGTATCAGGGGAGGGGAGCACAGGGCAGGTGGGGCCTCTGCAGGGTGGGTGGAGGGAGGGGGCATCCTTAGTGGTGGACCATGGAAAGTGGAGAGCTTCTCTGCTATCAGGGGCGGGGCCCAGCAAGAGGCTGTGGGGGCATGAGCCAATGGCAGAGTGGAGAAGGAGGCATTGGAGCAGGTGTGGAACACCTTGGTGTGAGTAGCGCTGGAGTGAGTGCCAGAGGTATGGGGCTTGCAGGAGCATCCAATGCAGTGGGAGGTGCAGCTTATGGAGGAGGCAGAGGAGTGGGAAATGGTGCCAGAGGGTAGTTTGCTGCAGGTGGAGTTGGAGGTAGTGAGGCAGAGGGAGGATTGGCTGGCTAATGAGGCTGCTTTGGGGTGCACAGGGATCCTTCATAAGTGTCTTTCCCAATTCTCTGCCTATTACTAAAAGGAGTCATTTTTTGGGGTCAGGCTGGGTGCAGGAGCACTGGGTTCTCTTGGATGGCACCTCTGCAGTGTTTGCATTGATCCAAGACAGATTGGCACAGATGTCCATGGGTCAGCCTCTAGAGTTGCAGCAGGGGATGGTGAGGGTGGGGAGGTTGCTGGCAGGGCATTGGCAGTGATGTGCTCCTATGCCACCTAGTGCTGTGCAGGAAACCTAAAAAGAAGACCTAATACTAGTCACTAGATAGGATAGCTGGCAGTAGGAAGTTAATAGTTGAGGGTGAGTCAGTAACCATCCCAGAGAACTAGAGCAAAAGTTGTGTTGTGGAGTGAAGTCAAAAGAAGTTGCTATTGCTAGCTGAAGTCACTAGTGACAATAAGGAAAGAAAACTGGTAAAGACAAATAACATCACTAAGACAATGCATACCTCTAATGGAGGTAGGAAGAGTGAGGGGATAGAGTAGGAAAAAGGGGGGGAAGGTAGTAATAAGAAGACTAAAATCAGAGAATGAATGTGAACTAGTTGCTAGCTGTAGTCACTAATGTCGCTAAGTTGAAATAACACAAATAGGCACCTGCAGTTGGCACCACACTAGGTTGAGGTCAAAGTTGAGAAGGCTTGTTGCTAAGCCAAAGTCAAAAGCAATAGAGGAACAAAAGAAGCAAAGTGAAATCTCAAGCTGGTAAGCTTAGAGAGAGCAACTAGTTGATGCTGACAGGGGTTCTCTGTTCTATTTTGCTATGATGGGGTAGTGTCTATGTACAGGCAGTATTTATATGTTTCCAAAGTATAGTATGGGAAAGTAAGCAAATAGTCGTCACTGGCAATGGCATCTGTCACTGTGTTTATGGTCCATATGAGGTGTCAGTCTGTAACTAGGTGAAAAACCATAAGTGAAGTCCCTATGGTGTATAAATGCAAATGAATCCAAAAAGAGCAAGTCTGATGTCAATACCTGAAGGATAGATGCCGTTCAAGTATGTTGGTAAGCTTGGCAAGGGGAATGATAGTAAAAATGTATGCATCTGGTAATATGTCTGTATATAGTAAGAGAACACCATTTTGTCACCAGAGTTACTAAAGTCGCTAATAATTGTCACTAAGAAAGATCTAGGCCTTGATGTTCCAGGCCCAAGTTCCAGGCTCCACATGATATTTCTTGTGATTGAAAAGTCTTGTGCTTGCTAAAGTCTCGTGCTTTGGTCCAACCCTCAGGCTGGGTCCTGTGTGCTGAGTGTTGTGACTTGTGCCAAATTCAAAGTAGTCAGCTGCCGCTAAGTTCAAAATGCCAAAAATGGTGCTCAGCAATAACCAGGGCTCATCAATGTGACATTGCCTTCCTGGCCAAGGGTAAGTCCAGAGACAGGCAGAGGGGTCTTATGTATTCCTGACACTCCCTAGAGTTTGGAGGGCTGTTGGGGTTGTATTGGTCAATGCTTCTTTGGGCAGGGGCAGTGCAGGGGTCAGTTGGAGAATGGCTCACCCCAGCAGGGGTGCTTTGGGGGCTCATCCCATGGGTTGTTCCTTCTGGGGGTAGGTGTTTCTTTTGTCAGGGAAAAAGTTAGCAGTCTGGAGTCAACACAGGGGTTGCTTAATGGGGGGTTTGTTGGTTGTGTTGGCTTTGGGGGTGGTGCAGGGTGTAGGAAGGGGTCCGAGGTGCCTTTTGTTGGTCTGCTGTTCCAAGTGCGAGTACCAGGGGTCTGGGGTTGATGCAGGGGTTGGGATTGGGTCTTAACTTGTTGGTGGGGTTGTATCATGAATCAGAGGGGAAGTTCTGGAGTGGGGGTTTTCTTCTAGGTTTGCATCAGTGTGACAAGTAGACATTTGATGGATGTTACCACTGAGCAGTGGAGTTGTTATATAAGAGTGGCAGTGGCTCCTGGAGCCAAGCTTGGATGGGAGGAGTGGGTCTAGCTGCCTTCTGAGGTTTTGGGTGAGTCTGGCCATTGTCCCTCTATGCAAAATATTTGCTGCATTGGGGGGAGATGGTCATTCACAATTGTTGGAGGGTGGTGGAGAAGTCAGTTGTGGGGGAGCATTGGTTTGGACTCCCTGGGAGTCATGGCGGGGTCAGGGCAATTCCTCATTTGTGCTCCGGAGCAGTCTGGAGGTTGTTGTGAATGTGAGTGGGGGTTGGCCACTTCTTTGCAGGGCATCATTGGTCCCTTGATTGTTGGGGCAGAGTTGGTGGGGCTACTTTTTTATTCTTGGCTTCAGGGTTAGTCTCCATTGGGTGTGGTTGGGTTTGCTGGAGGTGTTGTGAATTTTGGGGGGGAGCTACTTTAAGGGTCCCAGAGTTTCTTCTCTTCTTGTGTTGGGGTCAGGTTGGAGGCATCAGGCTCCTTTCATTTGTTGGGTGGAAGTGGTGGCCAAGTTGACCAGGGAGCCCTAACTGATCCTGGAAGTGGTTTCTATAATGTGGGGCATGGCATTGGTCTTGAAATCTTGCATTATTGTGGGTGGAGCTGCTGGGTTGAGCTTGATTCCAATCAATGGCAGGGCTAGCTTGGAGGGTGGTCTTTTCTTGGGGAGGGTTGTGGGTGAAAGTTGGATGATCTGTTGTGCAGTGTTGAAGAAGTTGTCGAGCAATGGACTGAGTTGTCACTGGGGTCTGGGTGAAGCCTTGGTGATGCCAGGTTCGGTCTTTGTGGGGCAGTAGAGCTGGCAGAGAAGGTACAGGAAGGGTGGGGGGGGGTTGACAGGAGTGGTGTAAGGTTGGGCATGGGTTGAGGAGGGTGTCTGTGGAGAGAGCCATTGTATGGGTATAACTGGAGTGGAAGGAATGCTTGGTGTCAGATCCACAACTCAGGGTGCCTTAACAAATTGGGCAGGGCCATATGAATCATAAGGGTTTCTAGGCACAGGTCAACCATAGACATTGGAATTGTTTGGCGGATGTGTGTGTGGGGCATGTGCAAACATCACAAATAGAGTAAAGTAGAGTCTTGAGATTATGTTAGGTTCTGCTGACCATGGGGGCTCAGGTACACTAGGCAAGTCCTTACTAGGCAGATGTGATTCCCTGCACTGACAACCGGGCATTTGGAGGTGTTCCAAACACTGGGGGCTTGTGAGGATAGTTAGTGGGAATTGGTCTGAGCAAGTCCAGGGAGGTCTGGAGGAGTAGAGGAGGAGTTGCAGGGAAGGGGGGCAGGCTTGGCAGAGTTTAGGCATAAGTCTGTATGTGAGTATTGTGGGTGTGGAGGAGGTGGAGGCTACATGAATTATGGGAGCAGAGCTGGAGTTTTGATGGGGGATCAATGGGGATTGAGGGGGTTCGGAGCCAAGCATGTAGCAAGGTCTGGAGTTGGTGAAAGAGTGTCAGAGGTTTGTAATTGTAATCACAGAATTTGTGAGGGCATTATGGTTGAGAGGATTTGAATACAATAGACAGAATCAAATGAGATGAGATGGAGTCGAACAAAATGAGATGGAGATGAGATGAGAACAAGAATAGATTCAGGCAGAGACATGGAACAATAACAAAATGATAATGGAATAAAGATGAGATAAGACCAGAAGACTGAGAATAAGAAAAACGAGATATGGAACACAAAACACAAGAAGAACAATCAGAAACACATCAGGACAGGCAGGTAGGTAATCTCAAGACTAGAGTATGAGGAGCTACTCTACATCTTATATACTAACTACTGAAGAGCTCTGGGAATGTTGGCTGTGGTGATGGGGCTTGGCAGAGCTTGATGGAGTTGACAGGTGTTGGTTATGACCAGAGGGCAGGCTGCATTGATATGTTGATGGGATCAATTGTTAACACGGTCCATTCCAAGGTTGTCATGATACTCTAGGGTAAGTTGGAGGAGCCAGAGTGTCAAGTTGATGACATGTAATGGGGTCAGGCACAGTGGGGGAGTGGTTCCAGGGACTTAGGAGATCCAGGGGAAGTGCCAGTAGCTGTGGGGAAGATGTTGAAGTTGGCCAGGGGGCCATCAGAGTTAGCTGAGAATGTGTCAGAGTTAGCTGGAGTAGGTGCAGAGTGCTGGGGAAGTTCAACAAAGCATTGGGGGAGGTTCTGGGGGGATGGGGGTTTGTTGGGCAATGTATGGGGGTCCAGGGAATGGGTCATGACAGGCATGATGGAGGGCAAATTGGAGAGCATTGTAGTTTTAGCCAGTCTCATAGGCTTCCCATTAGAATTGTACAATAAAGGTTGTGAAGCATTTGTTGTCATGCATTTGGAGGTTGAAGAGATTTTCCTCTGCCTCCACTATGGTGTCAAAGATGCCAAACTTACTCGAGAATTCCTGGGTGAAAGCAAGCCAATTGGAGAGCATGGAGTTGTTGGGGTCAAACTGGAGTAGCACAGTGTAATGATCGAAGGCAATACCCTGTAAATATGATGTGGCAAAGGCCACTTGTGAGCTCTCAAGTTGGATGGTAATCAGCTTAGCTTGGAACATAGTCAGACACTGGATTAGAAAGATTTGCCACTTCTAGGGGTCATGGCCAGTGAAGGGTTTGGGCTTCTTAATGTTGAGCTTACCCTCCCAGGCCAGTGTGTTGCAGGTATTGTTCTGTGTATTTTGAGCCTGGGGCAGGGGTCTGGCATTGTAGTAGTAATAGTAGTTGTTCCCATTTCCATGCTGGGGGGGGGGGGGGGGGGGGGGAAGTTGTCCATCACCAGGCCCCATCCCTCAGGGGGTCTGCCATTGAGTGGCCCTCTGCCAGGGGGTTGACCCACATTGCCTGGGGCAGGCCCCAGGGCCCAGTAAGGGGGTCCTCCCAGAGTGGGGGGTCTGAAATAATTGGCATCGGCAGGAGGGTTAGGCATCGGAGCAGGCAGGGGATGAGAATAGTTAGTAAGAAAGGGTGGTCGGGGTGCCCTGGGATCTGTGGGCAGTTGTGGGGGGACTGGGGTGTTAGGATAGGGTGGAGGGGCATTGACATGAGGGGTGTGGAGGTCGAAGTGGGGGGGTTGGTCTCATGGAGGTCCATTGCATAGGGCGTGCTTGTCAGCAGGGTTACCAGGCTTGTCGATGTAGGAGAGAGTCCAGTTGTCATCGTCAACATGTGGGAGCTGCTGTTGGGAGCAGGGTTTGGGGACGGCAGGCTGGTCCCAGGTTTGGAAGGTGCTGGGGACAGAGTTGGCCTGGGGGTGAGTGGAGAGGGCCAAGGTATAGGTGGCTAGTTGGTTGAACAATCCCCCCATGGGATTAAGGTTCCTTAAGATGCTGGAGGCCACATTGAGTTCTTCCTGCTGACAGGGAACAGAAGGCAGGGCTTTGCTTTGTGTTCCAACAGGCTCCTTGCATTGCACATGAAAGGAGCAGGTAGGGTCTAGAAGGTCTTCAAAGGGGTGGGGGTTTGGGCTGGTGTGGATTTCTTCAACCAATGTGTGGAGCTTGTTCTGTAAGTTATCATCAATGCCTAGGGTGCCTTGCATAGTCTCTAGAAGGTTCCCTTACAGATAGCATTCATGGAAGTCAAGGAGTCAATCTGCCCAGACTTCTGGAGTCGCAGAGGTGTTGGGGTAACCTAGGTTGGTGAGGAGAGTGTGGGTGTGTCTTGCGAACTCTGCAGGAGAGAGGCAGAGGAAGCAGAGGACTTTATTGTGTTGTTGGGCATAGGCTTTGACCCTTTGCTGCCTGGGAGAAGGAGGAGCTTGAGTGGGGAATGGCATATAAGGGGGGGAATAATTATCCATAGGCCCTGGAGGGGTTGGGGCTGTAGCAGGGACTGGGTATACATAATAGTGGGTAGGGGGAAGGTAGGCGGAGTTAGGGGTGCTGCAGAGTATCCTCTGGGGTACATATGGGGATTATTGCTATTGGTGGAAAATGCAGAAGGGCAGCACCAGCCCAGAGGTATTCCCTGGCTGATGGAGGAGGTGTAGAATGCCTGGTTGGGGTCAGGAGTCCAGTGATGAGGAATGTACTGATCTGTGGAGGGGCTTGGGTAGAATGGAGCATAGAGATTTTCCAGTACCGGTTGACCATAGACATTGGTTAGGTAGCTGGTGGAGTTGTATACATAGTTATATGCAGACATTGAGAATGGGGTAAGGAGGAGTCTTGATATTATGTCAGGTTCTGCTGATGACAGGGGCTCAGCTACACTGGCAAATCCTTACTAGGTGGATGCAATGTCCTGCACTTATAACCAAGCATTTGGGATGGGTGCGGAGGGGAGGGACTTGTGAGGGGGAGCTAGGGAGGGGGTGGTCCAAGCAAGTCTGGAGTGGTTCAGGGACATCTAAGACTGAGTGTATTAAATGTTGGACCTGGACGGGCACTGGAACAAGTTCATGGGCATGCAAATAGAATGCAGGGTAAGCAGGGGCTTTGCAATTGATGGGGGCAGAGCTGGAGTTTGATGGGAGATCACTAAGGCATGATGGGTTCCTGGGCTGAGCAGGGAGTGAGGTCCAGAGTTGTCATAAGAATGTTCAGGTCATAATGTATGTGTGGAGTTCATACTGACATTGGAGATGAAAGGAACTTAGGAAGACAAAGGAAATATACACAGTCAAGATGAGATGGAGACAAGGCAAGACAAGACAGAGAAAAGAGATAGATTCAAAACTAAAAATAGAAACAGTGATGAGATGAAGGACAAGGCATAGGAAACCAGTAAATGCAATATCAAGACTAAAGTACCAGGGGTTACTCTACAACTTATATACCTACTACTGGGTGGTTCCAGAGGGCAGAGGATATGGCAGCAGGCTCAACAGAACTGCACAGAGTTGACAGTTGTCAGGTGCAATCTTGGAGTGGGCCACAGTGACATTCTGATGGGATCAGTTGGAAAGCAGATTGTTCTGGGGTTAGGGGAAGCCTTGGGAGTCCAGGGGAATTCAGGGAATGCATCAACTGCTGTGGAGAAGGCATCAGAGTTGATCAAGGAGCCGTCGGGGTTTGCTGAGGAAGTGTTGGAGTTGTCTGAAGTGGGCGCAGAGGGTGGGCAAGGGTTGGGGAGTTTGGCAGAGCATTGGGGGGGCTGGGGGTGGTGTTGGGGTCTAGGGAGCAGGTTGTGACAGGCATGATGAAGGGGAAGGGGAAGGGGAAGGGGAAGGGGAAGAAGGAGAGGCATTGAAGGGAGGCATTAAAGGGGGGCACAATACACTAACATCTTAATTTACAGTACATTGCTAGCAGCAGTGTAATATAGATGTCAGCCCAGTTTCTGGGCTCCTATGCAGGAATCCAGAGGCATGGTAATAAGACCTACTTGTTGCTGAGTATTGTTTTTGGCATTTCTGATTGGACAGCAGCTGTACATGACCTGGCACAAGTCACAATACTTATCATGTGGAGTCTTGCTCCATTTAGTGACCACAAGACTTCTGGATCACAAGCCACATCACATGGAATCTGGACTTTGGATCTAGAATGACAAGGCCAAGATGTTTTTCAGCAACAATTGCTAGCAACATTACCTGGCAACAATTATACCTCCTTTCAAAAATGGATATATTAAAGGACATGTGATTTCTTACTTATCATTTTTCTTGTTGAGCTCACAAACATACTTGAACAGCATCTATACTTCAGGTATTGACATTGGAAATGCTCTTTTCTTGTGATTGGCAATTTTTACACATTATATTGACATTGCATACATATACTTGGTTACCAGTCTGACATTTGGTATGTATCATGAACACTTTGGCAGACACCATTGCTGGTGGAAACTAATATTTCCTTCCTAAATACTATAGCTACAAACAGTATAAATACTGCCTGTACATAGAGATAAAAAAAACAAACAGAGTACTGTTTCCCCTCATTAACTCTCAGCTTACCAGCTTCAGATCTCTTATTGCTCTTTCTCTCATCATTGCCAATGACTTAGCAGCAATCTTGACAACCTTGACCTCAACCTAGTGCAGGTGCCAACTGTGGGTACCCTTAGCATTACTATGACTTAGCAATGCTAGTGACTACAGCTAGTAACTAGTTTGTGTTTGTCCCCCATTACACTTTAACTCCATTTATGCCTTGTTCCCAACTCCTTTCTATCACTTAGTTCCCTTTCCTTAGTAACTCTTTTGCCTTTGTTCCTTTCCTCTTCTTTTACCCAGCAACCTTTTGTTACTGTCTAGTGAGTTAAGCTAGTGATAGTGACATTTTTCACTTTACTCCTCATCCCCTTTATATCAATTAGCTCTTGCTTTCTGGGATGATTACTGACTTGCCTCTATTAACTTCTTATTGCCAGCTACTCTATCTGGTTGCTAGTGTTTAGGTCTTCCTTTTGGTTTCCTGCATGGTAGCAAGGTGGCATAGGAGCACATCATGTTGGAGCCCACTGCAAAGGCTATTTAGGTAACCATTCTACCAGAAACCAGAGCTCAAGCAAAATGTTGCTTGGAAATCTTTAGCAAACTCCTGCATCATTCTTTGTTGACTACCTAAGACTCACCACCAACTACTCAGCCTTGACCTCTTGCCAAATAACTTAAAACCACTAGGAACCTTTGAGATGTTAGCAAAATCCTTGCCAACTTCTCTGGAGCCTTCTATAAGGAGACAACTCCTTTGGGTAACTCCAACTCTATCCAGCTTTAGTCATAGATATAGCATCATCTCTAGCACATCCAATCAACTGGCCACCAAGCCCCTGCACCCTCCAGTCAGTATTAGTCAGCAGTTCAAAGTCATTGGACACTATTTCTCCTTTTGACATATTGTTGGCAACTATTTTCCCCTCTGACTCTGTAACAACTCCTGCCACTAAGCCAGCTGACAAAGGCAAAGCATCTGAACAAACAATTGCTAATGAACAACCCCCAGTCACTAAGGAACCCATTACTCAGCCCCCAATCCATCCATTTTCTGACATCCTAGGTTGCTATGCCCCTCTCACTAATCAAAATCTTGCTGCCCCTGACAGAGCTAACAATGGTGCATACCAAACTATGCCACCCATTTATGATATTGAACAGTCTAAAGCAGTATTTGAAAGGGTATTAAGCACCAAGGTTACAGTTTTGGTTGGCAAACTTTGCTCAGTATCACAGGACATTAGGAATCAGTTTAGGACATCTGTTATGCCCAAGTGACTGGCAGGAGCATACACCAACACTGTACAGGACCCCAGTGACAATTTTGAAGATGCTTTACTGACATTTGCTATGGATAAGCCCCAGTTCATGCTAGGATCTAATTTTGACAATAGAGAGGAACTTGAATGCATCACCAATAGTGGCTCTGAGATTATCTCCATGCCTGCCAAAATTGCTAGCAACCTTGGACTGTTATACAACCCCAACATTGTTTTAAACATGCAGAGCACCAACAGAACTTTGGATCAATTGCTAGGATGTGCTCACAACATCTCTTGCACTATTGGCAACATCACAGTATTTCTCCAGATTCATGTTTTATGGTCCCCTGCCTATGACATTCTACTTGGTCACCCATTTGATGTTCTAACCAGAAGTGTGGTCAATATGCTTAGCAATGTAGAAACCACTATCACCATCATAAATCCCAACACTGGCATGTGGCAAACTATACCAAGATTTCCATGAGGTAAATCTAAAAGAAATAATTGCCATAATGTTTGCTACAAACCACCCTGCTGCTTTCATTGCCAAAGACATTGACAATGACAATAGCAATATAGCAGTTGTTATCAGCTATGACCATTCAACTGGTCTATCACCTTGTATAGCTTCTTGTGAATTGGACAAAGACATTTTACTTACAGAATCTTCTTGCACACAGACAGACTCTGCTTTAGCATATCTTTATGCTACTGCTTGTGATCTTTCTGACTTCTCTATACCCCCTTGTTCATATTTTGCTTCTACTGATTTGCCTATTCCTTTGATTCTTGGACAGACACTTCCCATTGATACAAGCAATGTAGACACTACTCCCACCTACATTAATGTCCCTTTCTCTGCTCAATTTGTTGCTAATATACCTGCTAAAAGAAAAGGAGTACAGGTGAAGAAGAAGTACAAACCTGTCACCATGAAGACCAAACCATTGCTGGTCATGTTAGTGAAGACTTTAGAATTGAGCAACATATTATTGGCAATCCTCTAGCAACTATGCTGAAACTTGACCCAAACCCTCCACCATTTGTTCCAACTCAGCAATTCACTAGCAACCACCTAGCAAAGTTCATTAAAGACCCCAACACAGGTTTCCTTTCTAGTGACAAACTCAGAGTAATTGTGAATATGGTTGCCAAGCAAGAAAAGGCTTTCACTTGGGAAGCTGCTGAACAAGGAAGCTTGCACTCCAACTTCTTTTTGCCAGTACACATCCTGACAATATCCCACATCCTATGGGTTCAGCATAATTGCCCCATACCCCCAGGCTTAAAAAAGGAAGTCTGTGAAATCATTTGCAACAAGATCAAGGCTGGTATTTATGAACCTTCAAACTCAGCTTACCAATTATGCTGGTTCTGCATTCTCAAGAAGAATGGTAAGCTCAGGATTGTACACAGTCTAGAGCTGCTAAACCATGTCATCATTTGCCACTCTGGAGTTTCTCCTTTTCTAGATGATGTCACTGAATCTTTTGCTGGATGCATTTATGGTGCTATGCTTGACCTTTACATTGGATACAACAAGTGACTGATTGACCCTGCCTCAAGAGACTTAACAACATCTCAGACTCCTTTTGGTGCACTTTGCTTAGTGACCTTGCCAATGGGTTGGTTCAACTCTGTGCCAATTGTCCACAACAATGTTACCTTCATACTGCAGCCAGAGATTCCTCATCACATACTCAGCTTTATTAACAAGATTGGCACCAAGGGTCCCAAAGACTGGAAAATTGTTAACAGTGTTCCTGCTAAGCATCCTGCTAACCCCAATATTTGTTTAGCACTATGAGAGTTCTTTGGACTTCTTAACTAAATCCTCTAGCAAATGAAGTATTGCAGTGGTATGTTTTCTGGTCACAAACTTGTTTTATGTGCCCTGAGCTTCAAAATCCTTAGACATGTTTGCATGCCTAGCAGTTGCATTCCAAATAAAATTTGCTTGGTCCTACTCAAGCACTGGGGTCTGCAAGTCACTATCTGAAGTCAGAGCCTTTCTAAGTACAATTGGAGTTCTCAGGATTTTTGTCAAGAATTTCAGCCACTATGTAAACAACTTAACAAACCTTACTCATGTTGGTGTTCTTTTTGAGTTTGGCCCAGACCAGATCAATGCTCAGCAAGACCTCATTAAAGCCTTACAAGACACTAAGCCCCTAGTTCCCATTGATTATGAATCACCCAACCCTGTCATCCTAGTGGTGGATACATCATATATTGCCATTGGCTACTACCTTTGTCAGTGTGCTAGCAACAATTGCAAAGTGGCAAATTGTTGAGGAGCACTGGTGGTAAGTTTGTGAAGAAGATGGTGAGGGTGGCCTTGGTGAAACAGGCCAGTGCTTTTGTGGAGTAACAACAAGAGTTAGCAGCAAGGAAGGAGCCTATCTAGGTTAAGCATTCCAGCTTGAATCTGCCAGCATTGCAAGATGGAACAGTGGAAGGAGGCAGCAGAGTTGCTAAGGGTAAGCAACAGGAGAAGAGCTGAGAAGTGGTGGAGAGCAAGGAGGAGGATGGCAATAAGTGGAGCAACAGCAGGAGTGATAATAGCAATGACATGCCATTGTCACATAAACAAGCAGCAAGTCCTGCATTGGTTGCTTCAACCAAGCAACAGAAGACTGTTGCTAGCAATGAGAAGGAGGGTGAGGATGTAGAAATGGGAGAGAGCACTTCCATAGCAACAGTTGCTGAGATGGAGGCAGTGGTAAATGGAGGGGAAGTTGAGGGAGATTGAGAGATTGAGGAAGAGGCAATGGAGGTGGAGAAGGATGAGGAGAGTGACAAGGAGGAAGTTGTTTAGCAATGAGTAAGTCTTTTTTTTTCACTAGGCAATGTTTGCTAATCATATCATTAGGAATTCTGGACCAGCACACTGCTGCAACAGGTAGGCAACAACAAATTGGAGTGGCTAGGAGAAGACCTAGCCTTGCCAACACTGCTGATGTTGGCAATGTCACTGAGAGGGTACAATAAGAGGGCAGCAGAAATGGAGAGGCAGTTCCAAAGGGAGTTAGAAAGGGCAAGGGAGGTGTTGCTGGAGGCAAGGGCAAGGTTCACCATTGCTAAGCACTTGCTAGTGAGCATGGCAGAATATAGGGGTGACTGTCAAGTGTTCTTGGCTTGGCAGGAGGTGAACAAGATTGGCAAAGAGGACTGGGAGGAGGGCAAGGTGGGAAAAGTGCCTAGCAATGATGCTGACCTTGGCACCTAGTGATAGCCACTCCCTCTACATATACTTTTATATCAGTTTATAGTATGGACATAGACTAGCACCCTTAAGGGGCTTCATATCTTTTTGTACTCCATAGATTGGCCCCCTTAAGGGATCCAAGAAAATGTAACATATTAAACTTTGACAAAGAAATTGAAAGAGAAAAGATAAGATCAAAGGCAAGGGTATAAACAAGGCAAATGAGTCAGTACACACTAGCAAATGTTGCTTGGCACTAGCAACAATGGTGGAAATGCTCAGTAAATCATCATAGCATGAAAAACCCCAGAGGTGTGCTGAGTGCTAGCAACAAACAGCAAAGCACAGCATCAAAAGCAACAAGAAAGTAATGAAAGTGTCTGTAAAATGCTTTTTAAACAAGTGCAACATGATGAAAGAATAGCAAGATGAAAATACTGGAGGTATTTGACAGTTTATCTGAATAACTAGTGAATGTCAGGTTCTACTGACCACAGGGGCTCAGCTACACTTGGCAAGTCCTTACTAGGCAGATGCAATGTCCTGCACTGATAACTTGGCATTTGGGGAGGGTCTAGACTTCAGAGACTTGTGAGAATAAGCAAGGGGGGAGTGGTCTGAACAAGTCTGGGGTAGTTTGGGGCAGTCTAAGACAAATTATAAGAAAGAGGTTTGAGTTGATGGGGTGTCAGGTACAAGTCCAGATGCAAGTATTGGAAGTGCAGGGTAAGCAGAAGCTATGCAAGTGATGGGAGCAGAGCCAGAGCTTGATGGGAATCAATGGATGTTGATGGGTTTTGGGGCCAAGCAAATAGCAAGGTCCAGAGATGGTTTAAAGAATGTTTGAGGTTTGTAATTGTAAGTGCAGGGTTTGTAAAGGTGTTAAGGTTGAAATGACTTGAACATGATAAAGGAAATGGAGTTGAATGAGACAAGATTGAGATGAGATTGAGATGAGAACAAAAATAGATTCAAGCAGAGATACAAAATGGAGATAGAGATGAAGCAAGACTGGGAGATTGAGTTAAGACTGGGAGACTGAGAGAAAGGGAAAATGTAACATGGGACACAAAACACAAGAGAGAAACAATCAGAAACACATCAGATAAGGCAGGTAATATCAAGACTAGAGTATGGGATGCTACTCTATGACTTATCTACTGACTACTAGAGAGCTCTGGGGAACAGTAAGTCTGGTGGTGGGGCTTGTTGGAGCCACACAGAGTTGATGGGTGTCAGTTGTGATCAGGGGACAAGCTGCAGTGATATTCTGATGGGATCAGTTGAGGACATGGGCCATTCTAGAGTTGTTGTGATGCTTTGGAGTTGGTTGGATAAATCAGGGTGATGAGATGGTGATGTACACTGGAGTCAGGAACAATGGGAGAGGGTTCCAGGAGCTCAGGAGAGTCAGGGGAAGCATTAATGGCTGAAGGTGTTGGAGTTAGCCAGGGGGCTGTTAGGGTTTGCTAGAGAAGCATTGGAGTTACCTGGAGTAGGCATCATAGATTGACAAAGGTTGAGGAAGTTTGAGGGGGCATCAGGGGTAACTCTAGGGGAGCTGGAAGGGCTGGAAACATGGTTGGGAGTCCAGCAAGCAGGTCATGACAGTGAAGGGTATATGTGAGACAAAAGGCAAAGTTAAGAGATGTCACTAGAGCTTAGCAAATGATTTTTAGTCTTCTTCACTGGCATCATCACCAGCATCATTGTTGTCTACAAGATTGGTTTGCTTGAGTTCACAAAGGCAAGAAGTGTTAATGTCAAAAGTGTTGCTAGGCACTGTGATGCATTCTCCAGCAAAATAAGGGACCAAGATGGCAGCTACTGGGCAATGCAACACTGAACCATCTAGCTCACAAAGAATGTAAGCACTGCCATATTTATGAGAGATTACCACTAAGGGGCCCAAGTATCATGGTCTCATCTTTTTGTTATGGATCACCTCAATTTTAGTATTCCTCATCAACACAAGGTTGCTAGTTTGAAAGTTGTAGTCACAAATTGTAGCAGCATGTTCTGTTTTAAAAGCAAATGGTGGCTAAGCAACAGATGCTAAGAACATTGTCATGAAGTCACTTGAAGTCCTCTTGGCAACATTAAATATCAATTGCTCAGCAGGCTATGAGGTCAGTAAATGATAGGAAAGAGTTTGGCAGAGGTTGCAAATATGTTGCTTCAACTATGTCAGCAGGCAGAAGAGGGTGGGTACTAGTAGTTGCACAGTTGCACAGTAAAGGGAACAACCCATTCACTTGCAAACTGTGACACATTCTGACCAAAACACAGAGTAAGTAGCTGTACTCCACCTAGACTGGTCACTATCAACAGCTTTGAAGAGGGCTTGGCAAACATCAAAATAAGGTTACTTGATGATACTATTAGCATGCTTGTTGTAATCTGAGACTCAAATGTGGTGCAAGTTGTATTTCTTTGCTAAGTAGGCAATGGCCTTCATGATGCAAGCTTCATTGTTGGTAACAATTTTGCTAAGGGCTCCCTAGTGACAGATTAGATCCTCATACAACTACTTGGCAATGGCTTCACTGTTCTCTCTATTCAGGGTAGTGGGTTAGCAAACAACATCCTTGAATAATATACTTGAATCTATTAGAGAGCAGCATGAACATAGTGTCAATATATATCTTGCTGAACAAGAGCACAGGCATAGCAACAGTCAGTGGGATAAGCACTTTCATCATCTAGTGAATCTGGCAAATGTAGCAAGTGCAGATGTACCAAACAAGGTCAGTGCTAACCTTGAGGCCACCAAAAGCATTCTAGCAGTGCTGAGCAGGTAGCAAAAAGACCTCTATGGCCCAAGTCATCATGCATTGCTTTCAAAACTTGTAAGCAGTGGTTGATAGAGACAAAGAGTCTGTGGACACTATCAATGTTTTGTCACCACAGCTTTCTGCTAGCAATAAAGAACATGGATGCATAGCAAATAAAGGTGGCATATTCAGCATTGCTATGGCCTTCAGGTCTGATGAGGTTGTTAAGCCATTTTCAACCAAGAGCATGCATGTATCACTAGCAATAGCCTTGGCACTGCAGGATACATTGCTATAGGCTATGATGTCATCATCACATAGAGGTAGGATGTTGTCACTGTTTGCTAGTTGTGGGGCTGAGTTATTGCTATTTCCACTAATGAATGTCATTAAGGGCTGGAGAGGCTGGAACTTGAGGAGAGGGGGTAATAAAGGCAAAGTGGATAATACTTAGCAAAGTAGAGGCAAAGAAAGTTGAATTTGGTGAACAAAGCCATGTAAGTGGTCAATACAGTCCTCATACACAGAATTGTCACTATTGTTGAGAGTAGGATTGCTAGGTGGAGCAGGCATTGCAAAGAACTGTCAGGGCAGAAGGTACCTTGAACATGGATGAGCTTAAAGTGAAACATAAAAATTGCCATGATCTAGTGGTTCATGCTAGCAGAGGGCTGGATGTCAGAGTTCTGTAGCACACTCCTGATATAGCAAGCATTGACTTCAATGATGAGATTCCTGATGCCAATGAGGTACATTCATAAAGCTTGAAGATAAAGGCCATAGAGTTCCAACTTGGGCTGACTAAATCTAGACTCTCTATTGTTAAGAGTAATGGAGCCAAAGCAGTTGTAACAACATTCTTTGCAGTTGTTGCTAGCCCATTGACAAAGGTAGTAGCCAATAGTGATATATGATGTATCCACCACTAAGATGACATGGTTAGGCAATTCATAATCAATAGGAATTAGGGGCTTAGTGTCTTGTAAGGCTTTCACAAGGTCTTGCTGAGCATTGATCTGGTCTAGGCCAAATTTAAAGGGGATGCCAACATGAGTTTTGTCAAGTTGTTATTACAGTGAATGAAATTCTTAATGAAAATCCTGAGTTCTCCAACTGTACCTGGAAAGGCTTGAACTTCTGATAGCAACTTGCAAGGGCCCCAGCTATCAAGTAGGGCTAAACAACTTTCATCTGGAATTTGACTGCTAGACATGCAAACATGACCAAGGATTTTGAAGGTCAGGGTGCATAAAACAAGTTTGTGACCAGAGAACATACTACCACAATACTTTATTTGCTGGAGAATTTGATTAAGAAGTTCAAAGAACTCCCATAGCACTAGACAAATATTGGGGTTAGCAGGATGTTTAGCAAGTACACCATTAACAATTTTCCAATCCTTGGGACCCTTGGCACCAACATCATCAATAAAGCTGAGTACATGGTGTGGGATCTCTAGTTGCAGTATGAATGTAATGTCATTATGGAATATCAGCACAGAGTTGGTCCAAACCCTTTGGCAAGGTTACTAAGCAAAGTGTGCCAAAAGGAGCCTGAAATGTTGTTAAGTCATGTGAGGCAGGGTCAATTAGTTGCTCATTGTATCCAACATAAAGGTCAAGTATAGTGCCACAAATGCATCCAGCAAAAGATTCAGTGACATGATCTGGAAAAGGTGGAACTCCAGAGTAGCAAATGGTGACATGGTTTAGCAGCTCTAGACTGTGTACAATCCTGAGCTTACCATTCTTTTTGAGGACACAAAACCAGCATGATTGGTAAGCTGAGTTTGAAGGTTCATAAATGCCAGCCTTGATCTTGTTGCAAATGACTTCACAGACTTCTTTTTTAGGCCTGGGGGTATGGGCATTTGTGCTGAATCCAGCATATGTGAGGAATTGTCAGTATGCATACTAGTGGAAAGAAGTCAGGGCACAAGCTTCCTTGTTCAGAGTCTTCCCAAGCAAAAGCCTTTTCTTGCTTGGCAACCATGTCAACAAGCACATTGAGTTTGTCACTAGTAAGAAAGCCAGTGTCATGGTCTTCAACAAATTTTGCTTGTCATTTGCTAGTGAATCACTGTGTTGGTACAAATGGTGGAAGGTTTGGGTCAAGTGGCAGCATAGTTGCTAAGGGATTGCCAATGATGTGTTGCTCAATTCTGAAGTCTTTGCTAACATGGCCAGCAAAGGGTTTGGTTTTCATGGTGACTTGTTTGTACTTCTTCTTTACCTGGACTCCTTTTCTTTTAGTGGATTCATTAGTGACAATTGTGCAGGCAAAGGAATGTTAATGTATGTAGGGGTAGTGTCTTTGTTGCTTGTATCAATAGGAAGTGTCTGTCCAAGAATCAAAGGAGTAGAAGAATCAGTAGACACAAGATATGAATGAGGGGGTATAGAAAATTCAGAAAGATCACAAGTAGTAGCATAGAGATATGCTAAAGCAGAGTTGTCTGTGTGCAAGAAGAATCTGTAAGTAAAACATCTTTGTCCAATTCACAAGAAGCTATAAATATACCATTATGTTGCCAATAGTGCAAGGGACATTGCAAGCTAATCCTAGTGATTGGTCCAAAGTTCCATTGGTGCTCTGCATGTTTAACACAATGTTGGAGTTGCAAGATAATCCAAGGTCACTAACAATTTCAGCAGACATGGAAAT
>JAGYZC010000017.1:0-186905 GCA_020091625.1 Termitomyces sp. 'cryptogamus' | reverse complement strand
GAGGGGGTACCCTTTACGTCCATTAGAAATCAACAGGACGTACTGAAGATGCATGACCCTCAACACCATCACTCTCCATCGGGCAGCGCAACCCCTGCAGAAATTCTTAGAGCACATCACCAGAGGACGATTTACGAGCAAATCAACGAGGTCAAGAGGGAATTAGATGGGTTAGGCAGTTCTGCAAGTGGACCAAGTCGGTCTGGAGGCTCGGATGTAACCGAAATTCTGCAGCAGAACCAGGCAATGAAAGCGGAGATCGAGAGACTACAAGCCCAGTTGAACTCTGATTTGGTTCTGGGGCTTATCGACGGAGCGCCACCAGAATACTCAACGCACGCCACTGATATCCATCATTTGAGCTCAAGGGCCGCACCTGTCGCCGTTTCATGAGATTCATCTCTTCAGTACTTATTTTGAACGGCTGGTTCAAGTACTAACCGTTGTGCTGTGCTTTTACCATACCTCAACGCCAATTTGACTGCATTCCTACGTTTCACGTTTTCAGTGCAATCCTTGTGTACGACGGGCTATACTTTGGGCTTCGTTTTCCTCTTTCTTTTCTCGTGTTTTACCTCTTTCTTACCCCATGTTTTACCTCTTTCTTCTGCAACTGCTCACACAATTCTTGGATCATCATATCATCATTTCATCGGATTCATTAATTGTAACTCGATGCATGTATAAACCACCTGGATTAAAATGAGGACAAACGAATCAAAGCACTGCTCGATGTTGGCTATTTGTGCTCCGATACAAAGAGATAGAATGAGCAGGAGGAATGAGAGGCTCGTACACCGCTCTCCATGCCCTCCGTCCCTCCTTCATAGCCCCAATCGTAATCACACTTCTGACCCAGCGGCGCGACCTTGTCATACTCCCAGATGTACGATAACGCGCCACCCCTCGGCATCTGAATCTATGAATAGAAAACAAGAATCATCAGTTCTAGGTGAAGGAGGGATAAATGGATGAGAAGAGGCGAGGAGAAGAAGGTAGTATTGTTCGGAGGCTGGGAACCCAACGCTCGACACATGTATCAGCATGAAAAACAATCTACGCGCGTAAAGAAAATGGTGAATGCAAGAGTTCAAAAAAGTAACACTGACAAACATCAACCTCCTCCTCATCTCCGTGCTGCTGCCCCTCACGCCCGCCACCGAAGTATCACCGTAAACAAGGGTACGAGCGAATTCATTGGGTGCCGCTGCATCTCCTTGGTGGGGAGAACAACACGGAGCTCGATGGAGTGTGGACACCTGAAGACTGTGCTGCCAACGTGGGGGATCAAGCGTTTGGATGTACAGCTTGCGGCAAAACTACCAACCTAGCCGCAACAACAAATTACGCCCCACCCTCACAAGACGGTGTCCCAGGCAGAACGAGTGTCAGGATGCCCAACGCGACGACGGAAGATCGTAGACACCGCGAGCATCGTGGACCAAAAACCCGGCGCGGGACCGAATACCAATCAACCTGTCATGAAGATGAGCGTCACGGATGTGGACAGGCAGGCGCTGGTGAACAACGGCACGACTAATGCCACAGCCGGGTTGGATGGCGTCGCGGGAGACGTAAAGGTGTTTTCGGACTGGGACGCGAGATGGGGATAGGGACGCGTCGGTTGATGGTACGGCGCATCTTAGGCGTGAGCAATGTGACCTATGATGTCGACGCGTGTTTTGCGTCACCGGTGTGGTGGATTTTCTGCCGTTAGTATAGGACACTCGTTGACACTGATGTGCTCAGTGCTCAGTTTTCGTGAATCTGTACTAATAATCCTCTTTTGAATTTTTTTTTCATCGAATATTCGAACCTCAGGTGCGCGGCGTACGTCGATATGCACTATGCGATTCAAGAAAATAACTTGGTGGGCAGCAGTTCGAGGCACCACCTGCATCGCCCGTGTATATCCAGCAGCCAAGCGCGTGGGCAGTCAATGCAGTTGCGATAGCGGCGCGGCTGAGTACGAGTTTGTGTTTGGCCTGACAAACGGGACACCTGGAGTACGTTGTGTCTGTTCATGAGAGTGAATTGAGTATATTACATGGGATTCACGTTTGTAGACAAGTAACTTTAATATCTGGCGTGCGCTCGTCGATAGCATTCCTACGACATACATCTCTGTATTCGCAAGTCACCGTTTCATTTTCCAGTCTGCAATCGACTCACCTCTGTTAGCACTTCCTTGACACCGACGAGTCTACCGCAGTCAACCACGGCCAAGACAACCTGAAAGTAACGTGGTGGCGCGGGAACAAGCGTACGTTCTTTGCGTCAGCGGCGGGTTTTAATCCTACGCGTGCAACGGCGCTAACTTCGCTACGCCGATTCCTCCGCTACATGGATCGGTTCCTTGCCCAACGGCGGCTTGCTCGACGCCATCGTCCACTACGCGACATATTCCCGTTCTGGCGTCGGGCTACTTGGGTCCGCGAGTGACGTAGACCCGCTGAGTGGGACGCTGAGCCCGCAGGGGGGTTGAAGACGATAGTGGGGAACAAGTACGTCGTTACGACTTTCACAAATCCATTGTATGCCAGGTTGGAGGCGGAGGGGGCGGCGTGCATTCTATGAGACGACGTTCGTTGCGAGCGGCGAAGATTACTTTGCGCAGTGGCTCGGCGCCGGCGTGCTTGATAATGTCTATGTCTTGGACGAAAAAGTAATATCGATTCTTACTTTCTCGTATCTATCTGGATGAATGTAATGGAAAAAAACATTACCTTGAATGGAATCCTACAGCGTAGAGAGGTATAATGAGAATTCGAAATGAATCGAAGTAATTAGAGAGCAAAGTCAGGAGTGATGACCAAACTCGGCAAAACACTTGTCACAGCTGGGTCTCACAGCGACCACCATCCTTGATCATCGCCCATCCACGTCGTCCAGCCCTCATTTACCTCTTCATCCCATTCAACCCTTTTCTGCCTTCACTTAGGTAGATCTTTCACGTTCCATTCATCTTGGCTATTCACGGCCCTGTCGGCCCGACTCTTTATACATCTACTTGCAACAGTACACGCGTCGACTTGGGCACGTTTTGGACTCGTTCAGGACCATTTGGAGCTTCAGAGAGAGAAAGTTTAAGTTCGATCCGGCGGGATACGATACTAGGCAAGTGTTTTTTATCCCTTGTTCGTCGAGCGTCTGCTGCGCTCGAACTTCGCTTACGATGTTGATATTCCAGGACGATAACGCGATTTCGAGTCGAATCTTGAGCTTTAGGTGGTCACAGACCATTTTCCAGACAGGGAACGCCACAAGTTAATTTTACATTCACGATTCACCAGGTAAGTCACATTGTACCCGGATCTTCTGCTATTAACGCCACTGACGCTTCATTCCAAGATTATACAACATTTTCCCTTTCAAAACATAAATATTTGAGGTTTGTGACCTTAGATGGCCCTGGCCGCGATTTAAGAGCTGATGTTTTTATCATCCCAGCTCGACCCGAACACTTACATATATTCAGCAGGTATGTATTCAATATCTTTTTCGAACACTTTCTGACCTCTTTCCTTCTAGACTAATCATGAACAAATCCTCACAACCACCTAGTAGCCCCGCTTCTTCAATCTCATCTTCAAAGCTACCAAAATTTCTTCGTACAAATTCCTCAAGCACCCGTGATCGCGCAAAGTCCATCGCAGACTCGAGCACATCAAGCCTCGCATCGACCTCTTCTGAAGGCTCTTCCAAACCTCGCAAATCACGCTTTCTACCTCGTCGCTCAGCCGACGTCTCTTCCCCATCCCCCGTTGAGGAACCTCCAGCCGTCATATCGCCTCCGGACACGGAACCACCCATCATCGTCGAGCCAGTGACGATCCCGCGTCTCCGACGTGCACTCAGCCCAACCCCGCCTTCGTCACCCTCGACCTCCCCACCACGTATCTCACTCTACGCCTCTACGCCCGGCACGTCTACATCCCGTCTCACAGACTTGCCTACTCGGCTCTCTGGCTGGTTCTCGCATACTTTCAGTACCAGTACCACCGACCTCTCCCTCCCCTCTCTACTCGCATCTACGTCGTCCACATCCTCCCAATCCTATTTCACCAACTCTACGAGCAATGTGTCACCCGGGACATCGCCCAAACGTAGCGTTGGCGCCAACGCTCTCCTCACTGCCGCGAAACACGGTAAAGGACATCTAGATAAGGCGATGAGGTACCTTTTGGACAGTGATGCGATGCCAGATAAATGTACAGACCCAATATGGATTCTTGGAGTCAAACATCCGGGATGGGAACCTCCACCACCTTCCAACACGCTTGCGACGACTGCTTCTCTATCCCCATCCCTCTCATCTTCAACAAAGTCCATGCGGTCGCCAGTCTCATCAGTCTCGGACGCGACTCAAGGCCAGGGAGGAGGAGGAAAGGCAGGTGGCATACAATGGCCACCCGTCTTTTATGCTGATTTTACGTCGCGGATTTGGTTAACATATCGTTCGCATTTCACGCCTATTCGAGATGTGCGGCTGGGAGATCTGGATGGGGTTGATGCGGCCAGTTCGTCATTGCCGGTGTCTGTATCTGGATCGGCGGTGGGGACGTACAGCTCAAGTAAGACGGATGCGAGCGCGAGAGGGCGGAAGGAGAGGGGAGATAAGGAGAAGGAGGAAGGAAGTAGTAGCCCTGTGATAGGACGGCGACCGTGGACGTGGGGTGGCGGTGGTGCGAGTGCAGAGAAGGGCTGGACAAGTGATTCGGGGTGGGGATGTATGCTTCGGACTGGTCAGAGTCTTCTTGCAAATGCATTGGTGCATCTGCATCTTGGGCGGGGTGCGTTTTCATTTTTCCGTTCTCAACTTTGAATTTTATTGATTGGCTTATTTGACTTGTTAGACTGGCGCCGCCCTCCACACCCGATACCGACAGCTGACTACGCGATGTATGTGCAAATCTTGACGTGGTTCCTCGATACACCTGCACCCGAGGCCCCGTTTAGCGTGCATCGGATGGCGTTGGCCGGGAAAGAGCTGGGTAAGGATGTTGGGCAGTGGTTTGGACCTAGTACAGCTGCGGGTGCAATCAAGTCAGTTCCGATTCTCCTCCCTCCTATGGACACTAGCTGACTATATTTTTCAGGACACTGGTAAATGTGTTCCCAGACGCCGGGCTAGGCGTCGTCGTCGCCACCGACGGGGTACTGTTCCAGAGCGAGGTCTTTAGTGCTTCACATACGAATTACGCAACTAGCGTGAGCGCGACGAGACACCAGAAGGGTTTGACAGGGACATCGTGGGGTGATCGGCCCGTACTGCTGTTGATTGGCGTCAGACTTGGATTGGACGGGGTTAATCCAATCTATTACGAAACCATCAAGGTGCGTTGTGTAGTCTGACAGCCCTTTCGGAGGGAGGTTTTTTCCTGATTGTAGTCTTGTCGGCTGTAGATGTTGTACACGTTCCCTCAGTCCGTTGGAATTGCAGGCGGCCGACCGAGCTCATCGTACTACTTTGTTGGCTCGCAGGCTGATAACTTGTTCTACCTCGACCCGCACCATGCTCGGCCCGCGGTTGCCCTACGCCCTGCTCCACCACCACCAGCTACGCCGCCGCCAGCACCACCACACCAGGGCTATCACTCCCACGAAACCGAGACGACGCCAGACGAGTCGGAGGCGGGCAGCGCGTACCCTGGGCAGAAGCGGAACACGCCACCTAACCACGCTTCCACAAACTCTCCGTCGTCCGTACGTACAGGTTCATCGACATTTTCGTACCATGCCCCACTTTCGCCTTCGCCGCTGCAGCAAGAGTTTTCGACGTCTGGAAAGGGCACGGAGTCGAAGAATAGACTGAAAGCCTCGCTCTCTTCTTCGAACAAACAGCCTCGCCCACATACGCAGCCAAATCTCAGCACACATTCGAATACAGCGCGGTTGCGCTCCGCTAGCGTTAGTGTGAGCTCTACATACTCCGAAGCTCTGCACGAAAACGACTTGAGCATGTTTACTGGTGTGCTCGATCCTGTACAGGAGCATTACGTTACAGCGTATCCCGTGGCTGAGTTGAAGACGTATCATTGCGAGCGGATTAGGAAGATGCCTCTTAGTGGGCTGGATCCAAGTATGTTGATTGGGTTTGTGTGTAGGGATGAGAGTGATTGGGAGGATTTTAGGAGACGGGTTGGGGAGGTGAGCCGTTGTTTTGTTTTCTGCTTTTCTGAGTCTTTTGAACTGATAACGATGGATGCATATCCATAGCTTCCGAAGACTGTGTTCTCGGTACAGGAGGAACCACCTTCGTGGCCGTCAGATGTAGATGATAATATGGGACTCGAGTCGTTCTCGGAGCCTGATCCAGATGACTTCTTGTTGGATATGGATCATGAGGAGAAGCAGGATGAGGACGAGGATGAGGACGAGGATGAGGAGAGGGACGAGTACTTTGATACACGCTCGCCTTCGGCATCGACCTCCACCTCGAGCGCTAGTGCCAGCCAGAGCGGGAGTGCAAGTGGACATGGGGGTAAGCGTGCGCGAGGTACGAGCGAAGATGTGGACACGGAGGAGGATTCTGTAGACCCGGTCACTCCTCTTCCGAACGCGAGGTTCACTATCGTGCCCCCACCTCCACCTCCTAAAATGCGTGACGACGATGATGGCGAGGAAATCAAGCAGGAGATGTTTGACGACGACCACGACGACGACGATATCGAGGATGATTGGGTGGATCCATCTGTACCTACGCCTATATCATCCGTCTCGTCTTCGATGCACGTTTCTCCTCCTGCTGCCCCGGCCGCTCCGACACATGTCCGTGCCCACACGAGTCCCAAAATGCACAACAAGACAAGCCGAAAAGGGCGAAAGGAGGTTCCGGTTCCTGTGCCTCTTGTCAAAGTCCCTACGCCGTCTTCCTTGCATCGTAGCTCGAGTCACGGCCAAAGTCAGCAACAGCAACAGCAGCAGGAACATTACCCTTTCCCTGTCACGGATGAGGTGTCCCCGCCGCGGCCGGAGCATCGGCTACGCCATACGTCTAAGGGGATGATGGGAGGAAAGAGGATGCATACGGCTCGCGCGAGGGATGGAGGGAGGACACAGAGTGGGGGTGTTAAGGGTATCTTGACGGGCGACTGAAGAAGAGTTGACACCCCCTAAGTCATGCTGTTGCCGGGTTCTTTCCCCTCCTCTCTCCATGCCGGACACTCGGGCTTCGTTTACACCTTTCTTGGTCAGGTCATGATGGCAGGACACGTTTACGCTTTGCTCTTCTTCAACGTGTATTCTTCGTCCCCTGTTTGTTGATCTGGGTAGTTTCTCCTGAACGACATTATCTCTCGCTTTTACTTTCTTTTGTTTTTCTTAAAGATTTCAAATTTTGTGTATTACTAATCCAGTTCGACCACCCTTCGCACCACGCATACATGATATGACCACCCTGCTTATAGAGATACCCAATCGAATGTTGTGTTTCATTCATGTACACCACGGCCATGGTAAGCTTGTTTGACTTTAAGATCCCGAGTCGTATAGGATTGTGTGATTTTGTGAGATGACAGCTAGTTATATATATCGACACGACGAATCGACACGACGAACCCAACCAATCTACTCGCGGAACCTATCCATAGCCTAACGACCTCCTCTCGTGCTGGCTATCAGTACTCGTACTCCTCGTCAACGAACGCCAGGTAAGTTGATCATTTGATCCACCGTGAGCTATTCATATTTGTCACTAGCATGAGCGTTCTCGACGTAACTAAGTCGATTCGACTCTTCGTTTAGGAGGTAAGTATATTTATGGATCTACCTACTCCCCTCTATCTCCTCACCCCACGACACTGCAGGGGCTTGTTTTCTTGGTGTTTTGGACGCAAATTTGCACCGTATTCCTCACCAACGGATCTCAGTCCCAGCGAAATCAGTGATTATCTGATGACATCTCTTTGAAGTTGAATACCCTGTGTTAAATACCTTGTAAGTCGGCGATTTCTCATGCTCTCACGACTTCACTAAAATGTAATACCTGCCTCAACGTTAGTTCACCTGATGCCGATCATGACGTCCTTCAAGTACCATTATCTACTCCTCCACCTCTTCCACTCAATCGTACCCTCGCTGTTGGTTCTTCCGCCTGTAATCTCGTATGTATCATCACAGGACCATTGGTGGAGGTAGAACTAGATATACTTATGTTTTCACTCGTCCACCCTGTCTTGTGTGTATTTTAATACCAATCACCTTCAAGACCGCAAACCCCTCAACAACAACAACATGATCGCCCACCGTCGAGCTATCAATGGGGCCCGTTCGTGCAAATCTCTCCTTGCCTCCAATTGAGGACTCGATTGTTATTCGTCCAATTCGCCGGAGGCAGAATCTAGTCCGTATTCTTCCTGTCTTTGAATATACCAAATACTCGATGCACGCGTCAAAATATACAAGGGGGAGTTTGCGGAAAGACATTCTGGATACTTATCCATCCTTCAACATATCTTATTCTTCGACTCCAGATCTGCCGTAGCCATCTCTAGACTTTATTGATTAATTGCCCTTTCCTGCTTCGGCGTGCCGCCCACGGTATTGCGGGAGCTCCAATTGAGCATTGAGAAACATTTGAAATAGTATCAGAGGCTTTGACGAGGGGAGATAATGAGTCATTTTTTGGTTATTGTCCAGTTGGACACAACGTCTCAACATGTACTGCGGTTCGTCCCTTATGGACGAGATATTCGTGTTGATGGCCTTCAGAATCCTGGAAGTGGGTTGAGAATAGTACCAATAGAGCTTAAGCGTCTATCGGCGGGGTTAGGAGGTTGTACAAGTTAAGTGTTTGCGACCGCAGCGCCTACGGTGATTGTCAGCTGAGTCTGCATGAGCCCAGGAATGAGGTGGCTAGAAAACCTCAACAAATGGTGGTCTAACATATCAACGATGGGTAATGTACAAGAAACTGACAATTGCGCTAAGGGTGTGTGCAGACGTTGAATTCCTGCAAAAATTTTTGCGACCTGGTCATGATGAGAGGGAGATTCGAACTCCCGCCCCCGAAGAGACCAGATGGGAAGCCATCTTATCGATGGAATACCTTAGTCTGGCGCCTTAGACCGCTCGGCCATCTCACCATAACGATTACACAGTAAGCAAGGAATACATACAGAATGCAGGAGATGGTAATTGTCAGATGAATGTGGAAAGTACACATCATCCTGCCGAAACCTAAGCCAAGCCAGTGCCGGAGTGAATGGAAATGAATGTCAGATGTGAAGAGACATGAACGCGCATTGTGGAACCCCGCTCTGGTCTAAACCTTTATTCGAACACCACTTTTGTCGGCGCTGTGAATATGCCACATCATCGCCGTCGTTGTCTTTCACATTTGACTCGACGTAGAAGGTCAATATGAAACCTATAGCGCGTCCATAATATCTAATACAACTGCTCATGAATGTGGTCGTGCGTAATGGAATTGTTCTAGATCTTACCGGTGAAGATATTGCATAATACGTTCCAGGTGTCATCACGAATATCAAGCATCATTTGCACTGTGACTACGTTGCGCGAAACTGACATTCCTCGATCCAGTACTTTAGAAATTCGTTGACGTCATCTCGTTGGTCCAGAATGAATGTAAACCACTATATTTTTCGAAGATGGGTAATCATTTTTACATTGGGAGGGGGCTTATCTGAATTGAGCGTTCGAAGGATTCTTGTGCCAATCCAAGATCGATAGAGCGCCACTCCTGGATGATTAGGCTGTCATCTTTGGTGTACACCCATCTATGCAGGCCAGAATTCTCCATTCAAACAGCCCAGGGTCCCTTGATTTTCCCCAGTGGTAGTATGGTTGCGAGCAAACCCCTGAGAACTATGAGCAAAGGGAAAAGAAGAAGATAATCTGATCCTACGACCGCACCTGCTGAAAATACCTTGTAATGAAAAGTGACCAAGTTGATGGTGTAGAACAAGACGAGCTTTTTATCTTCTTCGTTTTTGCTGATCTGCGGGCCCGCCAGGTTCCGCTGTGCAAGCCGAAATAACTGCTGTCCGTCCTGGCTTCAGCGTACTGATCCATGGATGGCTCTTCCACTGACGTAGAATACCTCGGCAATTAGAGATGTAGAAGGAAACAACACATAACAACCTGAGCCGTTTGGGTGGTAGTACACATAGTCCTTGAATTCCTCCAGGATCTCATATTGGTCAAGGTATGGCCTTCAAGCTTGCACTTTTCGAGAAGATCGTCCATCCAATGAGGATATACTTCAACTTTTGTTTGTGCAGAATGCTTGGCTGAAAATCAAGGTAAAGACAGCTGCCTTTAAGTTTACCATGCGATCGGCGATCGTTGGAAAGCCAAGCAGTTTTGATCGTTCAGGGTCTCACTCTTGGATCATTGACCACGACCGCATTCAAACCTTTTCTTTCCGTCCAAAAAATTGCTTAGTAATCTGTCTTCTAGATCCATAGTTGAGCTTCTTATCCCAGTATGAGACGCTAACGACACTAGATGCAATGACCCCCGTGCCTCCATAGCAGTATGAGAGATAATCTCAGTGTTACAAACCTCGTGTGACATCCTCATGCCTCTCTGCTCTGTTTTTCTGTATTCTATCTCCTCACATTCTATCACAACAAAATACGGAACTCTCGGATCGGCGGCAACGTTAGTATACAATAGACGCTACTGGTATGTCACCCCTTTTTGTTCTCCCGAAACCAAGCCTCCATACTTATGCCCGACCTCATTTATATTGCTACTTCCGCCCGGGGAATCAATGGTGTATCAACCATGTATATCAGGGAGTTGGAAGTTCTGACGAGGCCGGATACGTATAGGCGGGCAGTGCAGCAGAGGATTGCAAGTTTGAATGATCATATATTTCAAGGAGAGTTAGATGGGTGCGTTTTGTATTCTCTCTTCTGCATCTTGCGTTACTGAACTGCGGGATGACATAACCGGAGAAATGGTTGTGTTGAGTTTTAATGCCAGTTTTGAATATCGTGTCTGATCCCTTCGAGCTTCGGGAGGGCAACGGGGATAAATGAAGGCTCCACGGAGGTTGCGCTACATGAGGTGTAGGTACATTCTTGAACTGTCAACGCCGGGGGGAAAATCATCATATTCTTGAAAATTCCGACTTGACAGTGCTCATAGCGAAAGCTCACCTCCCGTTGTAAGGAATCCCGCGGGAATCGGCAATTATCACTGGGCCTGCATCGAGAACATTTTGAAGGTGTGTCACACTGTCAAAGACTCGAGGACAAACAGTCGAGAAGATACCGAGGCGCAGAGTGTCAAAACAGGGCGCTTCTAATGGCGTGAGACTCGTCACCTGTCTCCATACGGTATAATTCCTGCGCTTTCGGAGATTAAGAGGCAAAGGTAAAGTTGAAATCTCTCGGTGGTGTCACCCCGTTATTGTCTCGAGCTTGGTCCGTGCGTAATTTGCCTAAAACAAGATGACAAGGTGCTTCCTCAATGAGGATAGTGTGGAATCTCTCCGACAAGTCGGCTCAGCGCCCTTCCAATCGATGGCAGATAATCTGGAAAGCTATAAATGAACAATGGAACTTTAAATGCAGATTTCTATGACTGTTGCGTTTGGTCTTTTTTCTTTAAAACACTTGGGCTCGACGGTAACTCTACAGTGCGCGCACTAATTGCGTTTTCTACGGCGTTTGATTTTGTCGCTTCACAAACCCTGCGGAACATGGAGGAGCTCGCCGATCACTAAGAAGCTCTTGGATTTTCCGCATCGGGCCGCTCATGAGATCATAGAAATTCCTTATTTCAGCTCGAACACTCAAACAGTACGGCGATCTCGTTGTGCGACATTGCAAACACTCTGTGCGTTTGTGTACCATCGCGGACGTGAAATTTCTTTGCTTCGATGAACGATAGATGGACTTATAAATGACTTGATAGCGTTGGCTATGGGCTTCAACACCCCGGAGACAAAGACTGACAATGTTCTCCCTTCGTCGCCTGCTCCGTGTTGCAAGCAATTCCCGTGTCATCGAATATATCAATCACATGTTGGCCCCATTGAACGTAGGGAAAGAACTCAACACCCAACCGAAGAACCCGAAGGACGAACAGCAGGTGAGAACTGCCTTACTACTTGGGACAACTGATATTTCCAATACCCTCACATCAAGAAGGATCTCGTTCTTCACTCGGGGCGCAGGCATGACCAAAACTACGAGAGTTTGAAGGAGGCGCGTGGCATTGTGATCAATGCGGGTCAAGAGGTACGGATATTGACTCTTTAATCGTTTGTTCACCGTTTCAATGCCTTCGGAGTCAGGAGAAATAGCCTGATTATTGAGGGAAAAGATATAGACCGTCGGACCAAATTCTTCTTGTCTCTTGTAAATATTATCGCGACAGCGGATGCAAAAACGAAGTCCTCGACCGCATCGCCCCATCCCTGCAAGGAAAGTCTGGTCGAAGAAAGTGAGTAATCCAGGAGGGGTATGCTTGACCTGTGTCAATGCCTCGGTAAGCCTACAACATCGCGCACTTTAAGAGAAAACCGTAAGTACTGCCCGGCTTCAGAGTGAGACTTGATGGAGCTCAGATCAAGTTGAGTTTCCTTTCTGTCACTGTGTTAGTGCTAGCTTCTTGACCGTGTTCATTCTCCTTTTGTCCTTCGTCCTGCTTTTGTTATCGCCAACGCATCCAAGACACGTTTTTGTGGTTACCTCCTTCCCTTCCTACCTGCAGGGTCTCTCGAGCGCGTCATCTAGGAGTTCTCTGTACCTTCGGGATCCTCAGACTCCTTGGGATAACCAGACCTGCCCGTGCCTGACAGTCTGCACAAACTGATATTGAGACCAAAAGCTCCGCTTGCCTCTGGACCGTCTGCACGATTGATGTCGATGTTCAATTTCCCGCCGCAAAGTTGCCTTGGACGATCAAGCTGACATGGGCGATTGAAATTACCAGCTGCGTGCATAATTTGCACGAGCTTGGCATATACATTGGTGATATCAAACTGTTAAACATCCTACGTGACCGGCTCGGACACTTGAAACTCATGGATATTTTTCCAACTACCAGTTCACACCTGAGTACGCTGTACCTGAGGTAACGATAGAAAAACAGTCGCATTCCCAGGGCTAGAGATGTTTTCGCTCTTGGGATGGTATTATGGTCATTGTCGAAAGAGATTTGGGACTTTGACAGGGAAGTCTGTTCGACTAGAGTCGGTGTGGAGGAATAGAACTGGTTCCGTAATATAGTTGAAAGGGTTTAGATGAGGAGGGCTGGAAACGGCCAAGTGTAAAAGATATTCCTGAGGCCTTGAGAGCTTTATATCAGGTTGCGGAGCTTAATTGATGAATAGCTATCTGTGTTTGATGAATCGGAAAATGATGCAAAGTAAGTAATTGGCCACAAAGTTGCCGCGACAAACATTGCACTCTCACAGATTTCCGTTGAACAGATATATGAATCATTTGCCTCCAAGGAAATTGCTTAAAATTATGATTGGCCAAGGATGGTAAAAAAAGGATGTGGTGGTATCGTTTGCAGCATACTACACTCGATGTCGTGACTCTCGTTTCGGTTGAGCCAAACTCGAACAGCATCACAACAAGATAAGAAGTGGTATCCCCGCTCACGAAGATCGGTAATACACCAATGGATGATATTTACGTGCGACATAGTTGTTCGAGCAGTAAAAGATCTGAGTGATGGAAATGAACGTTGAGCCGCATGGCAAGACAATCATACCCTTTAGGAACCCTCGGCTTCCTTCCGTCCTCGTCCTCGTCATCATGACTCTACCTATCCTCCTGATTCTGTCCTATACCGTGCAGTCTATTGGTAGGTGTACTTTCACTCGTCTGCTGCGCCATTAGATTTGATGAATGCGCTAGGGAAAACACGCGAGCACCGAGCTACAGGTGCGAGATTCAACCTCTGGAAGTACTTTCCGAAATGTAGTCCCTGCAAGTGCTGTTCCTGCTGGTCGTCACAATTCCCAGTTTCGTACGCTTCACCGTGGAATGCTGCTGGGCCTGCATATAACCCGCTCACGAATGAGGGTCTCTCGTGTCCCATGTTCGCGAGACACCGATACCCGCAGCGCCCGGCGAATCTTCAAGAACGTAAGGACTGGTGTAGATCTCCCTGAGCCTGAGGTCGAGCTTGCGCATGTTGTATGCCGCTTGGCTTACAAGAGGCGTATAACCCGTTCACTAATGCGGGTCTCGTGTACAATGTTCGCATGACATCGATACCCGTAGTGCCCCGGCGGACCTCCAAGAACGTAAGAAATGGTGTGGATCTCCCTGAGCTTGAGGTCGAGCTTGCGCATGTTGTAGTACGCCCCTTGCAGTCTAAGGGAGGGCCGGGAGTACGTTCGATGTGATGAAAGGTCGGAGAAGGTGATTAGTGTACACGACTAGGTGATTGGTGTACACGACTAGGTGATTGGTGTACACGACTAGGTGATTGGTGTACACGACTAGGTGATTGGTGTACACGACTAGGTGATTGGTGTACACGACTAGGTGATTGGTGTACACGACTAGGTGATTGGTGTACACGACTAGGTGATTGGTGTACACGGTGGCATGCCGATACGGGTCATAATCGAGGAAATTGGGCGGTGAAGCAGCAGCGGATTCGGCGGCAACTTCGACTTCGTGATTGAATTGTTCTACCCTGCGGCGGCCGATGGTAGTTATTGTAAGCGCTATGATGATCCCTACAACAATTAGGCCGACGATGGGGAAAACACCTGCGACGGTGCCTTTGTTTGTTTGCGAAGATCCTACAAAAGGTATGTAGTCAGTAGTTGGTCAGTGGGCTGTAAATGAAAGAAGACAGAAAGTAAAGGAGAGCAATCTTTACAGTAATTGTTCATGTGCGGGAGTGGATGATAATGAAAATTAAACCTACCCATTGGACGTAGATAGAGCAGTAGACCCGCGAAGGGGTACCAAAGTTGGAGGCACAGTAACCAAGAGCGAGTGAGGGGGTGACAGCGGTCGTAGGGATTCAAGGTGTGGTGGATACAATAGTCGTAGATAACAAGGTGGTCGGGGGAAGAGTCAAGGTGGTCGAGTTGTCATTGTGGTGAGTGTGGGGCTGGTGGTGGTGGGGCTCAGCATTGTGTCGATGATCAAGCTTCAAGGTCGATGTGGCAGTATTAGTCAATCGCATTGTCGTTGCCATCGTTGATGACGCAGAGGTAATGATAACCCTGCGGTCGTGGTTGTGGTCGATGTGGAGGTCGCGAGCGTCGCTAAAATTGACAGCGAACTCGAAGAACAAGACCTAGAAAAGCAACATCCTTAGCTCAGTCGTAAGAAAAACATGATAGAACATACGCTAAAAGTGCTAGCAAGCCAGAAAAATTTTAGCATAGATTTGACGCAGGATGCTGTGACTCACAAGTAGATGAAGACATTTTCGGTAAGGACGTGGCGCGAGAGGAAACAAACCGCGCAACAGGTGCCAACGCGGAGGCCTGAGTTGACAAGATCGTCGTGGAAGGACAAACCATCCGCGTCTGCTTATGTCAGCTACCTCAAGGCCGCACTCTTCCATACACCTTGCATACTCTTCTTGTCTTCGCGAGATTTCGAGTCAAGACGCGTTTTCTCGTCGAGGTCGCAACTGGTGCGACTCAAGCAAGCCTTGACATTCTCAGTTTCGCCAAAGTCTAGCTATGCTGCTGGTGTGACGTGTGTTCGGATCTCCATTTTGCTTGCACTGGCATGCTTTGAGGTTAAACTAGAAAAAAAAAAGCTAGCTAGAAGCTAGTATGTATCATATATACTCCATGTGGTCAATACGAGGCTTCCTCTCTAACCCACTCAAGGCATCTGAGTCTATCATACAACTTTGAACCGATTGAGACGTCTCGACGTGCGTATTGCGAGCGACACTCCCCGTTGCTGTATGGTAAGATCTTATTGTATACCCTAGTGGTCTTATTGATCACGTTTCCAGGTCGGTTCCTCCTCCACAAGCATTCATTTCTGCCAGTTCCTGAGTGCGGATCATCGTTCATGTATTTCTCGCCAATCTTGTCCCCAGCGTCGATCGCCATCCAACCCTGAGTGAGCGAAAAATCATTTCTATAGACCGCATTTTCATCGTCATTACGATAACCTGCTTAGAACGCTTTCGTTGTCTGTTCTTGTGGCGAGATAGTTGAATGTGGTTTTTTCTTGTGACACTACTACTCTAGGTCTGAATGCATAGCTGCTCTGATTTTGGATATGTCTGGTGTACCATGACGCATTTCTAGTGAATTTCCTGCTCGATTTTTATCTATCTATTGACCGGTCTGACACCAGATCATTGACCATCGTCTCGAGACTATTCTAGACTGTGTGGGTCCGTTCATCAACGCATGAGTAAGAGTAATTCCAAAGAATTCCTTGAAGGAACATCGTCACTACTAACGTCCTCAGTTAAAAGGCAGACTTCCTTGAATTTCACAGTCTCCCACCAATTCATCCCACCCACAACATAACCAAATCATACCCGCACAACGTGTTTATCCTGAGCTTGCAATGATATACTACACAACGAAACCTGTCTGAAATCCCATTGAATAGTCTTCCTGAAGCGGCAGACGTAAGTTGAAGTGAGTGACAATTCCGCTCCACTGCTCCGTCACTCTCAACCGTACACAACTCTCAGATTCCATTCATCCGAGATATATCTATCGTAAACTTGTGTTCTCCTATGTCTCCTTTCTGTCAAAGATTCCTGTGATGCTTTCCTCCGAGCGGTGGTCATACTAGTCATCAATGCTCGACAGAGTATTTGAGAGTACCTTAAACAAGGTTCATTGTAAATATTATCTCACACAAAGAGAAAGAAAAACAAACTCGGGATCGGTATGATAATGAGAAGGAGATTCGAACTCCTGCCTCAGAAGCAGCCACCCCATACCTCAGTCTGCACATGGATCCCTCGGTTATCTCACCATGTAAACAGTAATTCTATCCTTTGCTAATCAAGTTAGCGAACAAGTTTACAGGATCTACTGATATATATTATTTGTTCAAACGGGTAATGATAAGAAGACGTACGCGCCTTTTTTTGACATCAAGTTTGAGCTTCAACAATACACTTGTGCAGATTGGATGTGGAATCGAGTAAATTAGTCTCAAAGAAGAGAGAGCACTATCCAATTACGAAACACAGGAACGGTATCAAGAAAGGAGCGGAAAAACTGATTTATTTCACATCAATTGTTATTTCAAGAGGGAATTGTGAACTGCTACTTTCCCCAGGCATCGACCAGCTTCATTTAGGATAGAAGGAGTCGTGTTCTAGACGAGCATGACGTCAACGTCAACGACTTCCTCATTACTGCAGGGACGCAATGTAAAGCAGCCTCAAAATAAACATGGAGACACCTAAGATTGTAGGGAGAATATCTTCCACACAAGACAAGTATTTTCAAGAACTCTTGCCGAGAGGAAGCATTCTTGCAACAGGGTTAGCATCAGATTGTATGTAAAAGAGATCGCACGAGTTCTCAAGTCCTTCTAGGTGAGCTGGTGATTGTATGCTGGCAGGAGGTACGAGACAAAGGACACTGAGTTGTCCAGTGAAGAACCTTACAAAGGAGAAACGAGTAGCTGATAACATGATGAGAGAGAGATTGAAACTCCTGCCCCGGAAGAGACCAGTGATAACGAGAACCATAGTCTTGCGCCTTAGACCAGTCGGCCATCTGACCATCCTTAAGTGAAGCGTCAGTCCACACCAGGAAATGGCTGAGAGAATAGCATTGGAAGTGGGGACAGAACCGCGCGCTATAGAGAAGGCATCCTGCGAGGTGATATGTGAGTGGGCGCGCACGCCTACGAGGTATAGGCTATTATTCAATTGAACTGAGCTTTGTGTCGACGTGGGCCGTCCAATCAGTGATTCGAAATATGGGATGGGTGTAATTAATAGATGGCAAATTGTCTCTTATCAAACGTCGTAAGGGTTGAGTAGAAACGTCTGATTTCCATGCTTCAAAGATCAAATCAAAGTGATGAAGCAGGTGGACCCGGAAAATCAAAACACAAAACTTGACAAACTGCAGCTGGATATATAAAACCACTATATGGAAGAGTGATTCTGATTTCGATTGGCAGAACGTTGGACATGACGCATGAAGCCAGAGGGAAAGTTGTACTGAGGAGAAGAAAATTGTCATCCAAATACTGCCACACAAAACCTGCTGAAGCGCGAGCTTTCTTTTTTGAACATTCCATCGCAGTTTCTGGCCTTTCCTGATGACGACGTTATTTGTCCTCATCGCAACTTATATTGCCTAGGGGTTCTGATGCTGACGGAGCCCCTTGATTCTAGGAGCTGATGTTGAAGCCTTTTATTGTTTGATTTGCAGGTCTCACACATAACTGAGTCGTTATGTGAGTTCAGGTTTCTTTCTTCTGACTATCCCCTTGAGCTTCTTTTACTTATTTTTTCGAACCTTCCAGTTCAAACCAGGTGCTTGATTACGCATGATAAGCGATGCTTCTGGACTTTAATATGGATTCATACCTGACATTTATGTATATATGTTAACACGTGAAGCGGGCAGGATAATAGGTTGTGGCAACGTGGTGCCCCCTGACAATTGTCTTAGTAGCCAGTCAAAAAATTAATAGCCACCACAGCCTCGATAAGATCTGAGCGTCACTATTGATATAGGTCAGTCATAGGTGAATCACAGTGAGTACATATCAGATGACAAGGAATAGAAGATGTCGGAAGGAACATCCAGGTGAGTTGTGCGATTAAAGAAATATTTTCTATGATGTCTATGCTGTATTCCGAGTAACTGATCAGTAGAATTGTGTAATTGTGCCGATGATATCGGCCCACTCATTTTCAGTCGTTCAAGAATCACGTCATGTGAGATCCAGAAAGATAGTGGGTAAATCGGGCATGCGAGGCAAGGCCGCTCACGATCGTATCTCCTGGGTTCAAGTGGTAAAAAAAGCGAATTTGACCCTGCGACAACCGAAAAAATTCTCACAGCCCAAGTTCATCTCACATTTCGAGGTAGGTGAGCTGTATGCAAACATAAAGGAAGCTAGCCCTACGAACATCTCTTAAGATCAACGCTATGGGAGAGCAGTAAATGAATGGTGTAGTAAAGGACTTACCAATCTGAATGCGAATGGTCTCGGAGAATTTCTGAGCTTTCTCTTCTCTCGAGCTATCACGATTTAGAATCTAAATTCCCAGAATTTTAGCGAATTCAGGAGTCAGGGGTTGAGGATTGTCAATCCTCGCGTGGTATAACAGCTGAAGAATTTGAGGTCTGGAGGTGAGCCATCATTACAATCTTCCCTCTCTAGCATCTGTTATTAACTGGCGCTAGTTCCAGGTCCAATCGTCTTGAAACTGGTTACCTAGGTGCTCTGAGAGCATTACCTGTTGCAAAGGAATTGTTTCAACAACTACACTATCTCACTGGACGACAGCCAGTGTTGATAACTGTGGGTCCCAATATCTCCAGGGATTACGCTATGCTTCACAATCCATCATGCTCAGATTTTGCTTATGAACCTCGAAATCAATTTGTGAGTCTTGCCAGATTCTATTTTCGAGAGATTGACGGCAAACATATCAGCTTCAAGGTTGTCTCCGTGAGTCTCGGCCTGACCGTGGTTCCTTACTGCCATCAATTATCATATATCAATTCTTGTCTATGAATGAAAAGGGCCTTATTTATCTAACCCAAGGTATCTTACATTTTTGTACTATATCAGGGAGTCTTATAATTTTGTCACAATATCAAAATTATTGTAAATCCCGCGGTGTCCGTCCTTCGTGGAGATTCATATCACAGAAAAGGGGATATAGCTGAGCAATCACTCCATACTTCAAAGCCTCAGTCAGTTGTCGGAAATACGGATGTTGGCAATCTAGATGTCACTCGAATGTCAGAGCACAAACATTGGATGAATTGAGGTGTGAGTTTGGTAATCACACTTGAAAAATGCTTTGCACGCATGAAACAGATGATTTGGATGTCTTTGTGTGATTTCTTTTCAATTCAGTCCATTTCTTATGAATGAGTACAGCCCGTTCGCCATCCTACCCACTGCATTATGATCTGTTTAATTTGATGTTTCTAATCATTATGTACACAAAGAAGGCACACCCAGAATTGTGCTCCTTTGAGAATAGAAAATAGAGTCAAACATGCAGAGGCAACCACTTCGACCATTCGGTTGTAAGCTTAGCATACTCATTGAGTAGACCGGACCATCAGTTGCGGTACATGTCTATTTCGCTGGTTGTCAGTTGCACCCAATTGATATGCAAAAGTAATGGACAACAGACCAGTTGCAAACGCCCCGAGTTACTGACCTTGACACATGGAATAGAGGTTGGTGAGAATTTTGTTGCTACCTCAAGGCTGCATTTGGTCCGCAGGGTGCCGCCGGTGCCGGCGTAGCTCGTCTCTGGCTTTCATCTTGCGTCTTGTATTCGTGTATGTGCACAGCAGGTGATTATTTCATATACAGGCAAGGCTGAAATCAATAGAATTCCTAGCATTCCTTACTGCAACCTTCAGTTAGTACCGAACCGCGGTAGATCATGATGGACTGCAGTTTGTACAATCACTGTACCCACCCATATGGAGTAGGTACACCCCGTACCTCACGCACATCAGCCCTTATTGCATCTGTGTATATCCCCTTAAGCATTATTTTTTTTACTCTATGTTTCTGGAGAATAGGTTATAAAGGTTTGATCAAGTTCTTTATTGCTCCATTCCGATAACCCTCAACATATGTCCACTGTTTCTATATGTTTAATTTGCATAACTCTTCTTACGTTGTTGAGACATTTCATCTGGAAACATAAACCAGGTCTACCTCCAGGACCAAAAGGCTGGCCAATAGTCGGCAACCTCTTCAATATGCCCACAGAAACGATATGGGAGACCTTTGGTCGATGGGGGGAAATATACGGTGTGTTTCATTGCCAACGATGATATTTGACCATGACCTTCGCCAGGTGAAATATCTTCGGTGACTGTTTTCGGGCAGACAACCGTTATCATTAACTCCCTTGATGTTGCTCACGAGCTGCTCAACAAGAAGGGACAGATATATTCTGATAGACCCGAAATTCCGATGGGCGGGGAATTAATTGGATGGAAAAATGTCTTACCCCTACTACGTTACGGTTCCAGGTGGCAGCTTCACCGGAAGAGGTTCCATCAGCTTTTTGGCACTCCTGCAGTAACAAGGGCATTCCACGAGTCAGAGCGCCTGGCAGTACAGAATTTCCTGCGTAACGTTTGTAAGAACCCTGAAGATCTCATCATTTATATAAAACAGTTAGTTACACACGCGCTTCGTCATATTCCTCTATTTTGACGTTACCTTGGGATTTAAAGGGAGGTCGGCACCGTCGCTCTTGATCTTGCATACGGTTATAAAGCCAAAGACGAAGGCGATCATTTCATCTATCTTCTTGATCGCGGTATGGAACAATTCTCAGTCGCTACAACCCCAGGTGCATTCCTCGTTGATATCTTTCCACCACGTAAGTAGCAAGTCTTGAGCTGAACCTTCCACATGATGCGATTCCCTCCTATTCCAGTTCGTTACCTGCCATCATGGCTTCCAGGAGGTGGATTCCATTTGCAAGCGCAAGTGTGGCGCAAAGATTTGAATGATATGGTGACAAAGCCATACGAGTACGTGATGGATAAAATGGTATGTCAATAACTTACATCCTCATGCTGATACCTATGGCTCACACATGAACCAGATTAATAACACGGAACGTCACTCTTTTTTTTCAACCTTCTCGTCACTAAGTATGGCGTCATCCAATGAACATCATGACCTCAAATGGAATATAAGCCCTGTAGCTGCTCCGAAGTTCTCAACAGTATGTTGTTGAACTGTTTGGGAGACATCCACTCACCTCAAGCTTTTAGGGGATATCAATGATTAAAGCTTTCTTCCTGTTCATGTCATTGCATCCCGAAGTACAAATACAGGCGCATGCCGAGATCGATGCAGTAGTAGGCACTGAAAGGTTCCCAACCCATGACGATCGCGCAAATCTTCCATACATTAATGCCATCTGTCAAGAAGTTCTCCGTTTGCATACTGTGGTTCCTAATGGTCTTTTTTTTTCTCTTTCCATTAAAAATAAACATCTCATCATCTACTGTGTTCTAGGACTTCCCCACGTCGTCATGGAAGACGATATTTATAAGGGACATTTGATCCCTAAAGGCTCGATCGTTGTGGCAAATATATGGTACTTATCATGCTGTTTGCTACCTGATTTGTGTGATTCATAGTTTCAAAGGAACATGCTACACAGCCCAGATACATATGCTGATCCCCATAGCTTTAATCCTTCGCGATTTATATCAAGCGAAGGTCACGTTGCAGAAAGATCTATATATGATATTCTATTTGGTTTTGGAAGGCGGTACGCGGCTTTTGATTTGAATCTTCTGTTCAGAACTAAATATGACCTTATCAATTGTGATATACTCAGTATCTGTCCAGGCGTGTAAAAACAATCATCAAATGTTTGAGTAACCTCACATCGTATTTCGTAGGCCGCGTACTTGCAGATGAATCCCTTTTTGTGATGGTGGCCATGTCACTTACTGTCCTTGAGATTTCGAAAAGTGTAGATAAGGACGGGAACATCATAGAACCAGAATTCAGGCAGCTGAGCGGATCTGTGAGGTATAACATGGTTCAAAGTGTCTACACTGCATACACTGACACACTTATTCAGTCAGCCAGCTCCATTCCAATGTTCAATCAAGGCCCGGTCTCCAGAAGCGCTCGCTCTTTTGCAAAAGTCGCACAAAGGATGAATAGACAACTTTATATATACAGTAACTGTAACAATTATGACAGTAGACCATGATGTACATGAAGTTGTCCTGCCTTCCACGCATTTGATGATCCTTTAGGTTCAGCATCAACCGTGAACAGTTTGGACCCCAGGGCGTGATCGTTGACACAAAGACAGACGGGGCTGCCAATGGAACCATACCGATAAATCATTATTAAAATGTGTAGGAGAATGTATCCACTTTTGACATCGAGCTCGAACGCCGATGATAGACCGTGGGACAGACGATGGATGCAGAAAACAGAGTCAAAGATCTGAAAAACGTGAACCTTACAAAGATAGTGCGATTGTTAACGAGATAAAGAGAATTGAGCTCTTTCTCTGCCGAAAATATCAGATGTCGACTGGCTTTAAGCCGATGAAAACAGTGGTGGACAATGTTATAGTACCATCTACGGTTGCGATGATAATTAACGCGCGGTGCTGTTGAAGATTTCCTGTCCCTGAGCGGTGTGTGAATTGAATAAGTTCAATGTGTAACCTGGAGAAGAATATGGCAACACCCAAATATCCGGGCGATGTATCGTAAATACGTAGTTGGAGAACTCCTGAAATGCTAGATGTATTGATATCGCCGATGCTATAATGACACGTTGATGAATTTTTGTTGAAGACTTTCTGAGCAATCTCGAAAGAATATGTTGATTAATAGCTGAATAAGGGAAGCTTAGCTAGCGATATAAAGTGGTTTGAGTTAGTGTCAAAGGCTCATTACTTAGTGATGGTGATATGACAACCGCAATGGATGGTGTTGGTATACAAAAGGAAAAAGTAAAACATGAATAACATACATCGGTATGCTCACATATGTGCAATTTACGAAGGAAATCTTCCACAAAACGATTAGCTTGTATAATAAGAGGGAAATCTTGCCTCCTGCCCTCGAAGAGATAAGACAACGAGATGTCAATCATTTCAAACGGGCACCATGGATTGCTCAGCCATCCCACCATTATGTTTTGAATAGTAGTGAAGTCTCTTGAGGAAATGTCCATATGTGCTTATGAAGTGCCGCAGAGATAGATTACTAGGAGGAAATGTGACTGAGGTAAGAATATGCGCTGCAGAAGAGCCCCTCAAACATAAATTCATCTGAAAATCAAAGGTAGCAGCGATGATGTCGAGGATGTAAAGGGGGCACTAACGTGCACTACGGAAGGAGGTGCTTGAGAAATCTGAGTTGATTCAATTAGACTGAGTTTGCATCAATTGCGATAAGACTCAATCGTGGGTAGTACAAGGAGCATGGATTGTCGTAGCAGGCATCCAGATACCTCGGGAGTGTGCCGTAAAGTAATCAAGGGGGCTGAGAGACTCCAGTGATTGGCAACGGAACAATACTTTCAGCCTTCAGAGAACTTTCTGGAAGACAGCAGGAATCACACTTCTTATCGAGAGAGAAGGTAATATGAGTAGTCAGGAAAAGGTGACTCGGTTGGTTTTCCCTACAAAACATGCCAATTGGCTAGATCATGACAATGAACAAGTGTCGGGCCAGGACAATAACCGATAACCTCCGGCCTTGTCTTCCCTCCTCATAATCGTTCCCAACAGCGTTTCCCAGATAACCATGAGGCCGCCCAACATGGAAGAGCAACGTAGTACAGGTGTCAATGGGAATCTCAGAGATTGAACGGGAATTCGATTACAGCAAAGACGAGAAAAAAACCGGAGAAAGGGCTGGAGTTATCCTAGGAGTCCTTGATTTGGCTGTACGAGTACGAGCCGGCTTTGATACATTACCTTTCCCGACACCAACATCACAGCAGCTGGTTGTCAATTTGAAGTCAAATTTTCTTACATTCCTTCCTCCTTTTGACTATAGTTATGGCCTCGTAAAATATCTCATTCATTTTCTCGCCATTCACATACATAAAGACGAGCGACACATCTTGAGTTCCTGCTTCTGGCTGATGGTGCTTTGCGGTCCCTCAGGTCTTCTTTCACCTTTTTCTTCTGATGTTTCAGGTTCTCCTCACGAAAAATTTCAGCAATATCTCGCAATAATTGCATCCGTCAAAAGCACCTACCCCACACCACCCACCATATGACCAAAATGATTACCAGGGGGGCGCGGTCTAAACGGCATTCGGAAGCGCCGACCCACTCATTCTCCACGTATGCGGGGGGGCGAGGGATTCTGTGGCCCTTGTAGTCGACCATCCTATTCGTAGTACCGTGAAACGTAGGCGCCAGGCGCCTATTGCATGTAAGAATTGATTTTTTAAAAAAAAAAAAACCTGAAGGTTCCTCACCACGTGTATTTGGTTGAGAGAATGAACTGTTTACTATGCAGTGGAACTGTCCTGATTGCTCTTTCTACTTCACCAATCAGTAATTCAGTCAAGTCGATCATGACCTTGAAGAGTATAGTTATGGTAGCAAGAGTTGATGACGTCGGCACTGAGAATGAAAAAATCATATAAGATAGGGATGGGCAAGGTTCTCGAACTCAAGGGTAGCGAGGGTTACATCGTCAGCTTCACGCGTTTTCGACGTCAAACCAAAGACGCAGCGTGCTGCAGGGGCTACAATTGAGCATCGAGAAACATCCGAAATGTGTAGCATAGATGCTTTAGCAAGAGAGGCTGGTGAGCCGTTATTGTTTTCTCCCTCTAATTGGACATATTGAACACTCCTCTTCGATATATACAGTTTGTATTGGAATATCACATTGTGATATGCGCGAGTACAGTGCCACGACCCGCTGCAAAGGCCATTGTGATGACCACTGCTTTGTTCCTCCCACTCTATATATGTACGACAAACACTAGGAGTACCCTCAGGCTATCATACGCGACTGAGGGTATGCCATATTATCATTCCCTTATGCTACAGTAACTAATCAAGTACTTAGTCATTATACCTATGCGCATGCGTATTGTCTAGGTACAGCCAATCTAGTCTATTATACGCGACTGAGGTCATTATACTTACGCACACACGTATTGTCTAGGTGATTACCTGAAGCTTTTGTATATTGCCTGGTTGGGATTCCAACAGTTTGTACTTCAAGGACTAGATATTCATGCTGAGGGCCTTCAGACTCCTTGAAGTCAAACTACGTAGTACGAGCGTACTTCCGACTGCCTACATTACCTAGTAAGGTGTTATCGCAGGAACGGGCGGATTCGACAACGCTCGTACTACGTAGTTCGACTCTTGTCAAAGAGTCTGTTGTCAGATCGGCCTGTTTCCAATAAACCTTTACTAGGTTATAGTTGTAGATGGTCCATAATCAGGCGCATTGCTCGAAACGCTGGACATCATGCTAAACAAGTAAGGGAGTTGAAAAACCCAGAGTACCCAATTAGTGCCGAGCAAGTCAAATTGAGTTGGAAACAGAATGGGCAAGTGAATGTCCACAGTGGGTGGGCACAGGTTTGCAACCGCCAAGTTCCAGAACTGTGAATAATCCGAATAGGTTCGTTTAATGAGCTAACAAGAAGGCTCAATGACAATCATATAGCACAACAATGGTACAAAATAAAAATTGCAATCTCACATAAAACCTATTGTGAGTCTCACATGTGCTGCTCACGCTAAAATTTTTGCAACCTTGTCATGATGAGAGGGAGATTCGAACTCCCGCCCCCGAAGAGACCAGATGAGAATACCTTAGTCTGGCGCCTTAGACCGCTCGGCCATCTCACCATAGAAACTAGGAGTTCATAACTAGTACAATCAACTAATACAAGCCAGGAGATGCCAGTGACAATAGGAGGCGAAGTTCAAACATTCAGATCAAAGAGTAGGATCAGAATGAACGGTAATGAAGATACAGAGAAAGATGAAAATAAACTCCCTCGAGGTAAGCAAGTTGATTTGATGGACAAAATGCGGTAAAAGGGAAACGATATTGAGTGGAGTACCAATGAACCTCCAGAACAATCCATTCCGCGCCAGATTGAGTAGCAATAAATACATTGAATGAACAGGGGGCATACAAGTCCAGGCCGAGTTCATTTGGACTCAGTATAGTCAATTCAAACATGACAAGGCCTGAATGGTTCAAGATATACTATCATAGCATAGAGAGATGTCTCGGGAGCAATCAAGATTGCGAGGATTCAAGTAGAAAAATCCTCTGATCACCCAGATTGATTTGCACCACTTGCAACAATCAGCCAGGCCCAAACCAATGTCAACACTTGTGCTGCCAGCAGGGTTTTTACTTCTGCATCCTAAGCCGGCAGTTTCTGACCAACATCCTTGTTTTGGAAATGGTCCGGTCACACTATGAGTTTCAGTGAGCTCTGAGACAGTCACCTATACATCAATTATACTTCGTGATTTGTGGTACTTGTCAGGTTCCGCTGACCCCGGGGGCTCAGCTGCACTGGGCGAGTCCTTACTAGGCGGGTGTGATTCCCCTGCATTGGTAACCGAACACTCGAAGACATTCCGGGCCCTGGTGGCTTGCGCGGGTAGCTGGGGAGATGTGATCCAGACGGATCTGGGAAGGTCCGGAGAAGTCGGATCGTGGGGAAACGAGACGGTCTTGGCGGGGTTCAGGCGGAAGGCCGTACGGGAGATTTGCAGAAGCAAGGGAGTAGGTGGCTGTGTGATCAATGGGGACGGAGCCGGGGTTTGATGGGAGATCATTTGGAGCTGATGGAGTCCGGGACCGAGCGAAGAGTGAGGTTCGGACCTGGTAAAGGAGTGTCGGGGTTCGTAATCGTAATCGCGGAGTTTGTGAGGTCGTTAGGGTTGATGAAGACTTGGGCACAATGGTCTGACGGAGTCACCGAGACAGCGTCGGACAAGACAATATGGAACAGGAGTAGATTCGAGTGGAGATACGAAACGATAACGAGAATGATAACGAATTGGAGACAAGACAAGGCCGGGAGACTGAGATAAGACCGGGAGACTGAGATAAGACCGGGAGACTGAGAGTAAGGAGAATGGGACACGAAACACGAAACACAAAAAGGAAACAATCAGACCATAGGTAACGTTAAGCAATATCAAGACTAGAGTACGAAGAGCTACTCGATGACTTATATACTGACTACCGGAGGACTTCGGGGTACGTCGGCTGTGGCGGCGGGGCTTGGCGGGGCTTGACGGAGTGGGCGGGTGTTGGTTGTGATCGAAGATTGTGCTGCGCTGATACGTTGATGGGATCATTGGAGAACGCGGGTTGCCCTGAGGTTGTCGTGATACTCCGGAATAGATCGGAGGAAGCAGGGTGTCGAGTTAATGATGGGTGGCAAAGATCGGGAATAGCGGGGGTGGTTCTCGGGGTTTGGGAAGCCCAGGGTAAGTGTCAGTGGCTGCGGGGGAGGCACCGAAGTTGGCCAGGGGGCCGTCGGAGTTAGCCGGGGGGGCGTCGGAGTTAGCCGAAGTAGGCGCGGGGCATGGGCGGAAGTTCGGCGGAGCGTTGGGGGTCCTTTTGGGGGTTCGGGGGTTTGATGGACGATGTGCGGGGTTTCGGGGAACGGGTCGTGACAGTACTGACTATTGAGATGCAGTTTTGCATCTTACTCTATATAGAAGGGATCCACACTGCAAAGTTTGAGCTCTGTAATATCCAATTTTGCCTCCGTGCCACTGAAAAACTGGTGACCATGCAGTGATATTGTGAAGGCCACATAAGGTTCAACTACTGACCTTGACCATCCAACTTCCATCAACTACTACAGCAATTTCGAGGTTGAATTGGATTTGTGCATGAACAATATATTCATAAGTTGACAACTCATCATGACTTTATTGTCTCAGTAAGTGAGGGTATTAGGACAATTATGCTTAACTATAGTACATGTATAATATAAAGATATCAAGTGTGAGGATTTGTAATGCAAGAGAAGTATTGTGATAGCGCATGACTAGAAATACCAAATATTCCTCATAAAACATAATCATAAAGTATATACAAACCATGCAGAATGGTCACTAAGTCCTGGTTCTTTGTCCTCACAGGAGGTTGTTGCTCGGATCATTGCCTTCTTCCTATTTTGAGACATAAGGAAAATGATGTTGAAAGTTGTGAAGATGATCATGAGGATGGAGAAGATGAGAGTGATGGTTGCCTTTGTGTAGAGAGGAGGAGTGGAGAGGGAGCCAAGGAGTCAAGTCACAAGGATACCACCAGAGCACAAGGATACTACTGTTAGGTTCTTGCCAGCAGTTTGCAACATGGCATGACAAGAGACTAGAACAAAATGTATTTGTATTGTTACTGTACAATGCAGGTTGTAACATACCTAGAACAAAATGAATCAAACTAAGGAAAGTATTCTAAGTGTGGCATAACTACTGTAGCTAGTTATCACATGGTATAACATGACACTCGCCCCTCCCTTCTAAGGGAGCAGGCATTAAAAAGAAAGATCCCACTCTCAGGCACAGGTGCCTAATCTGTGGCACCTAATCTGTGGCACCAATCATGTGCTATGCCTCTTGCCATGTTGACACTTCCCTCTCATCTTCTCATTCATCCTGAACTCCTGTATTGCTTCCAGTGCATGCAGCATGTTGTATTCCTTTAGCCACTCATCCTTGCTATTGTCATACCCTTTCCAGCACACCAAAAATTCCATCACCCCCCCTCTTGTCCATCGCTCCCTCAAGATATGCTTGATTTCAACTTTGTTGCCAGTCTTTAGCTGTACTAGTGGTGGCAGTTCCTGATGCCATCCAAAGATTGTGTCTTTGCAAGCCAGAACCAGGCAAGAGACATGAAAGACATCATGAATTGACCAACCATCAGGAAGGTCCAATTGGTATGCTGTGTTTGAAACTTTCTGTGAGATCTTAAAGAGGCCAAAATGCCAGAAGTCAAGCTTGTGGCTAGGCCTGTCTGACTGAAGATCTGCCCGCTTGAGGTATACACAATCTCCTACCACATAGTCTGGTGCTTTGTCCACCCAAGCATTATAAAACCTTTTCATCCTCTCCGCTGCCAACTCTAACAACCCTTTCAGCTTGCCTTGCACCTCCCAGATTCAGTCCAAGCACTCATCAGCCTTTGGCATGGACTGCAAGTTAACAGGGTCAATGGAGAATGTTGAAATATATGCATACTTGGTGTAGAAGGGGGACATTCCCATTGCACTGCTGACTTGGTTGTTGAAAGCAAACTTGGCAAATGGCAACCAGTCTGCCCAATTGTCTTGGTAGTAATCCACAAAGGCCCATAAGTAGACCTTGAGCTCCTGATTAGTCCTCTTTGTCTGACTATCATGGTGTGCTGTTGACAGCACCTGCTTAATCCCAAGCCTCTCTCACATCCTCTGCACATACTATGCCATGAACTGAGGCCCCCTATTTGACACCACTTTCTTTGGTGTTCCATGCAGACACCACACTCTCCCCATGAATGCATTGCACATTGCTGTCACATCATCTATGGAGTGAGCCTCAAGAAAGTGTGCACATTTAGTTGCCTTGTTGCATACAACCTGGATAGTGTTATATCCTCTTGATAATGGTAGTGGACCCACATAGTCTGTGGATATGTGCTGCCATGGTCTGTCCAGCACTTCCAATAGTTGTAGAGGGCCATGTAGTTTCTAACAATATGGCTTGATTCTTTGACACATCTTGCAACCCTTGACATACCAGCATACAAAGTCTAACATCTGAGGCCAGTAATAGTTCTGTGCAATAAGCACCAGCATGTTGGACTGTCCAGGATGCCCCACAGGTATTGAGTCATGGTATAACTGCAAAATCAAGTGCTTAACCTATCATTGTCAGGCACATAAATCAAGCTGCAAAACCAGACCAGGCTATTGTTGACTATGAAGTCCTTCAACCTAGACCTCACCAATGCTGGTGCATCTGCCAACTGCCACAGTGGGGCCAGCTTCCAGTCAGCAGGTGATGCTACCCAGATGCACTCTACAATATCACCATATGCCACTATTACTTGCACCTGTGCCACTCTTCTCATCACTTCTGACACTGCACACCTCTCCACTGCCACCACCACTGCCTGCCTCACTATCTGCTCCTCACCAAGCACCCTCTGCCCTGCATTATCATGCATCTCCTGTGGTACTTCATGGTCTGGATGGTGAGACAAACCATCTGGTCCTGTGCTCAGGTGACCAGGTCAATAGCAGATGTGAAAGATGAACTGGTTGAGAAAGAGACTCCACTGTGCTTGGCACCAATTGAGGTCCTGAGCTGTCATAAAATTTTTTTTTTTTTAAATCCATTATTATGTGCACAAGGCGCTTGGTGCCTATGCTGCACGGAACTATCGACGGGTACATACATCTACGAGAACTACAGGATTCCTCACCCCCCCGCATACGCGGAGAAAGAGTGGGCCGACGCTTCTGAACGTCGTTTAGGCCGCATTCCCCTGGTAGTCCCAAGTACAGAGGAGAATCGTTGTGTTGTGCCGGGTGGAGGAGCAAATGAGGACTTGCGTGGGTGAGTGAGGATGAGGACGAGCAGGGGAGCCGTGGTCCCCACCGGGTCAGTTAAGGAAGAGGTTAGTGATGGTGGGAGAGGGCCGAGTGCTGTTAGTAGGTGGGAGTATGTTAGTATTAGTTTGTGTGTATGAAATTATAAAGTTTTAGAAGGCACAGCCGAGTGTGGGCGGTTTCAAACATCAGGGTAGAGGCTTTGGGCGCGGAGCGCATTGACGATTTTAGTGAGAGCGTGTGGGCGGGAGTGCAGTCGGACGGAGGGGCGGTGGGGTGGAGGCGGATCGGGCGGTGGGGTCTATGCTGGACGGGAATCGCTTGGTAGCTTCCGCGAATCTGAATAGGTGTTTGAGAGCAGCCGGGGATGAGAGCAGCAGGGAAATAGACTCAGCTTTACGTTTCAGTAGGCGGACCAAATGTATGTGCCGCTCATGTTTGTACTGCGGGCACTGGAACAGGAAGTGTGCGACCGTCTCGACTGTTATGCCCTGACAGTACGGGCAGGTTGGGGACTCTGATCTCCTGATGCGGAATAAGTGGTGGTTGAGCGGGAGGTGGCCCGTACGCAGCTGGGTGAGGAGGGCGGAGCGGCGTCGATTGAGGTCGGAGGCGAGACGGAGGTAACTTCTAGAGGGGAGGGTACGGTTGAGGAGTTGGATGAATGGGGATCGCGTTGACTTTTTCCATCTCCTCTTCCATATGACTTGTGAGGCGACAAGGTCGGCTTGGCGGACGGCGGTGGTGCTGGTCGGTAAGGGTTTGGTGCGGAGGTATACTGGAAGGTCGTGTGGGGGGCTCAAGGAGCCCATGGCCGCTTCCTTGGCGAGTTCGTCTGCGCGTTCGTTCGGACCGAAGTCAAGGTGTCCAGGTGCCCAGTGGACCTGCAGCTTGATGACGCCCCGGGAACGCAAGTCCTTTTCTCTGCCCGTGCCTTGCACGGCACAACGTTGGGTCGTGTGGATGAGACGGCCTTGCTTTCTGTGTAGGGCTTCGGCTGCAGAGTGGGCCTTGTCGAGCAGGTGGTGTGCGGGGTGAGGTCGCTGGTTCTTGAGGGCCTTGATGACCGCTTGACTGTCACTCCCCATGATCGTGGGGCCTCGTAGTTGCCGGTTGAGTGTTGAGAGTAGGTGTAGGCCAAGTGTGAACCCAACCGCCTCCCCTTCATAGACCGTGTGCTCTGCAGCAGAGCCGAGGTGATACCTCAGAGAGGTAACCTCCTTGCCGTCTATGTACAGGACAGCCGAGGCTCCAATCCCTCCTTCGAAGCCCGACCCATCGCAGTAGACCAAGGTCCTTGACTTGTCATGGGCCCTCTGGATGGCCATCAGGGCGGTCTCCTTTGATGGGGGGATGTGGAAGCTGAAGGCTGGTCGGTAGCTGGGGTGTCATCCATGTGGGTTCAATGGTCTCCATAGTTGACGGGTTGATGCCTGTGAAGTGGAATAAGTTGTGTAATGGTGAGCAGTGTCGCTTGACGTATTGTCATGCAGCTGTTCTGACTGGTTTAAACAGGAGGTGGGAGGGAGGTAGCGATGCAAGGCGGACGGCCGCCCTTGTCAGTACTTTTTGGAAAAGAAGGTCAACAGGTAACAGGTTTGCATGCACTTTGGTTACATCACCTGCCATGGTGCTGAGGGCACCTGTGATGGTCTTGGCAGCCTTCCATTGGGCTGATGAGAGCTTCTGAGTGGCCGCCACCGAGCCTGTTTTCTGCTGACCACCTGTGCCATCAGAGACACCAGTGTACCAAACATCTGCGGCATATGTAAAGGCCGGCACCGCGACCGTGTTGTAAAGCTGCTGGACGCGGTGAGGGGGCATGCCTCCAGAGACTCTGGAGAGTCTAGACACTTGGTTTGTCCACCATACGGCGCTCGCCATCACTTTCTGGATATGTGCCGACCAACGTAGTTTGGGGTCAAAGACCACCCCGAGGTATTTGTAAGTCTGGACAGTGTTGACTGTCTGCGTGGTGATTGAGCCGTCAGCATTCGTACGGCGGAGCGTCAGGTCAGTGGGGGGGGGGGTCACGGTGGGAGCGAGGAAAATTCATAAGAGCTAGTTTGGTTAGTTCAAAGGGGGAGTGGTGTTGGATGGACCAGTCGAACCCGCCTCTGGAACGTTCCATCATGTCAGCAATGATAGTGTGGGTCTCCGTCAGAGACTTGGCTACCGCTAGAAACATCACATTGTCGACGAAGCCAGACACAAGTTCTGACTTATTCACGATCAATGCAGTCCCTATGAGGGGGGCATTGTAAAAGGTGTAATAGATCATCGACAAGGGGCAGCCTTGAGTGGTGCCGTTGGTGATGTTGATCCAGTCCGACGTGAAGTTGTCAAACGTCAAACGAGTGCGTCTGTGCCAGGCGGACATAAGCAGAGGGAACACTGCGTTCCTTCATGTTGTGCAAGAGGCGGCTCGTGACTGTGTTGGAGAAAGCCCCTTGGACATCAAGGAAGAGGGCAGTCACTACTTTACCTGTTCGCCATGCATCCTTGATCCTTGAGACCACCAGATGCATGGCGTCAGACGTGTTGCGTCCTGGTCGGCCGCCAAACTGCCCAGGAGGGAACATGCCATGTTTTTCTGCTAAGTGCGAAAGGTCAGCAGCAACCAAGGTGGACAAGAGTTTTCCAATGGTATTGAGAAGACCAATGGGTCGGTATGCCTTTGCAACATTGTAGGCGGGTTTCTCTGGTTTGCGCAGGACGAGAGTCATTGATTCCAGCCAGCTGGAATGGTAGACGTCCAGTTCAAAGACTGCTCTGAAAATGAAGTAAAAGTGGTCGAGGAGAGTCTTGGCGCAGCGCTTAAGAACAATGTTTGGAATACCGTCTGGGCCAGCCGCCTTGAGCGGTGGTAGTCCCCCAATAGCGGCAGCTATGCGGTCCCGGGTGAAGAAGGGGGAGTCTGGGAGCGGCAAGGGATAGGCAGTGTGGGGTATGGAGGGAGAAGCGGGAGGAGGAGGAAAGAAAGACTCAGCTAGAGCATTGGCCTTCTCTCCATTGGTGGATGCTGTGAGCTGGGTGCCGTTGACCTCAACCTTGAGATCTGGGACCCTGTTGCGAGCAAAGTCGGTTGGCTCGTTGACAACGTATTTGTTCGCCAGGTAAATCTGGCGCGCGTCAATGTTCTCCAGCCATTCCCTCCAATGTGTCTCTTTGGCCAGACGGATTGCGGAGTCCATCTTGCGTGTGAGGCGGGAGGCTTCAGCAATGGATGGGTGATTGGGGACGTCGCGATGCTTGAAAGCCTGGTTGCAGGCCCTGCGCCTCTGGGCCTTGAGCCGTTTGAGGTCATCATTCCACCACCGTTTGGTGTGTGGGCAGGGTTTCCAGAGAGGGACAACGTCATCTCTGGCCACAATCTCCTGGATGATGGAAGAGAGGTCAGAGACTTTTCGGTCAAAGGCCTCAGCTGTGGTTAGGTGTACGGCGGGGGAGCGAGAGTTCAGCTGCTCCGTCAGAGCTTCGCTGAAGGCTGTCCAGTCCACGGCCCTAAAGTCCCTTGAGGGAGGTGCGGAGGACCAAGGTACTGGCAATTCTATCTCGGTGATGATCGGGAGGTGGTCAGCAAGGGAGGGACGGAGAGAGGCATCTATGTCACAGAAAATAATAGGATCCACATCCGAATGTGTTCTCCAGACATTGTCTGGACGAGTCCATCGGTTGGCAGAAGTCTGCAGTGTGGGTATACCTGGCAGCAGTGCCAACTCCATGTCATAATCAGACAGGAGGTCAAGGAGAGGCTGGATGAAGTCTCAAGGGGTGAGGAGGTGGCGATTATCAACAGGCTCCCAGAGTGGGTGGTGGCGGTTGAAGTCGCCCAGCCATACCATATGATCCCCTGGAGAGGGGCGGGCAAGATGAAGGGAGGAGGACAGAAAGGAAGAAAGAGAGAATAACACCTTGTTGTGGGTGCAGTTGTTGTACACGTTGAAGAGAGATAGGTGTCCAAATTCGCCAGCAAATCGGACAGCCGTGATGTCTGTGGAGTGAATGGTCAGCTGGGTATATGTGTCTGTGGAGATGTTAGCGTTGATTAGGAGTATAGACTGCATACGAGAGCTTCCATCCCGTCGGTGATCTGAGGGGTAGAGGACTCTCCAGTGTCCGTTTGCTTTCGTGTTGCCCACACGGTCAAGGAATGGCTCCTGAATGGCGAGCACATCCCAGTCCTCAGGGCGGGCCGCAGCCAGAACCTCCGCTTGCATGGTGTCGGACTTGCGAGTGTTTTGCTGCCAGATGTGTAGTTTGCCGGGTGCTCTGGATGGACGGCAGTTCATTAATTCAACGGGGAGGAAGAGACTTCACCTCCGCTGTTTTTCGGGCCCCCCTGCTGGAATGTGAAACCGAAGTCGTCAAGGTTGCCCATGTGGCTTGGAGCCCTGGAGCTGGCCTGGGTTCGTTGCGTCGGGGGCTGAGGTCAGGTAGGCTCGGTCCGTGGTGGAGGAGGTTGCAACAGGGACTGCAATATAGGGAACAGCAGGGGCGTTGCAAGGGGGCGAGTGAGCTCAGAGGCTGGCTTGGGAGCTTGCTTAGGCAGGGCTGTTATCCACGTCAGAGGGTTGTCCGTCGGGAAGTATGGCATGCGGTTTTCTGGGAACCTAGAATCCAGCTTAGCACAGCGACGCAGGAATTCAGGGCAGCTGCAGTCCGTGCTCATATGGGCAGAATCTGGACCGCACGATACACACCTATATTTCACTGCTTTACACGTGCTTGCTGAGTGGTCCTTGTTGGTGCAGTTAGCGCAGCAGCCGTCCTCTTTGCATTCTTTGCGGATGTGGCCGTATTTGTGGCAGTTGCTGCATTGTATGGGCTCGCGGACGTCCTTTCAAATAGGGACTTGACGGCCCCCGATGAAGATTCGTTTCTTGATCAAGGCGTTGGCTGTCACGGCATTGTTGCATACGATCTTGAGAGAGGCAACTGATTGCTTCGGGGATCGTAGATCCGGACGTTTGAGCCACAGTGCCAAAGAGATGGTGTTGGACTTCAGGCCGTTCTCGAGTTCGATTGTGCGGAGGCAGTTGACGTCGTCAGGGTTGAAGGATCCCTCGCACGGGACAAAGCGTGCGATGAGGTTGAAGGCCTTGTCAACTATACTTACCCCGTCCCCAAAGATGGCTGTGAAAAGGATCCATTTGGTAGTCATGTACTGACGGAATCTGGAAGCAGAGTTAGCTGTGTCGAATTCGGCGAGGTATGTACTGCCGCCTAGTGACTTCAGTCCTATTGCGTGAGTGCGTGGGGTGGTCACGTCGATTTCCCCGTCCTCGGTTTAACAGATAGTGGTGGCATTCTTGTCCAGTCGTTTTAGGATCTTGTTGAGGCTGTCCTGGAGTTTTGAGGATCCCGAGGCTGTGAAGTCAGTGGGTGCGTCGGTGTTGAGGGGGTCGAATTGAATGAGGACTGTTCGTGCATCCCAGAGGGATCGTTGCTGAATGCGGGACACGTCTTCAGGTGATAGATCGTTTGTAGGTGCGTTGCGGGTGATGAGTGCAGGAGTGGTGGTCTTGGGGGCGGTTTTGGCTATTGATGCCCAGGACGGGGCAGAGGCATCAACAGAGGTGGGAGGGGGGCTCGCGAGTTTGGACGCCAAAGCGCCCAGCGAGGAGGATACCCCCTCAAGCATCTTGGATGTAGCCTTGAGCGCGAGGGTCGACTCGGCGCGTTTGGCGTCATTGGCAGCGAGGAAATTGGCTGTGAAGCCGAGTTTCTCTACTAGACCCTCGATACGACCGAGGGCCTTCGCCGCCACTGTGTCGGCCAGGGTGTCCGAGACGCAATCTGTGATATCAGCATCCAGAAGGAATGCTACTGCCAGTGCCGCATTTCTGAGCTCTGGGAGTTTGGATGTGAGTGCGGCGGTTGCGAGGATGTTCACGAGTTTGGTGCGGTCGTACGGGTCTGCGGCTAGTATCCAGCTTCTCGATTCAAGCCACTTGCGGGCATCCTGCGCCGATTTGATCGGACCACTATCGACAGCCATCAGGGTCTTCAGGTTGGAATGGGTCGGAAGGGGGCGCGAGCGATCCGGGGTCCCACCTGGGCTGGGACCGCCAGGGGGGGCCTGGACAATAACCTCGAGGTCGAAGTCATCGCGAGGCTGAGTGGAGGCGATAGGGGAGAGAGAGAGACAAGCTTAGGAAGTGCTCGGAGGCAGCTGGAGGCTGATGAGCACGGGAGAAAAAGGTATATACGCTAGCTACAACCTAAAAACTACCAGGACCCCAGAAGGGATTGCAGTGGTTATAGATCAAGAAGCGTCTTCTAAAATGTTACAGAGGGAATCAAATAATGAAGGCCATAATTCCAGTACGGGGAATCAAACCCTGAGCTGCCGCGACAAATCAATTGAAAGGTGGCAATGTTAGCCGTTACACCATACCGGATGCTCATAAAATACTCAAGGTTGCAGTGATCAGAGAAGACTTCCACAGAGAATGGGTTTCCCTCCAAATACAGATGCCACACCTCAAATGCTCGCACCACTGACAGGAGTTCCTTGTCATGCACGTCATAGTTCCACTCTGCAGGCTGCATCACCTTTGAGAAGAATGCAACCAGTTGCCACTCCCCATCTTCTGCTTGCTGTGACAAAATCACTCCTATTGCAAAATCTGATGCATCTGTTTCCACATAAAAAGCAGCCTCCATACTTGGCATTACCAGCACTGGTGCTGCTGTGAATGCTGCCTTCAAATTGTCAAATGCACCCTGTTCCTCTACCCCCCACTTCCACACTACATCCTTCCCCTTCAGCTGCTCCAATGGCTGCACAATTGTTGCATAATCCTCCATAAAACAGTGCTAGAAATTGCAAAAGCCCAAAAACTGATTGACTTAGCACACAGTATGGGGAGCTGGCCACTCTATCACCCCTGCAACCTTCACTGGGTCCATACCAATCCAGCCCAGCATAATCTTCATCCCCAGGTAATCAACCTTGTCATCTGGAACTTGCACTTCTCAGACTTCAAGAAGAGGTCAGCCTCATGCAGGTGCCACAGAACTTCATGGACATGAGCATCATATTGCATTGGGTCCTCTGAGAAGATTATAATGTCATCCAGGTACAGCACTACATACACATCCACCAGGTCATAAAACAATTTGTTGACCATCTGCTGGAATGCAGCCAGCACATTATACAGCCCAAACTGAATCACAAGGAATTCAAACTGCCTATACTGTGTCCTAAATGAAGTCTTCCACTCATTACCATCCCTAATCCACATGTTATAATAACCCCAGTGCATGTTCAGCATTATGAAAACTTTTGCTGCTTTCAGTTGGTCAAGCAACTCATTTGTCAATGGAATGGGATAGGCATCTGGCCTAGTAATGGCATTCAGAGCATGGAAGCCAACCACAAGGTGCAGTGAACCATCCTTCTTTATGAAGAAAACTGAAGCACCACACAGAGCATTTGAGGGGCAGATGTAACTCTTCTTCAAATTCTTGTTAATGAACTTGTAGAGTGCTCATAGCTCAGCAAGTGCCAACTGATACAGCTTCCCTGGAGGTGGGACTCCTGCACTATCCACTAATTCAATTGCCAAGTCATGAGGTTGGTGCTGTGGCAGCTGCTCTGAGCATGCATTATCAAACATGTCCAGGGACTCATAATACACCCCTGGCACCATCTCTTCCATTGCCTGCTTTCTGTTCCTGCCACTCTGCCTCGCTTTGTTTTCTGCCAGTGCCTGTGAAAAACTCCCTGTTGCTGCCACTTGCTCCTCCACTGGCACTAAATGGGGTCCCACAGCCCCCCTGCAGGACTCCAGATCCCACTGCTGCTTAAGGTATGCACAATCACCCTGCCCAGTGTCATCCTATTCCTTTGTTTCCACTACTTCCAATGCCTCTGCAATGCAAGCATGTATCACTACTACTGCCTCATCTTTCTGCCTTTGCTGAAATCTTGTAATGTGTGTCCATTCCCACTTCAAGCCCTAAAAGTGTTTCTTTGGCAGTGCCTTCCATGCAAATGCCTGCAGTGTTGGGCACAACTCATGCTTGACCCTTGTTGTTGATGTATCATCCAAGGCTATGATGCAATGCTGCCTGCAGTACCCTGACTCAAAATACACTGTCAAGTTATTCCAATCAATAGAGGAGTTGTGCCACCATAGCCAGTTGACACTGAAGATGAGGTTGTCATCCCCAATGTCAGTGATGTCACATATCAATGTCTCTGAATGCTTGCCCAGGACTACTTGAATATGTACCTCATCCATGATCAACCCCAAGTGGACCTCTGAATTATTGACCAATTGCAAATGCACCAGATGTTTCTTCCATACTACTGGGACCCTCTGTTTGGCCACAAAACAGGGGTGAATGAAGCAACAGCTGGCCCCAGAGTCCACCATTGCATGGATGTCCACCAACTTGGGTGTGGTCTACATCAGGTGGAAGATTTACAGCATTACTAGAAGTTCAAGTGTAGAATATGGCAAGCACAGGGATCTTGCATGGATAACTGCCTTGTATTGTGACTTGTCTTGCCAACATGGTTTTGTTGCTGTCTCAATCTGGCATGTGACTGGATCTGCAAGCACCCCAACAATGCCCTTGTTGTCCTCTGGCAATTTGGTATTAGGTCTTGACTGACTGTGATCACCACCTTCAATTCTCATTACCTGGGCTGTCAATGTGTCCAGTCCACTCTGCAGATTGCCTAGCCAAGCCTGTAGCTGTGCTGTGAGTTTAGTATGGAGGGCCTCAAACACCACACTCAAAACCTGTCCCTCTGGTATGAGGGCCCCCAAGTCTTTGTTTTCATCAAGCAGCTCCATCATTAGAAAAAAATTTAGTTTGATTCAAGTGTTAGGTTCTTGCCAGCAGTTTGCAATGCGGCATGACAAGAGACTAGAACAAAATGTATTTGTATTGTTACTATACAATGCAGATTGTAACATACTTAGAACAAAATGAATCAAACTAAGGAAAGTATTCTAAGTGCGGCATGACTACTATAGCTAGTTATTATGTGGTATAACATGACAACCACCGGCATTTGTCATTATGAAGCCAATGATGATGGCAGTTGCATGATGGGTATACAGTGTGGCATTATTGGTGCTTTATGCTGAAAGAGCAGGTGCAGCAAATAGGCACCCATAATGCTAAGGAACAAGCTCCAGTATTTGACATAGATGGACTTGGTAACTGGAGGGGAAGAAGTTAGAGTGCAATTGCTGTACTAAAAAACATGGCAAAGTCAATGGTGGCAAGAATACCAGAAAATATGGCAATGTGGCCTCTACAGCCATAGTGGTCAGAGATGTAAGAACCAATAATAGTGACTTGGGAATAGTTGATTGAGGTGTGAGGAATGAAAGGCTCATAGTAGTATATACATACCAACAAAAGCAAGGGCAAAGGGCAGGACACTGTAGAGCTGAGCATCTGCATTAATAGATCCAAGACCAGTAATGATGGAGGGAGCAAAGCTGTAGAATGAACGTCCAATTATAATGCAGAGCACCACCAAATGAAAGAGTGACATACTAAGTGAGACCATACACTAAAACACCATCAAAGAAGAATATGAAGGCGAGGAACCAAACCTGAGGAAGTGTGAATGCCTGTCTGACTTCATGTCAGCTGAAGCCATCTACAATCTCATTCTGTTCTATAGCACCCATCTCATGAAGGCATGCAAGGACATAGCCTTCTCCTTCTCATTTAGAAAGCTAGCATGGGCAGGCAAGTGGGGAAGAGTAAAGTAGGGGGAGAGTAAAGTAGGCAGAGAGACCAAACAAGACATTTGATAATCTTCCAAGAATGAAGATCCAGGCCCAGCCAGAATGGTGGCTGACAGTGTCCATCTAGATGATGCCATATATGAGGATGCCTGACAAGGCACCAGAGAGGGAGGCTGTGGAGAAGAAGGCTGAGATCCTGTGCAATGTTAGAGGTTTATGTATGTGTTGTTAGGAATAATGCAATGACTGGCATTGATTAGAGCTGGCAATGGGAATACTAGAATGAGAGGTAGAGGACAAGACTAGGAAAAACACCACTTAAGAATCTAAATTCCATCTTTTGAATGCAAAGTGATATATGTACCTTCACAGAGACCAAGGATGAAACAGCATACCCAACAGTTCCACATAGTTTGTAACAACACATAGGTTGATACATTGGTATAAGTTTTTTCAGGTAATAGCAGGAAACAGACCTTGTAAAGTAGTGATGGTTCTCCAAAGAGTGAGCATTGTAGGGAGCATGAGATTTGGACTGACTGCCTATACAAATTCGGATGAGGCCACTTGAGTGAACAAAAAGCAACACACTTTTGGTATAAGGTTTGAAGCTTGGTGATAATGTATGGGATGTAAGTTACTGTCAGTGCAAGACTGTACTGGTTGTTCATCATCTTCAGGTCTTTTTGCAACCCACAACTCATGCATTGGCAAGATTAGTTCAGTCCTAGAGGGAAGAATCAGTTTAAATGTCTTCCAATTGCAGCAAAGACAACAGTAATGCATCAAGAACATTAGTAAATAAAACATGGCTACAACTGCAAGAATGAGTAGATCAATTTTTTGCCATGACTTCTAGAGGATTGGGTCAAACACGACTTCATCAATCTCAACACTGCCAGTATAGTGAGGCACCTTCTCTGGGTTGGTGGAGGTGGCAGAAGTAGACTTTTGCAAAGCCATCATTGAACAACATGGCACATAATTAAAACAGTCTAAGAAGAGAAAAAGGGTACTGTCTATAGTGAACATACATTGCTAATAAGTCAATCTGTGAAAGCCCATGTAAGGAGATAGAGAAAGATTTCAAGAAGCACTGAGCATGTAAAACTCATAGTGTGGTACAATTGAGTCCAATCATGGTCTGAACCACACTAACCATCAGATTCAAAGTCAGCTGATCTACTTACATGGACATAATGGAATTTCTGCTCTATGCAAAACAGCACTTGGTATGTGCATATTTCTTCCTGGTAGAAGACTGTATGAGTTAGTAAACCTTCACCTATCAAGACCTGTTGGTTGCTCTCCTGATAAAGAATAGTCTCTGATGCCTGTATACCTAGCTAAGGCTGCATTATGACTGGAATAAATTTATAGCTCAAAGCTGTACCACTTATTCATGGAACTGAAATAGAATCACAATGATGAAACTGTCAGAAGTTCTCATGTGCAGCTGTTGGCAGTTGCAATATTTCAATTATGTGTTTGGACATGGAAAATTAGATCTAGGCTAAACACTATCACAATCTGCCTGTCAAATGTCAAAACCTTGTGTGAATGTCTAAGGATCAGGTGAGGTTGGCAGTTGCTTGATGTATTGACTTCAATAAGTAGCAAACTTCTGATGAAAATTATGGCAGGTATGCATGTGGCAGGATGTTGGTATCATGCTTCTGTGTCTTTCCTCATGAATAGGCAATGCTTGGACACCTGTCTTGAATCAAGGCCCATGGCAGGATATGTCACACAATTGCCAGTTGTGCCATATATAAAACATTTGTTGCTGAGACATGCTTCAAGCATTGTGTCAACAGTATAGATAATGTTATATAGATGAAATACAGGGTCCAGTCACTGGGTCAATAATGCTTGAAACTGCCTTCATTATAGAGATGAATATTGAATTTTGCCTGCTTGAGTCACTGTGAGGCTGGGTGATTGTGGCAAGTTCATATGCACCATTCATTACCTTGAATAGTGACCATCAGAGAGGGATCTATGCAGAAAAAAATAAATACAAACCATTTGTGGCTGGTTGAAGTTTGTAGTAGTATATGTTTGGAACTGGTTATATGGTCAGGATAGAATACCTATGCACTAGAAATAGTTATAATACCTGTGGTACCAGTAATTCATCTTCAAACAGAATGTTGTGTCCAGTTGTGTCAGCAATTCTTCTCCATGACAAGCACATATTGAGTGTGGACAGTAGAACATTGCTGTACAGCTTTAACAATGCAAAATCCCAAACAAAGTTGCTGTCTAGCAATGTCAGAGAAGACACTATTGAGCATTAATTAACCTACATTGTGGTATGCTTTTATACATTCAGTAAGGATGTACACATAAGTCAAAATAAGACGAGTTGATGTACTGGGAGTAAAAGAAAAGATATCACATCAAGCATTGCAAATATGGCTGTAATGAATCCTGTCTGGATAGTCCACTGGATGATCTACAGTACCTCAAAATATGATTAGCTATCTTTCTTTTAGTCATCAAAACACTGACTCTGTTGATGATGTCATCAGTTCTAGAGAACCCTGTCTTGCATTGTGCCTATGTATTGAATGGGTGCACTGAACTCAATGCTGTATCAAGAACATGAGGAGAAGTATACTAAGTTTACTGATAATGAGATTGTGATTGTGATATCCACAATTACTGATGACAATAACCATAAGAGGGCAGGCCAGTGAAGCTTGGGCTTTCTTGTATAGTGTCTGATGTGAATAACTGTCACTGTTAGCCAGATACTGCCTCCTGGTCACTTTGTCTTGCATGTGTCAGATGATCAATAAATTACTTAAAACCACTGAGAGATGCAAGTGCAAGAGTACCAATCACAGCAGCTAACCATGTCCACCTGCTGATAATTTTAATTTTGTAGGCAACAAATAGCTGAATGGATGTTGAGATAACAATGGTAAGTAGAGGATCTGAGAATCCATGACTGCCAGCTCCTAGATATTCAAGTTTGTGAAGACTTACCAATAGGTAAAACTGAGTGATAAGTCAGATATATTTGTGTTTCCAAAAAATACTCACACAGTGGGAAAAGTGTTATAGCATCTGTTGTTCCTAAACATTATGGTTGAGTTGTGCTAAGAGTAAAGAAGCCAGAGCCAGCTTACCATATTTACTGACTAGTAGCTTATACATTATTACCAAATTGAAGCCAGTGTTAAGTGTCTTGGCCAAGAATAAAAAGAGGAACTTCTCCTCAATTAAGTATAAGTCTTCCAAAAGCAACCCTTTTTATCCTACAAATAAATGCATCTGTAGAGAGTCCCTAGGTGACCCTCAGCAATGGTTGGAAATGGAAGAGGACAAGAATGCACTTTTTATATGCTTGATAATGAATGAGTGCCTATTGTAACTGTCAATAAAATTAGATTTGTGGGACTTGGATGCCTACTTGAACTAACAGGACCTGATCAGCTATAAGGAAGCACTTTGAATGAAAGACATCTGCATACTTACTCCATAGAGAATGGCATTCATAAAAGCTCTTGGTCAAGCCATTTACAATGTACACACATTGATCAAGGAAGAGTATTCACCAACAAGCATGGGACCAAAACTACAAAGTGAATTTCATTAGATGTACCCAGGTCAATGTTGAGGATAGTATCACAAAAGCTGAACAGTGGGCATTTTTCATTAATCAGAGGGAATTGTTCTGAAGTGATTCATCTCTCCTATAATAGCATGGTGATGAAAACAATAACGTGACAGATTGAAGCTCAACCATGAATGTGGGCATTTATTGCACATGGTCTTATTGTCACATGGGCATTTGTTCTTGGTGTAAATTTGCAGACATATGTCATTCTATATTTAGGTCTTCACATGACTTTGTATATTACTGATCCATCCATCTCCATCATGATGACTGTGCCTAACTATACAGCAGTGTGCTATGAAGGTTTATATAGAGCTAAAATACAAATAAAAGAATAGTGGGAAATATGCCCACAAAAAGTGCTAGATACATTGCAAATAAATGAGTTTATAAACTGCAAAGACAATATGATAACCTTACTTGTAGGTTTAAGGAGTTGCCAAAAGGGGTAGAAGCAACAATGTAGCAACAAGGAACACAATGTTTCCATGCAAGAATCTGGGGGCATGGGCTGAGAGGTGTATTTCCAGCTGAGGCTCTAACTGGAAGTAGGTTTTGTATATTTGCAAGGGAGATTATTGTTTTGAGCATAGTATCAAGAACAGTAGCAGATGTATTTGATTCTATGGGGGGAGCAAAGCAATTAGCACTAAGCAATAGAAGCATACAGGTCATTTGTTGCTTGTTTACAAATCCTCTTCTGACTCTACAGGTGCAACTTCCAACTCTTTGGCAACCTCAGTGGGGAAAGCATCTGTGGGCACATTGAGAGAGAGGGCTTCTGTTGTATCCTAGACTTTCAGTAGTTGGACAAGCAGCTCTTCTTGCTCTGTGGATAAGTAGCACACTTCCAGTCCTTGAGGAAAGTAATAGGCAAGTGGCTAGCCTTTCTACATTGTCAACATAACAGAGGAGTAGCACATTGGTGTTAGAAGGCATTAACATCCATGGGGACTCTTTGGGATATGGAGCATATAGAGGCTCATAGAGGAACATAGAACAGAGCAACATGAGATGGAGCAGAAAAGCTTGCACCTGCTTGTGGGGGGACTAGAGCATGCATGAAAGGGGAGACTCAGGAGGCAAGCCTGCTATGAGTAAAGAAAGCATGCAGGGTGGTAGTGGGGTGCTTTGTCTATTGCAACTCACACTGCAGCTGCATCAGCTGCTACTGCTCATATGCCATCTTGTACTAGGTGTTAACATGCTCATTGTCTGGGCACTCCTCAGCCATACTATCAATATAATCTATATAAGAGGAGTGGAGTCTATTGTGAAAGGTTAGGCAAAGCTACAGACCATCTAAATATTCAGCCTGCTCAACTAAAGCATAGAAAGAGTAGATGAACTTTGTCTAGTGATTGCTTTTCTTAACTGTACTGGTTTTGGTCTCAAAAAGAAAGAGTTGCAGTTTTGGCAAGTTCAAGGAGAAATAACTCAGCTCAGAACTCCTTCTCAAACTCCATCTAGCCAGAGAGACTCTTGACTTCTCCAGGGCATTAGAGGATGCACAATGCATAGGTCAACACTTTGCCTGCCTTCATATAGGAGAGAACTCAAGTAATTTTCAAGGTATCAGAGGTGAAAGCTTCACCACTCAACTGAATAATGTTCTACAACTTCAGGCAATTTTCAGGGCATTAGAGGCAAAAGCTTCACTGCTCAACTAAATATAAGTGATGCAGAATTGGAGCAAAGGTTCCCCAACCTTACAGTCTCCAGCAAATACATCAAGGAGTGCTAAGCAAGAAAGTTTACAGTAGGAGGCTGAAAACTCTAAGCTAGCTGCTAGGAGTCCTGTAAGAGCAACCTCTGGAGGCTGTGGCTCAATTACACAACTGGCAGAGGGAAATCTAAAGGTTTATTAATAGTAGTGGCACAGCAGAAACTAACTACATATTTGGCAGAGAGAAATTCAAAGAGAATAAGTCTGAGAATTCCAATTGCCAGGACTGTAAATTTACAGAAATGAAGCATAAGACTGTGGGAAATATAATGTCAGATTTTGCACATGCATAGAGTCTGATGTCATTGTCAAAGCTGTTATCAAAGTCACATGACCTGAAAGCAGAAATCCATTGTAGATGGCCTTGATCTCAAGCCATAGGTTCTGTAATGCTACTAAAGTAGTATTGTCAAGTAGCCCTGGATTGAAAGTACTTATGATAAAAAGATGGGAGTCTGAGAGTGAAAGGCTGGCTGAGAATAAAGGAAACAAAATGATACTCCAGACATGTGAGGTCCTCTGACATCACTCCCCTTTAGCATATGGTGCCTTAATGCATTGGGTAGAAAAAGTTACTGATTGCTTGTTCAGCTGCTGAGATGGAGTAAATGCCTTGAATTGTTCTTAGTGCACTGGAGTGCCTGTGATAGAAGTCTTGAATCTGTGCTAGTGCATGCACATTGGCATGTAGCTCCCAAGAGATGTTCTTAATGTGATATTCCTTCTATTTCACCTTGAACTGCAACTTTCCTGGAATATTCTATTATCAAAAATCTCCTCCACCTCATACTCCTCCTTGTTGTTAAACAGGACCAGTAATGGGGGTGCTTTAGGGCAGCAGCTAGGGATCAGATCTTCTGGAGCTGAGAATAGCTTAACAACATTGAAGACTGGGTGCAGTTTACATAGGCATACTAGGAGCTTAAGTCAGTATGCTAGAGCCCTACCTTCTTTTTTATAGTGAAAGAGCCAAGGTGGCAATGTAACAGCTTGTGGAATGGCCTTGCTGTCTTCATGTCTGAGCTATCCAAGTACACATAATCTTGAGGCTTGTATATAGGGGCTGGTGTCTGCCAGCAGTCATAGTATTGTGCCATGTCATCCTGTCACCAATGCTGCCTTTGCCTCCTCCTGCACCCTCTTCATCCTGTCCACAAACTCATTGACTGAGTCATTTTTGAAGAGTGTGTCCAAGGTTCAAATCTTATATGGGAGTGTCTGTCAGTGTCTAGAAAGAATGGAGTCATCTGCATAGAAGAGTGAACATGGTTGTTGTACTGGAACTCTGCATCTAGTAAAAGCTCATTCCAGTCATCCTGCCTCTCATTATAAAACAAGCAGAGATACCATTCCAGTTCCTCGTTAACATGTTCTGTCTGCCCATCTGACTCAGAATGATAGGCCATAGTGGTATGAAGCTTCACTCCCAGCAAGCAGTACAGCTGCTAGATAAACTCTGCCACAAACTAGAGGTCTTAGTCAGAGACATATCTATCTAACAGACCATGGAGCTTCAAGATGTTCTTCTAGTACAGGATAGCTGCTCTCAGAGCAGAGCACATTGTATGGGTAGGAATAAGTGGGCCCATTTACCATAGAGGTCCACCACTACTATTACAGCATTGTACTCATAAGCATCAGGAAGTTCAACAATGAAATCCACTGATGCAACAGTCTAGCAAGCAGCTGGTATAGAGTGAGGGTGGAGCTGACTTATGGATGCCTGGCAACAAGGCTTGGTGTGGAGACAGAGATCACAGGTGCTAGTGTAAGTGCCTACATATTGGAAAATCTGAGGCCATCAGTAGTTCCAGAACACCATCTCTAGTGTCTTTCACCTTCTAGAATGCCCAGCTATATAAGAGTCATGGTGTTGCTCCACAATGCATTGGCAGAGCACTAGAATATTGAGCATGTAGATGTGCCCTTTTAAGGTTAGAAGCTCATCCTAAAAACTCTACTGATCTGCATGCACAGACTTAAACCCACTTGCTCATCAAGCCAGTAGAGCCTATGCAGCCTAGGCAACCACATTCTCTTATGCACCCTCTTGCTTTCCTCTTTAGATGTTCCTGAGGATGTTTACCTTATTCTCTTGAACAACAACCCTTTTTAAAGTGCAAATAGCAAAGAGCTTAGGTTTGAGGAGGACAATGTTGTTGTTATTCTCTGTTCTAGTGCTATAATCAGCCCACTTAAACAATGCATCTGGTTTGCCCATATTCTGCCCAGATTTGTGATGCAGCAAGAAGTCAAAGTTGGCCAGATACAGGGATCACCAAACTTGGTGTTGATTTAACTTCTTAGCTGTATGGAAGTACTTAAGGTTCTTGTGGTCTGTCTAAACTTCAAACTTGTGCCATGCACTCTAAAGAAAATGCCATCATTCTTCGAGAGACCAGATAATGGCAAGCATCTCCTTGTCATGGATCTTGTGGTTACATTTTACTGCATTAAAGCTTTTGGAGTAGAAAGCTACTGGATGTTACTTGTCATCCTCTCTTGACTGCTGAGAGAGAACTGCTCCTGTGTAGCAAAGTTAGAGCTATCAGCTTCAACATGGAAGGGAGAGTTATCATCTGGAAATATAAAGATGGGCTTTAAGGTAATGGCTTGCTTGAGAGTGCTAAAGGCAGCTTGCTGTAAGGACTCTCCCCACTATGCTATGCCTTTGACAGTAAGGTCAAAGAGGAGATATGCATGGTGGGAGAAATTCTATATAAACTTCTGGTAGAAATTGACAAACTCAAGACAAAGTCTGTACTTCCTTCTTGTTCCTTGGCTCAGGCCATTCCACTAGACCTGCCACTTTGATGGGGTCCATTTTGGCTATTACATGTAAAATGATTAAACCTAGGTACTCTACCTTAGTCTGCTCAAATTCACACTTCTTAGGCTTCAGATAGAGCTGGTGTTGGTGGAGGCATTCCAAGGCAATGTGTGTAACTTAGTGATATTTCTCCAAGGTTTTTGTATAGATGAGGATATTGTCAGGATACATGCAAACAATATTTTTTGCAATCAGATCATGGAAAATGTTATTCATCATGGTCTGAAAGGTGGCTGGGCTACTGGTGAGATCAAAGAACATCACCAGAGGTTTAAAAAGTCCACAATTGGTTTGGGATGCTGCCTTCTACTTGTCTCCCTCTTTGATGTGCACATTGTTGTAGCTCCAACAGATATCCAACTTGGTGAAGTAGTGTGCACCTTGAAGGTTGTTGACAAGTTCAGAGATATGTGGCAAGGAATAGCAATGCTTTATCATCATTGTATTCAAGACTCAATAGTCTTAAACTAGACAAGGAGACTCATCCTTCTATTTAATGAAAAAAACTGGGGAGGCCATTGGAGACTTAGAGGGCTATATCTATCCAGAACTAAGATTCTCCTGTAGGAATGTGTCTAGCTCATCCTGCTCATGGGGCACAAGCAGATAGATCTTGCAGCTGAGAGTTATGCATCTGGTATCAGCTCAATTGCATGATCTCACTACTTGTGCTCTGGAAATGAATCAAAGGATGCTTTGGAGAATATGTTCTCAAAATTGTGAAGGTGATCAGGAACTGTGCTACAAAAAGGCTTGGGCTGAGAATTTGCTACAAACACCTTGGCCAGATGCTGAGAAGTGATCTGACTGGCTTAGATCTCTGCCATAGTAGGAAAGGGGCAGAGAGTTGTAGCATAAATTCTACACCTACTTCCATGTTTTTATCAGAAGATTCTGAGTCTAGAGTACCAGCAGATTCTTCTTTGCATCTATCTCTCTTCTGAGATTCACACCCAATAACTTGGACATCTTCATAGAGGGCCTCCCTATGAGAAAATGGCAGAGAGGAGGAATCCAGAATGTCAGGGTCTGCATAAGTAACATGCCCAGCATAACAGGTATGCATGGCAGCACACTTACTGTGAGGAGAATAAACACTCCACAAGTAAACCTGGCTGGAGCAAGCAAGTACAAGCAACAAGTGAGTATCAAAGGAGCAGAACAGTGGCTAAGAGGCAGGCAAGAGGCAAGCACAGTGAGCTGAGCAAGGTGGCAACACTGGGGTTCTCACAATCAGTTCACTGGATAGACCTGTGGAACACTGCTATTAATTGGTCAAAGAATATTCTATTCTTGTGACCAGCTTAAATACTACATCCATGGCTATGCTATGACTAATGCTATATGTGGTAAGTGGCTCAGGTATGCTAAGCAGTAATGACTATCAATATATCAAATGGAGAAATAGAGTTCGATGATTACAAAGGGCTGACTAAACAAGACAAAAGGGGAATAGGAAGTAGATCAGGTGGCTGGTCTAGTAATGTACTATAGGGCTAAGCTTGAGATAGAATTGAACTGCCCACCAAAGGGTCATCCTCTTACAGCACTCCTCCCCTCAAGGTTTGTCAACCTGACAAACAGCTATGGCATTAAGATGCTCTTCTCCATCCTTGATATGGCTGGCTATGACATACAATGGCTGGTTCTGCCCCTCTAGAGCAATGTCCAAAGGCATATTGTATGATCAGGGCCAATGCTTCAGGCACTAGTATAGAGAGGGTCATAGGAGAAGTCATGTCCATTGGAGAGGCTGGTGTGATCCCCCTGTGAACACTTGACATTGGTGAGCCTAGAGGAAGAGATGGGGGTTGCCAGGTAAAAGGAGTAGGGGCCATGGTAATGATAGTAGATGCTGCTGCTTGAGTGCTAGAAAAAGGCACTCCTGGCCTGGTAGAAGTTGGAGTGGATGATGCAGTGGATCCCAAAGGTGCTGGCACAGCAACTGCTGGCACAACATTGCTTGAGCATTACTTCAGCAGTACATGGACTTGCTTCTAGCTATCTGCTTTCCAATAATCACAAGAGCTTCTCCAATCTGCTAATCAGAGCTCTGGATAGAGACAAACCAGTGGTCTCCTCTAGCTGAGCTAACCATGAAGGCTGCCAAGCAGGTGCTAGAGATGTTAAGAGCTTGTTTAAGGCCCTGCTCCTAGTGACCAACCATGTGCATAACAAGAGAGTTGGGAGTTCGAGTGCACACTTAAAACATGGGGTGTGGCCATTTGTAGGAGGGAGGTTCCAAGCAAAGAGGATGGCAAGAGGAGCATTAGAGGTAGGATGTACTACATATTGGGGAATATGAGAGGTGGGCATAGTAGAGGATTTCATAGAGAACTTGGGCTTTGGCTGCCCAGGTGGAGCTAACCATTTGGCAGAGCCTGAAGAAATAGCATGGCCACCCATACTAGGCTGTGAGGCTGTTTGGACAGAAGCAATTATGGCAACAGGTATAAATATATGACCAGACTTGAGCACTACTAGTATGCTCTTAAGCCTAGAGACAAGAGTTAGCAATCTTTCAATAGTAGATTCTGGGTTGGCAAAAGCATCAGATAGAGTCATCATAGAGTCCATAGAGGTTAGGGTGAGGCCAAGAGTAGGTGTTAGATTGGATGTTGTGAGCTAGAGGTGTAGACGATATAGGGACCAATCAAGATGTGTGGGGAATGAACACTCCATGGGTAAACCTGGCTGGAGCAAGCAAGCACAAGCAACAAGTGAGTGTCAAAGGAGCAGAACAGTGGCTGAGAGGCAGGCAAGGGGCAAGTGCAGTGAGCTAAGCAAGGTAGTGATGCTGGAATTCTCACAATTGGTTTACTGTATAGACCTGGGGAATACTGCTATTGATCAGTCAAAGAATATTCTATCCTTGCAACTGGCTTAAATACTACATCTGTGGCTATGCTATAACTAATGCTATATGTGGTAAGCAGCCCAGATATGCTAAGCAGTAATGACTATCAATATGTCAAATGGAGAAATAGAGTCTGATGACTATAAAGGGCTGATTAAATAAGATAAAAGGGGAATAAGAAGTAGATCATGTGGCTGGTCTGGTAACATACCATGAAGCTAAGCCTGGGATAGGGTTGGACTACCCATTGAAGGGTTGTCTCCTTACACTTACAAACCTTTGCTCTATGCTTTTTATAGGCCTTTTCAGCCCAAGACATGCAATGATGAGGGCAGCAACTCATTTTTACCTCATCTTTAGTCCAGTCAATCCTAAGATTATGTTCTCATAACCAGATGAATCCCAAGATCATGTCTTGCTTCTCCAAACTTGTGACAGCAGAAGCAGCTCACTCCAAGTGGTCTTAGTAACAGAGAATCAGGTCTAGTATGGAGCAAATAGAGCCAGCTTTATTAAGTGTGCCATCAACATTGTACACAGAAATAGGATAAGAGAGTGGGTGAGTAGTGAGATAGTGTTGTTGCACATAGTCTGTGTCAAGAAAGAGGCCTGTTGCTCCACTGTCTGAGTAGTGAGATAGTGTTGTTGCACATAGTCTGTGTCAAGAAAGAGGCCTGTTGCTCCACTATCAGGCAGGGCAACCACACTTTTAGTCTGCTGTGTGTCTAGTGTCTCAATATCTACCTGTGGCTTCAGGGAATTAGTGAAAGGTGTGAAAACAACAATGTAGCAATGAGGGAGAAGGCATTCCTATACAGGGATCTAGAGGCATGGGTTAGAAGGTGTGTTTCCAGCAGAGAGTTTAGCTAGAGAGGGGGTTTGTACAGCTGAAGAGGAGCTTATTATTTCAGGTATAATATCAAGGGCAGCAACAGATATATTTAATTCTACAGACAGGAGAGCAAAATGATTAGCACTAAGCAACAAGGGCATACAGGTCATCCATTGCCTTTTTAAAAACCCTCCTCCAGCACCTCCTTCAATATGTTGGCCACCTCATCAGAGGAGGAAGCTATAAAAACATCAGGAGAGGGGGCTCCTGTTGCATCTCAAGCTAATAGGAGTTGGACAAGCAGTTCTTTTTGCTCCAATGCAGACAGGTAGTGTACTTTCAGCCCTTGAGAACAGTAATGGGCACATTAGCCAGCCTTTCTGCAGCATTGACACAACAGAGGAGTGGAGGATTGCTGTCAGGAGGGATCAACATGCATTGGAACTCCCTGGGGTAGAGAGTGCATGGGAGACAGTAGCAGAGCCTGGAAGGGGGCAATGTGAAGTGGAACTAGAAGGGTTGCATCTGCTTAAGGGGCCACTGGAGCATGCATGGAAGGGGAGACTTGAGGGGCAATCCCACCACAAGTAAAGAAAGCATGTGGAGTAGCCATTGAGTGCTGGGTCCATCACATCTCATTGCTATAGCTCCATCAACTGTCACTGTTCATGTGCCACCTTGTACCAGGTGTTGACATGCTCATTATTTGAGCATCCCTTGGCCATGCTATCAACACAATCCATAAGAGAGAGGTGAACTCCATTGTGGAAGGTTAGGAAAAGCTGCAGACTGTCTGGATATTCAGCCTGCTCCACTAAGGCAAGGAATGAGTCAATGTACTCACTAGTTTTGGTCACAAGGAAGAGAGCTGCAGTCTTAGCAAGGTTGAGGGAAATGAACTCAACTCAGAACTCCTTCTCAAACTCCATCCAGCTAGAGAAACTCTTAACTCCTCCGGGGTGTCAAAAAATGCACAACACATGGTTGAGGCCTTAGCCTGTCTTTATGTAAGAGATGACACAGGCAATTTTCAGAGCATCAGAGGCAAACATTTAACTGCTCAACTGGATGTAGGTGATGCAGGATTGGAAGAAACATTCCCCAACCTTATTGTCCTCATTGAATATGCCAGAGAGTGCAGAACAAGGAAGTTTAATTGCCAGGACTGCAAATCTACATAAATGAACCATGAAGAAGACTGTGGGAAATACAATGTTGGATTTTGTACATGTGCAGAGCCTAATGTCATTGTCAAAGCCATGATCAAAGTTATGTGACCTGAAAATGCAAATCCATTGTAAATGGCCTTGATCTCAAGCCACAGATCATGTGACACTACTAAAGTAACACCATCAAATAGCTTTAGATCAAAAGTACTTGTGACCATGAGATGGGAGTCAGAGAGTGAGAGGCTGGCTGAGAATAAAGGAAACAATATGATACTCTAAACAGGTGAGGTCCTCTGATAGGTTTAGAAGAAGAAGTAGGAGCAAGGAGGAGGCATCCCAGAAGGGCCTGGGAGGAGAGGGACACTGCTTTAGTGGTTTGACCAATAGGTTCAGCAGTGTGAGAGGTAAGTGAAGCTTGAGTAAGTTGAATCTGTGTCCTTAGGAATAACAAACAATTCCAGGCATTGTTCTGAAGGCTCAAAGCATCAAGAGGAGATGCTGGAGGGGTTGGTTGGGTTATATGAGGAGCACAGAAAGTAGCAAAAGACTGGTGGAGAGAAACCTTTTAAACAACCAAGCAGAAAACTCAGGCAATCAAAAAGAGAGGCCTCATACCAAATCTAGAGACTTGTCCTATTATAAGGAGCAACCTTGGGAGGCTGTGGCTCAATCACACAACTGGCAGAGGGAGATCCAAAGTCTATTTAGCATCTACAAGAAGTTCTAGAGTTCTAGCTATTCACTTAGCAGAGGGAGATCCAAAGAGAATAAGTCTAAGGATCCCCAATGCCAGTGTTTTAAAAATTTACTCTAGAGCTTCTGGAGAAAAACACTCAACAACACCCAAATCTAGACTCTAATCCAAAACAAAAATCTATTGAGATTGGCCTCAATCTCCAGACTCCTAGCATGCAACTACATATAAATATAACCAGAGGATAGTCCTCTATAAAAAGTACTTGTGATCTGAAGATGTGAGATCAACAATGAATGGTAGGCCTGAAATGAAGAAGACAATCTTAAAAAAGGCAACACTTGTCTGAGTTATGGACAAAGAACTAGTGCAGCATAAGGGCTGAAACTGTTAGAACTGTATACTCAAGACACACTGACAGCATATAAGTAAGTCTATAATCCTCAGTTCAATACTCAATTGACTGATAGCTACCTGACAGGATATAAGTAAGTTTATAATCTGTGAAGTAGCATAAGTATGTGTTGGGTTGATACTATAGTGATGTTTGCTTACCCTCAGTTCAATACTCAATTGACTGAGAGTATTTGTAGTGTAGTGTCCATATATATACATATTTTGGTAACAATGGGACAATGGAAAAGGCTACATAAGTGGCCAGTGTGATATTGGTGAAGAGCCAAAGGGAAGTGATAACAATGAACCAGTGTAGGGGTCAATGGTGCTTGTTTGATGACTAACAGAAACTGAGACCTATAGATAGGGAAAGAAAAAGAAAATAAGGAAAGACTATAAGGAGAGAGAATGGGACTTCCCTGACAGTACAAGTGAAGTGCATGAGGGAGTATGTAGTAGTGCAGCATGCACTAGCAGCACAAGGGCTACCAATTGCTATTACACAATCTAGTCTTGACTTGCCAGCTATACAATAGGAAACAACAGTTGGAGGGCTGATAGAGGGGAGCATTGGGGATACCCAGGGGCTTAGGGAGGAATGGAGGAGTGATGGGGCCTGGAGGGGAGATGTCAGAGTTGTCCAAGGCAGTGTTGGAGTTAGTCAAAGAAGCATCAGAGTTTGCCAGGGCAGGTGCTGGGGTTGGGCAAAGGTTGGGGCAGGTTGAGGGGCATTGGTGGGTGCTGTGAAGGTGTAGGAGTCACTCAGGAAGAGGTCCAGAGGTCCAGGGATGGGTTGTGACACTGACCAGTTAATCTCACTAGCTTCACAGACTTGGATTGGGTGAATTGCCTTGACATGTGGCACAGCATTGGCAGCTATGCATGGAGCCTGGGTTCTGGATGGATCTCTTGGGCTGCATGCAAGTAGAAATCCATGGCAGCCTTGTCATGCAAAGCCAAATACATGGCAGCCTTCAAGAGCACTCAGGAGTGCATCTGAGTGTAGGCCCTACTCAAAGGAATTAGGCACAATGTTACTTCTGCCCACACACCAATCTTGTGCAATAATAACACAGCTATCAACCTCTTGGAAGACCTGACTCTCCATGTGCATGTTAAACATGTTGACATCAAGTATTATTTACTCCATGAACATGTCCAGTCTAACAGAATATGTATACACTACATCAATACAAAATGCAGCATTGCCAACCTATTCACCAAAGCTTGGCTGGCTCCTCTCTTTACCTGCTTATGTGCCCTACTAGGTCTCCAATGATGCCACAATCATATGCAAGAAGGAGCACTATGGCAAGGTTTCTAGTAAGGAGGAGTGTTGGTATGCCACATTGTGGCCACTTGAAGGTATCATCAACCTTGCTACCATTGTCTGCTCACTATTCTCTTTATCCCTTAATTTATCATCCTTTATTCATATACCTACCCTGACATACACACTCTCCATTATCACCACCATATATATATACACTTACATACCCACCTGCACCCTCAGTCAGCTATACACTGAACTAAGGGTGAGTTGCTACTATACTGAAATGTTTGGACCCACATACTAATGTAACTTGCATAGATATATTGACTTACCAATTCACTCAGGTACAGTAACTACAATCAGCTATACACTGAACTGTGGATATATTAACTTACCAATTCACTCAGATCAACATCTTCTGGAATTAGGGTTCTAACAAAATAACGTTCGGCATTGATTCGGCATGTTCGAGCAGACGGCCTTGGGGGGTTTTACATCAATTCCCATCATATGGTGGATTCCCAAATAGTTTAATCTTCAGATCAGTGACCTTGTGACGTCCAAATGAAAAGATTAGTCCACAAAAATATGGAGTCGGACCTTTTACATAGGCATTGTACATTTATGAGCCCTCCTGTACAAGTTTGCCGCGGACTTTGCCGGACTAGACAAGAGCGAAATCATGGTGCCTGGAACAACTTAAGCGTAGACGTGGGGTCTTGCTTATTTAGTGTATCACGACGAGCTCGAGGACGATGGTCATTCGAAGAGACATCGATCTGATTAAAGGGCGATCGGCACATTATACTGTTCTGTACGTGCGTTTCACGTTCATACTTTATACCAGGGTGATTTAACAAAAACGTCTTTTTTATCCGGTCTGATCTCCCGGGTCGATCTCGGGTCAGGGTGAAGGGCAACGTCAAGATTAACACTCAGCTGTGTTGCATGCTGTGGTCTGCTGATAATCCACGGACGAATCAGCTACCTACGTTTAAGCTTTCATTTCCTATATAATCTCGATCAAAGGTGCTGGGGTACGATATCAAGTTGTCTGGCATAGAGAGCTCCTGTGTGCTGATATATTCTCAAGTTGACTAAGGTACTATTTAGAATGGCTCTCCCTTCCGATGGAATAACGACACGAGGGTATCAACAGGAGATGCTGGAAGAGAGTCTGCGGAGGAACATCATCACTGCCCTTGACACTGGATCGGGCAAGACCCACATTGCAGTCTTGCGAATAAAGACTGAAGTTGAGCGGCAGACCGTGAAGGTACGATCGAAGGTCGCACGATAATTTCGACCGATCTCATTCTCCTTCACCCGACAGGTATCGTGGTTTGTTGCGCCGACCGTAGCACTCTGCGAGCAGCAGCGCAACGTTATACAGGGAGCGATACCTGGCCCTGTCGGTATCATCTCGGGTTCTCAAGAACCTGATCAGTGGAAGAACGCTGCGTTGTGGCAGACCGCCTTGCGGAACAATCGTGTTCTGGTGACTACTCCACAGGTTCTCCTAGACGCTCTTCGCCACTCTTACGTCAGTCTTGGCCGCGACATCAGCCTCCTGATTTTCGACGAAGCTCACCATGCTGTCGATAACCATCCATATAACAGGATTATGAAGGAATTCTACTTTACCCTCCCTCCACATCTATCATCCGCCTCTTCAGGCTATCAGCGCCCGTCCATTCTAGGATTAACCGCGAGTCCAATTTATGGCGGTAACGTTGAAAAAGCATTCAAGTATGTACCTCCTTGACATACCATGAAAGCAGGACTGAACTCGTTGTAGAATTATTGAGGAAAACTTGGACAGTACGATCTGCACACCTCGTCGTCATAAAGACGAACTAGAGAAGTATGTGCACCGTCCAGTTTTCAGGCATGCTCTCTTCAATCCTCCTGACGTGGCCAATCCTCCCTTCTCGACTAATCTTGCTGCTCTTAATGCTATCGTCAAAACTATAAACATACAGAATGATCCCTACGTTCATTCTCTGCGCAAGCAGTTGTCTCGTGTCATCCCTGGTACGGCCGATTACCACCGAATCGACCAGAAACTCTCCAAGGTCATTCAAAAGGAAGACTCATTCACACATAAAGGGCTCCGCGATTTTGAGCGCACTGCGCAAGCAATCTGTCAGGATCTGGGCTCTTGGGCAGCCGACTGGTATGTGTGGGAAGTCATTCAGCACGCTAAACAGGCGGCAAATCCGCACAACAACATTATATCGACGTGGAAGAATCAAGAAAAGGTTTATCTTCTTGATATCATTAACCGCATCGAGGTATTGCCTGTATCTTATTATGCGGAAGACATTTCAGAAGAGTGTTCGGATAAAGTCCAAGTGCTCATTCATACACTCCTGGGCGAGAAGCTTGACAGTGAATCCATGAACGAATTGTATTCAGGCCTTGTCTTCGTGCAGCGGCGCGATACCGTTCTCGCGCTGGCAGAGCTCCTACGACATCATCCCTTCACAAAGGACACCTTCAAGTTCGGATGCCTGCTTGGAACTTCTGATAGTTCCTACCGCCACTCATTCCTCGACATCACACGTTTCCTGCTCAAGGACTCCCACCAAGACACCCTAGATGATTTTAAAATCGGCGAGAAGACAGTCATTATCTCTACCGCCGTTGCAGAAGAAGGAATAGATATGCAAGCATGCGGCAGCGTTATTCGTTGGGATCCGCCCCAGAATATGGCGAGTTGGGCGCAGAGCCGTGGCCGTGCACGCCGTAAGAGAAGCACTTATACTGTCCTATTTCAAAAGGGTGGCCCAGAGCAGAAAAACATTTCAAAGTGGCAGGACTTGGAGCGTAAGATGGTTGCATTGTATAACGACCCTTCTCGAGAGTCCGTCCCTGAGGAAGCTGGCATTGATGGTGACGATGACGACGATGACGTCCTTGGGTTCCGTGTTCCATCGACAGGGTACGTTCTCCGCTCATTCATCAATCTTTCCATCTAACTCATAGACCGGAATTCTGTAGAGCTCTTCTTACACTACACTCTGCAGTATCTCACCTTTCCCATTTTTGTGCCGTGATTCCTTCCAGCGCTCACGCAGATAACCGACCCTTATACGATACCGACCCCCAGGAGTTTCCGGAGGGCTGGCACTCTTTCGACAATCGCTCAAAACCTTCCGCATATCCTGATTCTGGACCTTTTGGATCCACAGTAACGCTTCCCCGATCTCTTCCGCTTCCGAGTCGTGAGTTTGCTACGGAGAGGATCTACAGAAGTAGGATATCCGCACATCGGCATGCAGCATTCACAGCGTATAAAGCTCTGTACGATGCGGGACTGCTGAATGAAAACCTGCTACCAATAACAAGCGTTACCGAACCTCATTTGGAAGAAGAGGTCAAGGAGATGCTTAAGGATGTTGAACAGCGAGCAGGGTTCGCCAACGTCTCTCTGCAAATTGATCCATGGTTTGTTGAAGACCTCAAACTCGTGTGCTGGCACACCTACGAGTTGGCTATAGATAGTCTTCCTCCTTTGATCTTGTTTAGCGTGTCTCGCCCAATATTTTTGCCCAATGACGAGGGACCGATGTTGTATCGCCCTGGACAAGCCACGATCTCGACCCATTTGCGTTACATCGAGTCCGTCGGACTGTCTGACGCGCGTCTTGAGCAGGCAAGACAGTATACCAAAATGCTTTTCTGGTCTTTCCATGATTCGCGCATGTCTTGGGATAAGGATGATTTCCCGTACCTTGTCCTCCCGAAGGAGATTGATTTCAATTGGCGAGAGCGCAGGGCGTGGCTCTCCGAAATGAACGCCGCCAGAGGATCGACGAGAGCTGATGAATGTTTCGCGGACGCTGAGAAGTTTGGTCAAGCATTCGGTTATCCGCCCGATTTAACAATCATCCGAAACGGTCTTCGGTTTGGTAAGGGTTATAGGTTCGTCGGTTGGCGCTACGACCCATTGAATGAAGAAGAGGAGAATACTTTCCGCAAATATTACTCTCATTTGGAGAATCTTGATATTATCTATCCTCTTCTAGAAGTACGATCTCTTCCTCCTCGCTCCAACTTCCTGGTTCCCGTTGTAACTCCCGATCTCGAAAAAAAGCCCCAGAAGAATATCTTTCTCATACCAAGGATCTCGTCAATAGTCGTTCTCTCTCACGCTGAATCCGAGTACGCATCCTTGTTGCCATCCATTCTTCGTTCCCTCGCTTGTTCTATCACAGTTTCCTCGTTGCGCGATGAGCTATTGGCTTCGACGCCTCTATATGATATCCCCAACTCGTTGCTGCTGACTGCGATGACGGCACCAGTATCTGGCGAGCGGACAAACTACCAACGTCTCGAAACGTTGGGGGACACAGTTCTCAAATTTCTTGTGGCCATTCAACTTCTTGCCGAATACCCTCTATGGCATGAAGGGTATTTGAGCCGAAAAAAGGATCATGCTGTGGCAAATGTTCGCCTCGCAAAGGAGAATATCAGTAGGAACCTCTATCAGTGGATCATACGAGGTATCTTTGTTCTATGTACATATCTGAAATCGACGACTAAAATGTGTGGAATAGATCGCATGTTGGGAAGGAAGTGGAAGCCGAACTACATCAGGCCTGAGATCACAAGCACGACGGTCGAAGCACAAGCAGAACCCACCGAGGGGAACAATAATGGCAAGAAAAAGAAGAAACAGCAGGAGCTTTCAACGAAAGGTCGGTCACATTTAGGGAAAAAATGTTCCATCGAGTACTCATTCTCTTTTTTGCTATAGTCCTTGCCGATGTCGTTGAATCTCTTATCGGTGCTGCATATATTCACGGTGGATTTGAGCTTGGTTACCAATGTGCCAGTTTTTTCGACATGGGCCTTAGATGGCAACCTCTACCCATAAGAATCCAAGCGCTACTTGCTCGTATGGAAATAGAAGATGAGTATCCATCCCAGCTCGCCCATGTTGAATGTATTCTGGGATATACCTTTAAACGAAAAAGCCTTCTGATTGAAGCTCTCACTCACGCCAGCTATGAACAAAACCTCTACACACCATCTTATGAAAGGATGGAATTCCTTGGGGATTCTGTGCTAGATATGATAGTCACCGATTTTTTATACCATGCTCCAGGAAAGAACTATAGCCCCGGTCACATCCACCTTCGGAAATCTGCTGTGGTTAATGCTCATATCCTTGCTTATATCTGCCTTTCTTCCTCCACCACGGCCAACGCTACTATGCCGGGAATTGGTTCCGAGGGAACGATTACTCTCCTACCTGAAACTCATATCATACATTTGTGGCAGTGTCTCCTCCACTCAAGCCCATTGATTCTTGAAGATCAAAGGTCGACTGCTGTGCGATATAAACACCGCAGAGACGATATTCATCGAGCATTGGTGGGCGGAAGTTTATTCCCATGGGCAGATCTCATCCGACTTCAGGCGCCAAAATTTTTCAGTGATATGGTCGAGTCTCTTATTGGGGCAGTATTCCTGGATTCCTCGGGGGACATCGACGTCGCGCGATCAGTTATGACCAAACTTGGAATCCTTCCAATTTTGGACCGAATTGTTCGCGACGACGTTGATGTCCTCCATCCTGTGTCTAGACTTTCTTTGTGGGCACAAAAGCATGATAAAGAGCTCGAGTATCGGTATGAGAAGGAAAAGGGCAAGGTCAGTTGTATTGTATTGGTAAACGAGAAGGAAGAGTGTCGAATGACCGAGCTCTATCATGGTCGAGCCAGCCAAGAGGAAGTTAAGTTCATGGCTGCAGAGCATGCAATCAAGCTATTTCGATTGCGAGACGTAGATGTTAACTATACCCTTCTGAAAAAACGACGGTTGACGAAGAAAAAGAAGGTGATCAATACGACGGACTCCAGGTAGAGGAAACCAGGGTCTATTTTCAAAGACGGGTAAATGTCTATTTCTCATTTTCTTATGGAAGCATTTCGAATACATAGGATTTAAAATTTCCTGTTCTGTGGGACACAACCAACCTCACCCTGGATTGTAGATTTGACTCTTTTCGTGTCGCTTGTATTGCTTGATGTAGAATACCAGTAAATACATATGATCCGGGTGTCATTCTAGTATAGGTGCTTTGCTTCATCAATTGAATTGTTCATTGAGTGGTCAAGTGGTGTTGACTTAAACAATAGAGTGGATTAACATATGTACAATGGTATCGTGCATCAAAAGATCTGGGATGCACTATTCATCCTTTTGTATGAGTGTCAAGGGTGGTAATCTCACTATCAGTAACAATTATGATCTAATTCCGAGATCTAGAATAGATTGAGGTATTATCATTCAATGAAAAATTTGTTGTCTTGAAAAACGTTAGCACTCACGTGAGCTGTATGTAACTCACGTAATGCCATCATGTGACTTTACACATTTCGTTTGAAAAAAATAGTGTCTTGAAAAACATTAGCATTCACGTGATGACCTTTTCTTCGATAGCCATGTGATCAAAATATTCCTGCTCGTTGAAACTATTGTATATGTAATCATCAAAAAGCTGAGAATGTCAGCAATCCATAATGCCCGTTACTCTTTTGGCCTTCGTCTGGTGGTAGCTACACCTGCAATAGTTGTGCACTACTTACTCGCAGGTAAAACTACTAGCAGGTAACATCATACCTAATTTTCAGATTGAAATGACAGTACATTTCTAGATACATGCAGAGGTCGGTCAGCATTTGTTGTATTATACGTAAAGGATGATTAGTTGATTCATATAAGGATAGATTGTGTGCTGCCTTGTAGATCTCAGACATGCCATGCTCACAACAGCCCATACTCAATGGTTCCCCTTTCCTGTCAGGATGGTCTAGTGGACTATACCCTTGATTCACAAAGCCTGGATTGAGCAGGGAAACCATTGAGGATAAGACAAAGACCTGACTGTCTGTCAATGATGTACCAGAGAATGCCAACTGCAGGAAATGTATGATATATTTAATGGTTGTATAAAATGATTGTCTGACTTATGGTGAGGAAAATTTTTTCAAGGATAGAGTGATCTCAAATGGTGAAGAAAGGAGATCAATGCAAGGAAAGACATATCCAGGTTTCTTAGAGCTTAGTTGGCTCAAGTTAAATGGCTCCCTTGATTGACAAAGTCTGGATTGAGCAGAAAACCATTGAGGATAAGACAAAGATTCATAATGATCTTGGACATCAGTCAGTTGGAAAAATGAAGTCCTGGGAAGTTCCCAAGAAATCTTGTCTGCAAAATAAAATAGGGGATTCAAGGGGAAGTTTTGGCCAAATCTAAGTTCCAACTTTGCAGATTTGAGGCCTCTGATGAAGCAACCTTGGTCCGTAATGTTGAGGATTTGAGGCTCAGCAAGATGAAATTTTTGGGATTTTGACAACAAAATTCTGAGCATTTGAGGCAATCTGAGTCCCTTAATCGAGGTGTATGACAGGTTTGCAATGTAAATTTACATATCAACTTGTTACATGTGTGATAGCACAACAAATCACATTGTTGCTTCAATCATCCTCACCTCAGTAATTTTCAGTCTCCATACATGCCCCTGTTGACAATGTCATCTTTAACCTTGGGCTTATGCACTTGTTGATGATGATGTTCTTCACAAATCTGTGACACCTCTTGCCACATCGCGATGGAATGTTTTGCATCACACAAAACTAAAGCCCATTCTTGCCAAAGAACCTGTTGTGAAGATTTGCATTCCAATTGGTGGGCTATCTCGTAGATAGACTCAAGATATAGTTAGTTATATAGCTCAGTTTCACAACATTAGCACCAATAGTGGGTGAACAGAAAAAACAATGAAAAAAATGAGAATTTCCGTTTTAAGACACATGTTTTGCAAATGTTGTCCGTGATTGCGGATTTGAGGTCCCAAAGATAGCGGATTTGAGGCCAAGATTTAGGAAATCCCCAGACAAGGTTTCTTGGGAGCTTCCCAGGGCCTGAAAAATGACAAGTGCAACCCAGCTTCTTCCACCTAACGATTATAGGTACCATTTACCCATTATTGACTTAGCATTAATGGGGTAGTGGTAACCTGGGTCGTTGCCATAGTTCTTTCGATTTTCTCGACCCGCCGGGGGTTCGATTCCCCCTTAATGCAATCTGTTGATGTAGCTATCTGTTTTTGGAAGACTTTTTTTTTGTCCCCCTACTTACTTAAGCAGAATTTTCAATCTCAACGCTGAGAACAAGGGCCTCTCCCACCCACCCGGGGGCGTTGTCCGATTCACCCCCGGTTTCAAGCTAGTGTTGTCATATCGCACTGCATCATATGGTCGAGTTTTCGTTCAGCGGGGTCTGTTCGCCACACAACGTAAGGAAAGGGAACAGAACCTCAGAAGGCGTATTCAGCTCCATCGGCCAAGTCGATCTCTGCTGGGACCCCGTTGTGTAGGACTGTTTTTGTCTGAGGATATATGCGCGCAAAAGATCGCGCTGTGATGACTCAGGAACATGAACCTACCGTTCTGCCTATTTTGCCTGATCAATCGTTTCTTAAGAGACTGCCAGCCTCGATTCCCTGCCGGTATCCCAACTTTTGTCCGTTTTTGTTTGATGATAGATGCCAGTAGGCAATTATGGAAGGGAAATTCTACCTCCTGCTAAGTCTGTCTTGTCTATTGTCCCTCTAGGGTCGACCACATAAGCCCCAAGTAGAGGTGGAATACAGCCAGGCGTACCGCATCCTGACAAGCGCCAAGCGGAAGGCCGAGGACGAAGAGTATAAAATGGTTTTCAAGAATTCATAGGCTAGTCTGTTAAGTAGTATGTGCGTGCGGATTTCAAGTGGGACTGATCGAGTCGCAGGTGCAAGAAAGTTGGGATATTGAAAGTATTGAGGTGTGGAGAGATTGGACATGTTCTGTGAGGGCTCGTTGGACGTTGAAACTTACAAAGGCGTACTTGGCGTGGCATAACACGACATACATGAAGAATATGTTCTATTCCTGTTCGGTGATTGCTATACGTTGAGAGCTGTACGGGAATCAAGAATAGTGAGAGCACGATGCGATTTGAAGGTGAGAGATGGGGCAAGGTCAACTTGAACGTGCTCTGATCATCTCTTCATCTCAAACGCTCAGGTACCGGTCCGGGTTCCGAGTCCTACTTGATTGTGATCGCCTATCCAACTTTTGTCGTACACATTCTCACTCAATAGTTACATGACAAATTACACAGAGCCGCCTTTCCAGATGCATCTCTGACCTGCGCAGGACGACATCCCCGGTCAGTTAGCATTGCTGACATTGGCAGGTATCCACACTGAGGACATCTCAATGTGTAGAATACAGCGAGTCTCGATACATAAACTTCCGGGGTGTACGCGTCAATGCTCAACCACAAGGTCAGATTGGACTTACGACAATTCCGTGATAACAAGCGCGCGTCAGTATGAGAGCATGTAGAGTTGATACTGCCATCGTGTATTTCCTCCTACCAAGAGACCACCAGGGCTGCTTTTTGAGCTATGGGTCCAATTGACGATGAGGCTAGCGAGAATAGACCCAGGGATTACCCTGATAAATATTATGGTATAGTTGCGGTAAGGTGTGGTTGATAGCTCCGAGTCGGCCGGGGATGTACTGCTCAAGGTAGAGGAGCAGGAAGCTGTTGAAGGTGGGGTATGCCAGTCCAATGAATTCTATCAGTTGTAATTGGCATTAACAGCGAAACAAAGCGTGTTGATTCATTCCGCGATATCTTGACGATCAACAGTCAAACATACTAGGGATATTTTCACCCCATCCTATCGTCCTTCAAACACACTGGAATCAGGAATTAGCCAACGACCGAATGACAACTGGCCTTTCTGAACTGGAAGATAAAATAGTACATAAGATTGAATCCATAACTTCGTGAAGTCATCAACGGTTCAACGTTCGATATTGTCCGATTGAAATGTCGAGTACGCTAAGTATTAATATGAGAATTCAACATGAGTTACAGACTCTGCTTCTCTGCTTCCCTGAGTCGTGCCATTGCAGTACGTATTGCTTTGGATCGGCAGACAACATCGAAAAGTCCCTGTACATGAGTAGGTCTCCATTCCTTCGGTAACCTTTCGTAGCCAATCCACTCATGTGTCCATTCCACAGGAACACCAACGTCTTTCCCCACCTGTGTCTCGAAAACACCGAGAAAGATACCCATTTCACCCCTGGCGATCTCGGCATGCACCACATCTAGCTTTGGGCATTGCTTCTCCCGCCGTATGCGAGCACGCGCAACGCAGGTCGCGTCCATCAAAATGGATTTGTCACCGTATTTGTTGCTTGTCTGTGCATCAGCAAGAAGCGAATCGACCAGGACGTGGTCAACTGCAATTGGTGCGTATTTATGACCCTTTGGTGTGTCTTGATGCACAAGGCTCGCGTCATGCTCAATTCGCCCATGCTCCCCGACTTCATGAAGGTCAACATTCCGAAATTTCCGCAAGAGGATGAAACCGCCGATAGAAAGAAACATCGCGAGGGGCATCGAGAGATTATAGCACGCCTTGAGACCCGAAACAATATCCCATATGCCAAGATTCTTTCCGTCTCGCGCACTGTGAATCAATTGTATCGGGTGGAATTGGAAATTGAAGTAAACAACATACATATAACCATGGTTAGCCATCGTGTTCAGTGCGGGGCATGGTGATCTACTGTCACCTTCCCGCGGAGGGAACCATTGGTGCGCTTCGTCCAGAACTGGGCAGGTTATACCAGAGTGTTTATCTTTGGCGATAGTGGGATGCGAGGGAGGAACAGACATGTTATATGTGTAGCAGGAAAAGTTTGGTATGAGCTTGCGTATTTGCCATCGCACGCCTATGCTATTTAAGCAAAACAAGAAAGTATCACAAGAACACCCTTACATCAAGCGACATGTGCGCCGACAAGTATAATCTCATGGATCTAAGAAAGATGGATCAGTTTCATGTCAGTTTCATGATGTCAAAAGGTTGTGTCGGTTTCCTAGCCGTTTCGTAAAATCAGATTTCACATCCACTCGTCGCCACAGCATTTCTCGAGCTTGAGTTCAAAGAACACCTGACGCTCACGTCATATGTAAAATCGACCGCAGGAGATAGTTGACTGACGACTTGAGAGAATTGCAAAGTTTACCGGCCCGGCCCGTGATTCCGTATCAGCCACATACTAATTTTGAGGATATCCTCTGACACAACCTCGGAGAGTGTGTGGGTATGTATCTATCACTTCACAGCCTTCTTTGTTTTCCATCCATTCTGATTCCTTAGCCGTGTAATCGTTTCATCTCTGATATTATTGCTAGATAACTTTGGTTTGAATGTTGCATTTTTTTAGTAGATCTTTCATTGACTCACCTTCCTTCCACCTGAGGCGTGCAAGTTCCCGTAAAAATTTGCAGTTCTCCTAGCCTACGGCCGCTTAAGACTTCTCACGGCTGTCATATCGTCATCTTCTCAAGCAGTGCACGATCTTCACCCTGCCGGCGCTGATGTAAAATCCCATGTCGCAAAAGTAAGCTTTCAACCACGATCCAGCATTCACAACATACGGATCATCACATTTATGATATTTCATCAGAGTTAATTACTGCCTGGTATGATTCCAGTAAGCCCGACATAGCTTGCCTATATTCTTACGAGGCTGATACCATGATTTTGTTGATTCCAGGACCCCATTGCATCCGTGGTAAGTATGGCATCATCACTGCCTAACATCTAGAACATATTGATCGCTACACTCATCATGAAACCAGTAGGACATAGCTTACATATGTTTTCTCTGAGGCTGATGTCATGATCTTTTTTTTCAGGATCCACACTGTCTCCATGTTCATAACTCATTCCAATCTTGTACTATATCTTTTGCACTGTAGGCACTTTGTACGCCAGCATCTCAACTTCGTACTTGGCCTCCTAACGAATTCAGAGGGCAGTGAACCTATGGAAAGGATGAACCAGCTAACGAGCGCTGAGACATTGCTGTTCTCAATGATAATCAGGTGCGTGGGAGGATTGAGTCCATCTCGATTACCGTGATGAATTTGCACCGAGGACCCACCCGGCATTCTAATTGTTCATGCACTGTCATAACACCGTATGGGCGCAGTGACGAGTAATTCCATTCTATGCCTAGAATTGTTCTGTTGACCGCATCGCGAAATTAATGATGTGACCAGCCAATCGGCGTTCTTATTACCGTCCTCTATACAGCTGAATAATTGACTTTGACTGTGGCTGGTGTGCTGGTGATGTCTACCATTGGTGTTTTTTGAGCAGGGCTCTACCAGCCTCGAGGGCTTGAACGGCTTTTCACAATCATTCTCAGTAATCCGTATATCATCATGGTCTGAGTCCACTGAGGTCTGGACACTCTGTCAGCATGGGCTTGGATCGCTTCGTTTTCAAACATCCTTGGAAGTAAATCCCGCTGCGGGAAGCTATTCTTTTATTCTTCTCGGATTTTGTGCTCATGGCAAGTCCCGAAAACTAATGGTATTTCCTTTTGACATTGCCAATTGTGTTCTCCTGTCAGATTGTATCCAGACAATGAACATATGTCTCTTCAGTATGAGGTCTTTCCTGAGCAACATATGTTCAGTATGCTAAGATATCTATGTTGTAGTTATCTGCCTGAGGAGCTGATATCTGCCCTACGCACTGTCGCAACTCTCATATGCGCTCTCTCTCTTTACGCGTATCTTCTACATATTACATATCATATGTACTTTCTTCTAACTTTTAATCGAATGATCCTATCTTGCTTACACTATGTAAGCCAGAGGAACTTTCAATGCATCAGATCTGCCCTCTACAAAACTTGAAGCATTGACCCGGGCCGTCCAAAGGGATTGATACTAGTAGACAGGCTTCAACCATTGGGAGCTCCTCCATGTGGATGTCCACCTGAAAATCCAAACCTATGTACAAATGAAATAACGTTACAAGGTAAATCTCGAGCAAATATTAGCTGACACATGTCGTCAGACTCATTTACATGTTTAACCATAACACAAAGGACCCATTGATACGCCTACAAGTTGGGGTAATGACGCACTGTCATCTGACCAGCGGTTGCAGATAGTCAATTGCGAGGTTTCTCTTCAGAATGACAGATTAGATACCCAGCATGATTTGCTACTCATTGGCCTTCATTCAAATGACAGCGCGAATGCTCCAGCTGCAACTTTGTTAGCGGTAGATGAGGTCAAGGAATGTCACGCAACAGTGCCGTCCGCAACAGAGATCCATTGATATTTGCACGAACAGCACACAGGTATATGACCGCTGCCTGCATAGCAAAGTGTATGTATACCTCTACCTGAGAGAAAATCCAAAACATAAGAAGTACCATGATGGTACCCATCGTACGTGTCTCATACCTGGAAGATGCCGCCACACATCTCTCATATCTGGCCGGCAGCTCAGTACTTGCTCAGCACCAGCCGCGGCATGTTTACCTGACCATTATGGAACCGTCATTTTTGTAAGATGCCTTAGTAGTAGGAATCTACTTAGGGCCTGTACTACTGCTAGCGCAGAGCTTACAAAAAATATTGTATCCTCCATAATCACATTAAATAATGCATTCTATCTGGACAGGTTACTGCATCATTATGGTATTTATGGGCTTTATCTGTTAATTACTTGTGAAAGGGTTCGCTCCTTTGATTGGGTTGCTTGGTCTTTGGGTACATCTTGATCCTTATCTCTAGAATGCTGAAGAGTCTGAGTTGTTTGAAAGTTTGAAAGCATAAGACAGTTAAAATATATTATAGCAACCTAGAAATAGTCGGTACTACATGAGACATCCTTCCAATCTTCAAGACGTATCAATGTCTTCTCTGATTCAGTCTTCGCGATGTTGTAACAATCACTCCCTACCGCCAAAACAGTTGGGAACGGTTTTCCATGCGCAAGGCCTTCCCCCCTTACTACATCGACAATCAGTTCGACTCCCTTGACAGGATCGCCAAGTTGTGAACCATCATACCCTGCGTATCTAGTTGAGTACCTGAAGATATTTTATGTGGTCAAGTTAACATACGTTTCATAAAGGCGTTGTCTGCATCAGTTACCGGGCCATAATCTGGAATCCGGACTCCTTGCGGTACACGGTGCGCGGTTGCAAGGATCGGTGTGCGGAAGTATCCGAATTCAGCGCAGATACTTCGTAGACCAAGCGGGGAAATCTCAGCATGGAGAGTTGTGGATAAACCTGGATATTATGTGACATTGAGAAATGCATTGGATCATGAGATCAAACGGCATACCACGGAGAGCAAATTTTGTAGCAGTGTATATTCCAGCATTAGGGAAAGCTCTGATTTTCGGAGTCACTCTTAGATCAAGATATGTGTATGAGGGGAGAGCATAATTACCCCCATCCACGCAAAGAGCCGAGGAACAGAATTGTGCCAGTTTGTCTTTCGCGCATATATGGTAGAAACGCACGAGCGACATTGAGCGCGCCAAGAACGTTTGTGCTGGAAGAATCTCAAAACAAACTCCGTTACAATGTGACAAGTTGACTTACTTGAATTCATCAAATGTTTCTTCTGGTCTATGATTATGTGGACAGTGAGGTTCAGGAACCAAGATATAAAAAAGACATACGTATTTTCTTCTATCGCGCCGACCAAGAGATAGCCTATGAATTATGAATATGAGATTGAGAGACTGTGATGTTAAGGTTATGCTAACCGGCATTATTGATAAGAACGTCGACCCTTCCATAAAGTTCAACAGCCTTTCGAGCCACCTCGCGTAGATTCTCAAGGGTATCCGTTACATCGAGCTCGAGGATATCGGCACCTTGGACCTTAAGAACATCAAGCCTGTCCAAAGACCGTGCACGAGCCGTTGCTATGACTTTATCGCCTCGTTTTAATGCCGCAATCACGAGCTCACGCCCTAGACCAGACCTGCATTTGGTGAGCAAGTAACACAGGCTGTAAAATGATTAGATTAACTCACGAAGTACCAGTGATCAGCCAGACAAGATGTTTGTTCGTCATTCTGATAGAATCCAGGAGGCTGGGGCTCTAAATACCAGAGTGAACTGTCCTGTAAGTATCAGCTGTTGGATTATAGATAATTAAGCGGACTACCGCTTTAGCTAGAGCTCCGAGTCTGATTGCTTGTGAGCGATTAAAATGTATTTGATTGGCAGGTGATCCCTCATGTTCGCACAATTCTTGTCCAGAAAGAGAGATTTGAAACCGGAAATGTCTTGCATCTAGATACCACGGAAGTCAGCATTTGATAAATTCTCCGTTGATGGACAATCACATTATGTTGGTTTGAAAGCAGAAGCACAGTCTACATACGTCCATGTACTATTCATCAACCGTCCCTAGTAGATATGACACAACCGATAGAACAGCGAAATCTGTCTCTACCGGGTGCGGAATGGCGATCAATGGATTGTCCGTCTCTCGAATATGTATGGCGATCGCGACAAAAGAAGAAAGGAAATATACAATAGGGAAATCCTTGCCACTGTGCTGTTCGGAGATCACCATGCAATGCAGCAGTGTTCAAGTGATGTCAAAGCGGAGATATTGACCAGTAAAATCCAGTCGCTGTCAACGAAGTTCCGAGTCGTGATCGTGATTGATTGTGATGATCGTGATTGATGTGATTCTGTATCGGGTATCCTTGTCCTAACGTTCGCGGGAGAAAAATAAAACATATTGTGGGAACCAAAACAATCCATTCCTTACTTATTTGTACATTTTGATGGCCTCTGTGAGCGTATCGTTATGATCGGTGTTTCGAGCGAAATGGAGACTCATTTCGAAACTAGGAAGATCAAATTCAAAATTCGGTGACTTGAAAAATGCATTGTATTTCCCATAAAATGAAACTAGGGGGCCCCGATGCTGAGAGCCCCAATAGTGCACACCGTCGTCGGATATGCTAAACATTCGTTAAGGGGCCCAAAGTTGCCGCGTAAGGAGAATCAATTCACGGAGAACTAACGGTATGAGATGCTGTGACCGCTTCAACCCCACGCACCGCCCATAACGCGTTTGCCCATCTACTTAGCCTACGCGTCAACTGTGAGCCCTCCTATGCGGCGGTGAAGATCATATGTTCTTTATTTATACCTTATCTCCCACTTGTGACTAGCCAGCTACGCATTCAGTCCCAGCTTCATAGCGTTCTATAGTAATTGGCATCGTATATCTTCGATATCCTAGTTTTGAATGTGGTCTTTCTCCGTCCGAGAGATTTTTCGAAGTGATTGTCGTCGTGAATCAAATTGGATGCCCCAAAGTTATCAACCAAATCCCTTGTGACCACTCTCTTCCGTCTCCATTTATTCTCATGTCAATCAATGTTTACCTCTCTCAGAGTATAGTCATCGTAGCCAAATAGCCGCCCGATAAAATCCACTGACCATGAACCAACTTAGCTCTAACAAACCTGGATATGTGTCTGGCCTTGCATCGACCTCCTTTCTTCACCACTTGAGATCGCTCTATCCTTGAAAAAATCTGCCTCATCGTAAGTCAGACGATTACTTTATACAACCATGTGTCATACAGATATATCATACATTTCCTGCAGTTGGCATTCTCTGGTACATCGTTGCCGGCGTGGCATTCTGGGCGAGTAACAGATCTGACGAGGTTCCTCCGGTTGTCCAACGCGTTGGAAGAATCTCAAGGCAGATTGCGATAACATCGAACATCACCGTCTGCTTGCCATATTCAAATCAGGACTGAGAGCTGGATTTACTAGGGCTGGACATCGATTCGGAACAGACAAACAACCAATTTCAACTGACGCCATATAATTTTCCTACAGAGTATTGACAACCTTACCGCTCTGCATGAGGCTATGCATGAGGAACTTTCATGACACGAGAATGATGCGGTGAGTCCACCCTTCCGACTCCAATACTTTGAATACCTTTCAATCGTGGCTCATTTTCACAAAGCATGCGCAAACTTCTATGGAAGAGCACAAGGAGGTCGGTAAAGCGTTGTTCCGAAGGATCTACGGCGAGACAGCAGATTCGATACAGGTTTTATATCTAATAACATGATACCCAGACTTGGGTGAGTTCGCCGCGAGCTTGCTTTGAGGCGCACTGCTGACCATTAAAAAGAATGGTTTAACAAAAGCATTATGTATGGTGTAAATCATGGGTTTACAGATATCTTGTCGCCAATGGGGACATCATATACAATGATCGCGGCTCTTACAGGTAAGCCCTGGGTCCATTTCTATTTTACTCACCGTGTTGCCGTGGTTCTATCTGACATTTATCCTCTCAATAACCCCTTAGTGGCCGATAATCCTTGCCAGATCTAGTAGCACTTCGATGGCGCTCTACGGGGAGGCGCAACGTTGAAAGAAGTACAATCCGTTCATACGATGTCCATGAAAGTGTCAATGGAGCAATGAGGTTCCAAAAATCAGGGAATCTTTTATAATGACAGGAGAATGGATATTGAAAACGCAGGAGAGGAAGAATAATGACACGAATGGTATTGTATTATGTATTGAATATATGGGGAGTGACTCAGCATGACAATGATCCGACTTTCTAAAGAATGGACCAGACAAGCATGAGAGCTCAAGCAAGCTTCCTAAACAGATTGCTTGACTCAACATAAGTACTCTGGAGTACCCAGACAGTCGAGAACGTTTCAACTTCGTAATCGGTACTTGGTATTCCTCTCCGTTATCGATGAGTTCTTTTTTACTAAACGCTTTCCCAGTACTAATATTTGACCCTAAGACTTGCAGGACTTCATTGACTCTCCTAGATATGATTGAAGCCGACGCAAAGGGTCGCATAGACTCACTACTTCTAGACGGGACGAGTTGAGTCCTCCTAGGATCCGAGACTGACATTAGTCATTTTGGCTGGCACTTACATACTGGAATGCGTTCACGGTGTACCCCCAATGTCAGGTGAGCATGTACGATAGAAATATATAGCTTATTACTATCTTACCCGTTACGGGCCAGTTATATTCGTACAATCCGGCGGTTATAGGAAATCAAATGCAGAAGTTCGTCATGTAGACGTCATTTGTTTTTGCAATTTACAAATTCGCACAATCCGATTGGCACCCAGCACGTCTTGCAAAAATATCTTGATCATCACAACCTCGACCACGACCAGCCTCGACCAGCCTCGACCGAGTTTGTGTTCTGTGTACATTACATGACACTCAAATTCTGCTTTCTCAGCGAAATCGCCGATACGGAAAGATAAACGTGACTTGACCTTTCTCGCTATGCTGAATGCTTCTGAAGGCTCCGCCAACGACATACACACGATTGCCGTCGTGCAGTTCCGGTAAATTCCTCCAAACAAGGCCAGACAGGGCTAGGCAGGATCTGATTCTCCGTAATCACTATTATTATCTGTAACCACTATTATTTTCCATGACCACTATGATTTTCCGTGACCACTAATCATGTGTACGCTTTGGCCCCACCTTGAGGAAACGCATCCGGTTTTCAACGACCATGGACAAGATAAATGTCGTGATGGCGCGTAATATAACTCATTCATTGGCGCCACATCCGTTGCATGAACCCTACCACCAAACTGCGTCACAAAATGCAACAGATCGACCCTGTTTCGCTGAACCATCTCCTCACCCGCGTCACCTACCTCCGTAACTTTATAGGTTTCACCACCGAGGACGCTGATGCTCTTCATGCCGCCACGCCCGTTGTCAGGCCTCTGGTGCCCACCGTCGTCAACATGGTCTATGGTAAACTCTTTGGCTTCGATATCACAGCGAAAGCGTTCGTACCGCGACAGACCGGCTATGAAGGCGTCGCCCCGGTGAACCTCGAAGAGCTCAGTCAAGATCACCCCCAGATCAAGTTCAGGAAGGACTTCTTAGCGCAGTATTGTAGGAAGCTCGTCACGATGGATTACGAGAAGGAGAGTACGTGGGAGTATTTGGATAAGGTTGCATTAATGCACACCGGCGAGACGGGATTTAAGCATCGGTATGTGTCTATTTCTCCTCGCGTGGTCAGCTGGTGCTGATTCGGGCGGTAGGGAAAAGAAATCTAGTCTTCGTGTCGAATATATTCACTGCGGAATCCTACTAGGATACGTCGAAGACATCCTCGTCAACGCCGTCGCAACACATCCCGACCTCGATCTCGATACCAAAACCGCAGTAATCCGAGCCTTGAACAAGGTTAGTTTACTCCCTTTCTCTGTACGACATTGTCCCATGCCAAATACTTACCTGCACACACCAAGATTCTGTGCATTCAGAACGACCTCTTTGCACGCCACTACGTCGCTGACAACGAGTCACAGGTCAATGCTGTCAGCCGGACTCCATCGATGTCCGCCCTCGTAGCGGGTGGGGCTTTGTTACTGGGCGCGTGTTACTTGGGAAATTGACTGGTACCGGGGGAACTTGTTCTTGTTGAGACTGCGTTTCCGTTCGAATACAATATGGGAGTATGAAAATGTATGAATATGCTCAGACCCTATATATCTGTAATTTAGTTATTGAATATTTAGAATTGAAATACCTCTGCTCTTGTAATTCCAGGATTTTGTAGTCTGGTGATAGCTGTTCTGAGTCACAGTGGGACTCTGATACCATTCATACACGGAAGAAGGCGAGCGGACCACATAGAGGCAGTATCCACACTTGTGTCGAAAGGAACTTCGAACATAAGAGGGGCAGTGGGCGGTAGGTATATGACATGTAAGTGGAAGGAGCGCATTGGCTCTGGCAACGACTGCTATCTGAGAGATGTCGACCTAAGTAGTCCTGACTCCTGGCCGAAAGGCAGAATCTGGTCGTCCTCAACTTATCTCCATCGTGGCAGTGACCTGTGACCCGGGTCACGAATTTCTTTTCTCGCCAACTTCCAAAATGTGGGAATCGCTCCGGTAGAGTGCGGCACGCGAGCCTCGACTTGTTCTTCGAAACGTTGGAGATCACTCTGTCTTATTCCGTTGTACAATCAGCGCCGGATCGATTCTATTAAGGCTGTCTGTGCACTCTCGTCGTGCTTATAAGTGTATCATAGTCGAAGTATTCTACTTCCTCGGAAAGTCTGATGTTTTTTTGTCAGACCATTGAAGTTCTTGTAACTCTCGCAAGTTGTGCCTCGATGTCTTCTATTTTCGATTGTGGATGATTTTCTGGAATGAATACGCCTCCTGATAAATATTCGATCAATTACTACCTTGTGCAAACCATTCGCTATGCTTATCTGCGACGTCACCTCATGATTGGCTTCTATATCTCTAAATCGTGCTCCTTCCATGCGACTCTAGTCTACCCTTGCAAATGAAGATAACTTCACTGCTTGGGTCATCTAGTTGTGAAACACCTGAGTTCGCCATTGCTGTGGAGTATAAGCATCGAGTTCCACATGCATTCGAGGAACTCTCCCAGAGCAGAAGAGGAAACCAAGAGAATGTCTTTGTTTTAAGTTCGTACCTCGGCAATCCTTGCCCCCTTGAACACAGACTAAACACATTACTCATCCAGGCTGCGCAGAGAAGAAGCTTGTTTCAACCATCCTGTAACGAAGTACAGAACCAACTCGGCGCAGCCAAATATGTAGAGTCAAGATCCCTCCGGGCTAACTCTTTTCCTGCTTTACTGGACGGCGACCTACTCACACGTCATTACTCAGGCACAATATACAGATTGACAATAGATCGATGGACCTCATTCTCGCACCTATGTACTGCAGATACGTGAATGCTTGACATATACTCTTCATCAACTAGTTCCGCGTGCGTCTCCAGTTTGTTCCTTCATATGTGGTATCTTTCACAATGCTCTCTTTCACCCTCATGGCTTAGACCGTGATAATACATATGATGATATGCGAAACCCGGGTTCGGATGGCAGCCCCTCTCTCTCCGTGCTAGATTTCCTTGTTCAACGCGTTTCGTCTTACGTCGATCCTCAGGTTTGAAACACAAGTGATATTTCGTTGTTTCCACCGGTCTACCTGAACGTTCGATGACCTGGCGGTTACTCAGTAATGAAGACCGAATGTTCCACTGTGTTCTGTATTCAATCTGCAAGAACGGGTTGATAGTACGCTTTTTTGGCTTCTAATGCTTATCTGCCCAGCTTACCCTGACGAGAATATCCCCATCTTTCCGTCTTGGCATCACGTGCACAGGAGGATGAAGGTATCGAAATCAAACATTTGTGTGTATCAAGACCAATGCGATAGCCCGAGGAGACGGTCAAGTGCCTGGGAGGAAGACTGAGCACAGGAGAGACCGCAGAGACTCTCCTTGTAACAAAGATCTTTCTTCCAAGTAATTGACAGAGATCTACGAAACAGTCACGCAGGGTTCGCAACGATATTTTTGAGCCGAGGTACTCTTCCGTCTTTCCGTGACTTCAGGAACTACTACGCAGGAGTTCCTGGATCGGCATCACACCTCCAATTTCGATTATGTACAGCGCGGACTTCAGTGGACAATCAATCATTGTCATGATTCGTGTACTCAAAGAACGTTTTAATCTGTTTGGTGACCAACTCTTTTGGTAGGTTCAATCCTCTCGTGCGATGCTGGGCCGGGAACATTCACAAAATTCAACCAGTGCCTAACTGGCCATCGTAAATGATATATTTTGAAGTCATCTTTATGGATGGACCATATCATGGATCTATAGTAAGATGTACTGATTCTGATATTCCAGCTCCATTTCTTCTTTATATCAAAGGTTAACAATTGAAAGGTCGACGTAGGAGGAAACATACTGCTCGGCTTAACGTCGTTCTAATCATCATTCTCTAGTTGAATTGCGCGCCTTTAGCAAGAAATCCGTTCATAATAGGTTCCGGACTTCATCTTCCGTGGAAACCGGCCTCCACCTCAAGCATCTACAACATGTCCTCCATTGACAATTGTCTAAAGACCTCAATTGCCGGTATATACGCTTTCCCCACCATCGACCATCTAATCGTCCCAGACTTGAGCCGAGACTCAAGTTTCATCGAGCTTTTAAACTCATGCAAACTACCCGCGCTTCCAAACTCGCTCTACTCTGGACTATCGCAATTCTCCTGAAACATTACTGCATTTATATCTCTGAAGAATACGATATAAAGGCCTTGCTTTCTGCTCCAGTCAAGTAGCTCTCAACGACCATGTCCACTCTCGCGATCTGTCTAATCTTTGTTTCTCTTCTAATGTCAAAGCGCTTCCTCTGGAAGCCGAAATTCTGTTTACCTCCCGGACCCAAAGGCTGGCCAGTAATTGGAAACCTCTTCGATATGCCCAAAGAAATGACATGGCAGACCTTTGCACAATGGGGAAAAACATACGGTTAGTTCGTATCTAAGAATGACGCACTGTTTTCACCTTCGCCAGGCGATATATCTTCGGTGACCGTTTTTGGGCAAAGTATCATCATCATCAACTCCGTCGAGGTTGCTCACAAGCTTCTTAACGAAAAGGGACGTATTTACTCCGATAGACCTGTACTTCCAATGGGCGGAGAGTTAATCGGATGGAAAAATGCCATACCCCTCTTACGTTACGGGGACAAATTTCAGCTTCACAGAAAGAGATTCCATCAGCTTTTTGGCACTCCTGCAGCAACCAAAACGTTGCACGAGACAGAGAACATAGGAGTACGGAACTTCTTGCGTAACGTTTGCAACAGTCCTGGAGATCTCACGGCGTATATCAAACAGTGAGTTGTGCATCCACCTCACTCTAGCATTTTTCTTTGACATTCCCTCGGTCCTCCACAGACATGTTGGCACATTCGCTCTTGACATTGTGTATGGCTACGAAGCGAAGGAGGAAGACGATCCGTTTATTCATTTTATCGATCGTGGTATGGAGCAGTTCTCAGTCGCTACGGCCCCAGGTGCATTCCTCGTTGATGTCTTTCCGCTGCGTAAGTAGAAAACAGCCAAGTGTGCCTATCAACTGACATGTAGCCATCTAATTCCAGTTCGGTACCTGCCTTCATGGCTTCCTGGAGGTGGATTTCACTCTCAAGCGCGAGTGTGGGGTAGAGATCTGAATGATATGGTGACGAAGCCATACGAGTACATGATGCCTCGGGTGGTGTGTCAATGACTCGCATCCTGAACTCTGTTACTCATACATGCATAGGCTACCGGCACGGAACACCACTCTTTCTTATCAACCTTCTCGGAACCTGGCATTGACTCTGCCAGTGTATCCGATGACCTGAAATGGAATGCGAGCACCATAGCTGCTGGGAAGTTCTCAACAGTACGTTCTTGGGCTGTATTTGAGTCATCCACTCACCTCAAGATTTTAGGGAATCTCAATGATTAAAGCTTTCTTCCTGTTTATGTCATTGTACCCCGAAGTACAAATCCAGGCGTGTGCCGAGATTGATGCAGTAGTAGGCACTGATAGGTTCCCAACCCATGACGATCGTGTCAATCTTCCTTACATTGATGCTATCTGTCAAGAGGTTCTTCGTTTGCACACTGTGGTTCCTAATGGTCCGTTTCTGTAACTTCCACCAAATGGAAACCATCTCATCACATCCACTGGGCTTTAGGCCTTCCTCACGTCGTCATGGAAGACGATATTCACGAAGGTTATTTAATTCCCAAGGGCTCAATTGTGGTGGCGAATATATGGTAATTGTCTGTTTGTTACTCAACTCAGGTGGTTGATAGTTTTATAGGAACATGCTGCATGGCCCAGATACATATGCCGATCCATATACTTTCAATCCTTCTCGGTTCATCTCAAGCGAAGGTCACGTCGCTGAACGTGATATATATGACACTGTCTTTGGATTTGGGAGGCGGTATGTGACATTATTTTGAATGTCCTTTGTCATAGCTGAATTTATCGTTGTTACCAAGTATCTGTCCAGGTGTGTAAAAACAATCAAAGGGCCTTCAAACGATCCAGATCGTATTTTATAGGCCGTGTACTTGCCGACGAATCGCTTTTCATTCTAGTGGCCATGTCACTAGCTGTCCTTCAGATTTCCAAAAGCGTCAATAAGGACGGGAACGTCATAGAGCCAGCATTCATACAACTGAGCGGATCTGTGAGGTATAACATGTTCAAAATGTCTGTACTGTGAATACACTGACACGCTTATTCAGTCAGCCCGCTCCATTCCAATGTTCAATCAAGGCTCGTTCTCCAGCAGCACTCGCTCTTTTACAAAGGTCGCAGGCCGACGAGTAGGAAAGAAAACTCGAATCCAAAGTAGCTATACGCCTATACACCATACTTGATGAACATTTCTAGAATGCTAGCCTGTCGCTTTGAGATCTTTGCCATGATCATGCTTTACATCGGCTACGACTACCCTGGAGCTGCCAAATTGAATGACCCATCACAGCCCATCGCGGCACATCATCGTCTCCACCGTCTCCGTGATCAGCAACTTGGGAGGAACTAAGGCAAAAACATGTCTCCAGACGATGATGAGAGGGAGATTCGAACTCCCGCCCCCGAAGAGACCAGATAATGATAAGGTGATCAAGCTTACCTTAGTCTGGCGCCTTAGACCGCTCGGCCATCTCACCATAACGAGATTAAAACTGAGCGGTCTTGACAGGTCCCAAGATGATACCCTATTTGAGGAACTTCCTTGTGATCAACCAAGGATGTGATTCAGTGATGGATAACGGTTCCTCATCTTCAAGTAGATGAATAGTAATAATGTATACTCGGTTTCAACTCTTCATTCATCCCCGTTATTCCGTCTCCGATCTCCCAGCCTGCACAATTGCACATTCAACCTGAGGGCCTGATCGACCCAAGGCCACCTCCGTCGTACCCTCCGATTCAACGCATACATATTGATATACAAACCCTTCCTTTCAGTCTTTTCCCTCCTCATTCTGGTATCCCTCGTCTATGTTCCTATCCGCGCCCGTCTCGTGAAATTGAATCGATCCCCTGACTTAGTCATCCCCATCCTAGAATATCGACCCCTTATTGATGATTGCCTGATGCATCCGCGGCGTCTATATCCTAGCATCATCGCGTGGCAATCTGATGAGCTTGCAATATATGACGTCGCTCGTCTCGTTGAACACATAATAACGGACGTGGATAAAGACGCATCGTTCGGGGTTTGCATGAATGTCATTGGTATAGTATTCAAGTGATCGAGAGAAATGCGAGATGTGTGGCCAGCCGTGGGAAGTGTTCCTCGTCGCCGCAAGCACAAAACCGACGATTGTCTTTTCTGCGACAATATAAAAAGCTAGTGAAAGAAACTTGATGCCCAAGACACTCCATCCCAACGAAGTCCGATCCAAACGATTGGCGGCATGAGTACTGGTCCAAAAAAAGACTTCTTTCGGATTCTCATATTCTCACCGCTCGCTGTCCTTTGCTGCGTCTGTGATAATCGTGTATATCAATTCCACGAAGAACCTAACATGAACCACAGGTACCCTATGTAAACAATGCAACTGATGGTACACCAGCCTTCCCCATCGTCAACGCTAGAATCCGACCCGGCCAAGATTCGTATAGCCGCCACCGACCCTCATTCATCGCCATCGATATCCATTAGTACCACTCCAATATCTCCTTCCTTCGCTACATCTTGCCGCATCGTTAAGTTGGGTTCAAATGCTGGTGAAGACGGGGTCAGCGGTGTGTCGTCGTGTTTCTTTTGTTCTGTCATTCTCCGTGTTGCTCGCTGTCATGAACCGGTCCCGCATTTCTGTCCATAGTCCCCCCGCATGCACAGATAGCTCACACCATCATGATATCTGATGCGTAATGAGTTCCCTAGATGTTCTGCTTATTTCTCCTCTGAAACTGGTTCTATATCAAAGAGTCACTCAGTCATCGGAGAGCAGTCGTCATGTAGACATTTTCCAAACTGCCGACATATCTGTCGTTGACGCTGCATTCCTCTTAACTCATGTGACCGCTACCTCTGTACATTCCGGAGTAATATTGAAATTCTCTTCCGATCAATCCCAATCACATATTTCTTCTAGCCTTTGTCAAAGTTTTAGACATATCAGATCCAGGTCTCCCTTGGGTTTCGGTACTTCTCAATGAGTCGTTGGTTCATAATAACTTTGTTGCAACAGATTAGTTAGTTACCACCAAGTAGAGAGACCTAGCCACTTCTGCTTTCATCATAATGGAAGAAATGTCTGTACAGAAATATCCATCTCATGATCGTTACCAATATAATGACCAACGAGTTTCTTAAATCCTCCATAAGAGGTAATCGCTCAATATCTTAATTTTGCGTATGTCCGTCATTAATACCTTTGAAAAGCGTCTGCTACTGAATTCGTTATCACGCCACAAGGGTATCAAAAACATTGGCAATGTCATTAAGCTATCAATTATCGTGGAAAGGCACAGCTTGAAAAGCTAAAGCATAAACTCTTCGTCGCACGTATGATTTCTCCTATTGATTGTTACATTGTCAGAGTCTATGACGAGTACTGGTTTATACTGTTGTGTAATACGTTCTATGTGAGGCATTGTACGAATCGGTGAGCAAGTCTCTCAGGTATTTATATACTTAATGAAAGAAATAGTCTAAGCGGATGAAATAGTTGGAAAGGCGATAAAGTAGTTCATAATATAGCTTTTATCTGTTTTCGGTGCCGTAAGAAGCGTGGATGGAGTGGCGTTGAACCTCACTCTCCGAAGTTTTTGTAGGGAAATGGTGGGGTGAAGGGCCGTAGGTGGTAAGGGGTTTGGACGTGCAGGGGTCAATCAACGTTGAGCTGCCAAACATCAGTTGCATACGATGTTCCCGAAAGTCCCAAAAAGCGGTGTCGTCCTCCCAATAAATCAATCCGTTTGATACCCCACTGCAACTGCCTTTGTGTGTCCGGTCCTCGCTCGCAGCGTTCATAGTAAGCGGCGTTCACCTCAGGCACTAAGTCCCGAGGAACAGTTTTGTATTCCTTCGCTGTCGTTGGGAGGAGCAACGCGTGATATATAGTGTGGAAGACGTCAGAGATGGTGACGTAGCCGACATCACCAGCGAGGACACTAATGGGTGCAAGGAGGGTAGGATACGTGATGTAGAGCGCAGGAAGAGGCGGTTCTGTCGCAGCTTCGTGAATTTCGGGTAGCGTGATCTGAGAGTTGAGGAGGAACGTCGGAGGGTGGGTGACATCGTAGTCCAGGGCTGGGAGGCTGCCCTTCAGTGGGTTGAAAGCAAGGAAGAAGTGGATATTCATTTCGTCGAGCGGCGGCTTGGGCACAGGGTTCTTCTTGGCCTCAAATCGTGGGTTGAACATAGGCCCTGGGTGCATAGGCGGTGTTGGTGGGTCCGAAAATGAAGTTAAAGATGCTGTTGAGAACGTTGGGGAAGGAGTGGAAGGAATTGGTGAGTACGCTGCATTAACCGGGGCGAATGATACGCGTTTCGCCATCAAGTCAAGTTGTGGTGGTAGGGTTAGTTGAAACTAGCTCAAAGACGGAAATAATTCATGAGTGCTTACAGCGACACCCAAAGGGGATACTGATGCATCTAATCTCCCGTTTCCCCGTGGCATGTTCCCACCGAAGGAATTCAATGAAAGTCCGAATCCCTTGTCTTGATGGACCACCACAATATGCTTACTTTGTGGCCACGGATGTTGATTAGAAAAGGCAGGTCCTACAATTAGAATGCATGGAGATCAGTCCGGACGGCGGGATGTTGTCTCGTGATGGATGATGTTGGGCAGAGGGTATAAGACGTGTACCCAAAATTCCATTGCACGATGGCAGCGTATTGACTCCGAGGATCACCTGGCACTTCGTATGAGAATGTGCCATGAAAGATGTAAAGAAAGGACGAAGAAAGAGCTTGCCTTGAGCGCGTCCGAATATTTGTGTGGGGTAGGCTGAATTAAATGATTCGCCCCCAAAAACCAGACAGCGGTCCGTAATAGTATCCCATATGACTGCGCATTGATAAAACAAGAAGGAAACGGAAGGTGCGAACCAAGAGAACGAACAGTCACGTGTGAGCAAAGGAAGATAATTGAAGCACATGTTCTGATGGGTAGCTCGCGTGATCTGACGTGGTTTACTTAAGCGAGGTGACGCAGTACGGAGACTGTACGTCGTACTGCAAGTGGTACAGTTACCATTCACCATACTTCTATTACCTATTGATAGCAACGGTCGCTATGGTACGGTCTCTAGGTATAACGTGGTGGACAACACGTATCCCTTTATGTAAGAATTCAACGTGAACCTCCGATCCGCTGGGGAGGAGGAAATCCGCCTAAGTGAGACTGGACGCGTGATTCGATTAGAAGGAAGTTCTAGGTGCGCGTGGTTTACTGGGGTCAGTTGTATCGATTCGCTCGATTTCACTCGCAAAGTTGACGACACAAGAATTCTATGGATAAAAAGACGTACGGAATCTATTTGCCACGTGTGTTCGTTGATCGATCAATCGAGCGCCCAGAGAAAAGCTGTGTTAACTTCTTATGTGGAAGTAAAACTAACCGATGCAAGTCTCCTAAAGTATTCCCTATGTATCACACAAGTACGAGAGTCCTCACCAAATATGTATCCAGCGAGATTGGCAACTCTAATAACCGATGCAAGTCTCCTAAAGTATTCCCTATGTATCACACAAGTACGAGAGTCCTCACCAAATATGTATCCAGCGAGATTGGCAACTCTAATAACCGATGCAAGTCTCCTAAAGTATTCCCTATGTATCACACAAGTACGAGAGTCCTCACCAAATATGTATCCAGCGAGATTGGCAACTCTGCTCCTTTGGTCATCACTTAAAGCATTCAATTCTCAGGACAATTTCAAGACAACAAACAGCTGGAGTAAGGAAATCCTAATTCAGTTATGTCCAATGGTGAACAAAATGAAGATTAACCCTCTTTACACTCCACTCGGAAGTGTATAGACCATAGAACATCAGCCATGATATTAGATTCCAAGACAATTGAGACGACATAGAGTGACAGTGGTAGATGGCAACACCATGGACTAGCGTGGTCATAAAATTATGGCTACTCCATGTATTAGATAATTATTTGGTGAGCCCCTACAAGCTTGGTAGAGGGCCAAATAACTGAACAAAGTCCTCAGACTATCTGGACTTTACGATGCATTATCAATCTTATATCTTTTGTGATCCTCCATCCTAACCAATGTTGGCCTCAAACTTTCTTCTGCCAATCAGAAGCTTGTGGCTCAGCAGCTCAACGAGAGAATTATTACTCGAGGGAAAAACCATCATCTGTTGAAAACAAATTTGATGACAGATGTGCACAAATGGTTTATAACATGATCCTCACATATCAGACTTTGTCATAATAAATACAGTATTACGAGCAAGTATGAGTGTAAAAAGATGCTTATTGATGCAACTAAATAAAACGTGATGTAAGGTGATGGACCGGACCACTTTCGGAGGATTCCATCAAACTCTAATCAAATTTCATTCAAATTGTGACCCTTGGCCATGGCTGAAAAGAGTAATCAAACTTCCTCGTTTCTGAAGACTAGGACTTTTACCTACAGAAGGTCCTTGTAAAGCCAAAGGAGACATTCAGGAACATTAGGCCTGGGCCATGCCCGGATCATAACCAAGTTGTTGAGGGATGGGGATGAGACCAAGATTGTTAACCTGTGTCACGTAAACTCCTGCACTTCTCTTTTAACATGAGTCTCAGGCCGCGTAACACTGGAGCCGATTGTGGTAACAATGGGGAAGGCAAGTACATGTAGGTTGTCACTTGTAACCACTATCTAATTATAGCCCAAGGTGAAAATCTGTGTTGTTTGCAGTTCTCAGTTGGTTGTAATACTCCTCCGGCCGTCTTTAAACGCTGTTCCGGCGCCACTCAGGCCGTTCCAAGTTAAGCCGGGTGCTTATCATTATGGCCTTTTTGACCTAATTGTCAGGTACAATTTCTGCTGTTTCGTCCACACAGTACTACAGAGATGGAGAGTGGTCAGCATATGAAGACAAAAATAAGATGGAATGAGATACAGAATAAACCTTCTGAATTGCCATCCAAATTGGCTCCAAATTTCCGAGAAGGAGAGCTCTAACATCGGGTAGTCGGACCGTTTGATTGCCGATGACTTAGAAGATCACGATCATTACTTGGCAGGTAGACATGGTTTAGGGCATTCCAGGATCTAGAAAGAAGCTCGAAAATCCACCCCAAAGTAGAATGACCTCTGAGATACTTTGATTAGTTCCTTCTATCTGGAAGACGTATTTTTGACAAAACATCATGTGTGACTGCGGACGCGTGTAGATACTGTGTGCTTCTCCAACCTGAACTGGCTCATGTAACTCATGTAATTTGACTACTATCTCTGTCAGGGTTGATCGGCACGGCTCTATGGGCCGAGATATACCGGCGGTTCACGGCCTCACTGTTCCACTTTCGAATTCCTTTGCCCTCAAGGAAGATCACAATCCATGCTTGAGTGATATTATACTGTGCCCAGTTCTTGTGATGTTGCTTTCTCTCGTCTATGTATCTCTTGTGGACGGCTAGTTGTAGTACCCGTATAGCTCGAGCGCTCGGACAGGGCGTACAAACCAGCGGTCAAAGCACTGGCTATCTGGTTCAAGTCTCGTCACACGTTGAGCACTCGGTGCAACTTTTGGACCCCTTCTTTGTGCCGCTAGCAGCAAACCCCAGTTGCCAATGTCGGAATGATGAACGCCCGGTGTAGCACTTTCATATCATGAGACCTCCGTTCCAAGGTAGGACAAGCCGCAAGACTGATAGCACGAGGCTCATAAGGAGATATGGACGTAGAACTGTTGCCCGAGTGGTCATGATAGGTCATTTCTCCACCTCGAGTGCCTTGGACTCCTAATGAATTAATCAAGAGGTGCTCAGTCCGTCATTAGGGAACAATTGTATCCACTTAGGGAAGCATGACCTTTGTGCTTGCTTCTTCGCCTCTGAGACTCAAATCAGTAAATGGATCAAGGAAGCAGCTTTAAAAAGTGATCCTGCCTTCGTGATGGAGACACGCGTGGACAACTATGTATCGTCTCTCAATCCTCTACCTGCTTCTGATTATTCGACCTGTTGTGTCGCAACAGATTTGGGATATTGTACGCTTGATATCTCTGCCCGATTTCAGATCTCTCTCATAATAATGTTATCGTAGTGGCAAACAAAGTGGGATCGTACAAAGCTATTCACTTCCCTCAATCCTTCTGCTCCAATAAACTTCGTCACACCTGGCACGATAGGCGATGCGAACATTGTCGTGGATGATTTGACCGTTTATCAGTCGATTGCAGGATTTGGAGCATCGCTGAGTATGTCCTTTACAGCTTGAATTTATGATTTGACTCGACTTCGTATATTAGCCGATTCCTCAGCTCTTCTTCTCAGCAACCTGAAGGTATGCGTCACATTGGATCATTTATTTGTGTTTCTCCCTCATTGAATTCTTTAGTCCGCGAATACTGCGAACTACAACACCCTGCTTAACTATATGTTTAATTCAGCTGACGGCGCAGACGCTGCTGGATTGAACTATATCAGAATCCCTATCGGCGCATCTGATTTCTCAGCTGGAGGTGGGTGCGAAAACATTGCTCATAGACCGTGCGCCTAATGATCCTATTATTCTCTCAGAATATAGTCTGGATGATACAAGTGGTGACACATCGTTCAATAGCTTCGACATTGATCGGGCGCCGTCGTACCTATTCTCCGTGCTTCAGGATATCAAAGCAATCAATAGCAATATCAAGGTCCACCTAGTTCCTTGGTCGCCGGTGAATGATATTTCTTAGCCATCTCTCCCCGGATCCTATTCTCACAGTATTTACTAGCCTGCATGGATGAAAACCACTGGTACAATGAATGGAGGCACTTTACAGTCACAATACGTTCAATATTGTATGTACACTACTCTTTCTATAGCTATCACCCAATCCTGACATCTAACAGATCCGACATACCTTCTCAAGGCAGTCCAAGGTTTCCAGTCCAAGGGGGTCCAAATATATGCTATATCTGCCCAGGTATGATTGGCGATACAAGTTGACATCTCGTTCTGATTCAAAGGCGTAGAACGAACCCCAGAACAGTAACCCAACGTATCCTACTTCGACGTTGACGCCTGCCATTGAAGGACAGATCGGCGCAGCACTCCGTACTTTACTCAATAATAACGGGCTGTCGAGCGTCAGAGTAATAGGATACGAGGTTGAGCCTTTTTCGTGATGCTTTACATTCATTTCACACCAACTCCGACAGCATAATTGGGATAACGCTGGATCTTATCCTATTACACTCGTACGTAGATTTCTGTTTTCGAACGTCCTGTTTCTCATTGCGGCGTAAGATGGAAGATGCTGGAAGCTCTTTCGCCGGAGTCGGCTTCCATTGCTATGCGGGAAGTGTCAGCAACCAGGACATTTTCCATAATGCCTATCCAAATAAGGTGAACATGAGATTGTTCGTATTCTATCCGACTTGGCACTCAGTTTCAAAAGGAAATTTACTTTACAGAGTGCAGCGGCACCTATGGTTCTGATTGGTGGTCCGATATCAAGGTATGTTCATGTGCCATTGCTACGTTCATTATCTGACCCTTTTTTAGTGGTACATGGATAACCTGTAGGTCAAAATCTAGTATTCTCTTACCACCCCTCTTACGTAGTCATTATCGAAGATTCATTGGGTCTATAGAACACAATGCCGAATCAGTAAATTTCTATCTTTTTTGGATCGACCACGGTGTTTCTTACTCCCTTTTTTAGGCCCTCATGTGGAACATTGCTCTAGACGGTAATGGTAATCCCAAGTACCCAGGTACAAATAGTTGCGGTGGTCCAGGGTGCCGCCCTCTAGTAACTATCAACAGTGATGGCAGCTACAGCTTCAATCAGGAGTGTAAGTCAGCTTTCTTGATCTACATTTTCAAGAAGAAAAATCACCATTTCTGTGCAGTCTATGCCATGGCACAAGCTTCGAAGGCAGTATACCCTAAAGATGCTGGTGGTCCCTATGGGAAACGAATTGCGGTTTCTGTTGAAGGCAACCTGAATTGGGCTCTACGTGTTGGGGCATTCGTGACAGGGCGTGTATCTTCGAGTGATTGGCTCAGATACTCATTGGTTGTTTTGAATTGTAAATTTGAACTCCCGTCATGATCTCATTTGAGCTGACAATTATGCAGGGGACGACAGTGCTTCTACCACATGGAACCCTGTACCCGTCAGTGCAACAATCGCATTCAGAGGCATGCAGGTAAGTGAGTCATGGTTCAGTCAGATTTGTGCTTACGCCTTGACCAGGCTTCTTATACCTTCCCTGTTGGAGTTACTACATTGTGGTGGTTCGCACCGGCAACGAGCACGACACCTGTATTTACGGATGGCACGGCATTTGGATATATGGAAGACTTCCTTCGCTTCAGTGCTAACATCACGTATCCTGAGGACGCGACGAATGCAGCTGCTAATTCCACTTCAGGACGTTAGTTCCAGAACATTAGTGATTGGGAATGTTTTGTCTTGTATTTCACTTCTTTCATCAATACTTATGCTATGGCTGATCTCCTTGTCCGTCATATTCCATATTAGTAATCACATAGATACAGCATGATTTTGAAAGATCTTGTCGTCATATTACAGTGTGACAACTTTCATCAAGGCCCATCCATCCTCATGACCTCGATGTAACAACCCTACTAATCTTGTCTTCCCAAGGAGATAATCCACTCTCTTTACTCCCCTTGCCCTCTCTTCTACGGAGTTATCGGGAATCGCATCACATCTTTTTGTAAATGCTTGGGCAACTTGCGCCTGCCCCCAGGAACTAAGACCAGCAAAGTCTTCCATGGTGATTTGGGTGTGCACATGTCGGTGTATCTCGATCAACACATCCAGTAGCGTTATGGTAAAAAGCGGATCTCGTGAGACGCAACAAGGCCAACATGGAAATTCGTCAAAGACAATCTTCATGCGTGTGACAGGAGGAGACGTTGCGTGCTGCGTCATTTCTCCCTCCAGAAGCAATCTGGACTGGCCGTTATGAGATAGTTGCATAGGCTGGAATATTGGAGGCGAGAGATCAAAGAAAAAATCTGGGCAAGGTGACTCGGCGTTGATACAAGGGTCGATGAGGAGAGGTGTGAATAGACCCTGCCAAAGATACGGTGGTGTGAATAGACCCGGCCAAAGATACGGTGGTTGATACACCGCATGCCCAAAAGAGTGACGGCGGCGAGGCACGTTCGCGACATTCAAGTACTGCTGCGCGGTATCTGGCCAGAGGTTGCCGGGATTGAATCCCTGAAATGATAGCCTACGCTCGCGACGACAGCCATCCCAGGGACCAGTTGGAGGAAGTGCAATGCTAGGTGTATTGGGTGTGGTCGGATCACTCGGAAGCCTGCGATTTGGACAACCAGAATTGGAATATGGCGAAGGAGGATACAGCGTTAGATCAGGAATGCAGGGTGTCACAAGGTGAGGAGGGTAAGGCGTTGGTGGATAGTAGTATGCATACTGGGGCGGCCAGTACATGGGAGGCTCACTTGAATCACATCAATGGGTGTGCGAGTCTTATATGTGTCCGTGCACCCAATTTTGGCAATTCTCGCCGTCGAAGCGCGGAGAGAGACAGTAAGTAGGCACTTGGTAAGCGTCATAAAATCTGGAAAATCATCGAGATCAATCATCGAGATCATAACAATGTATGAACTTATTTCGGTGCACGTGGTCTCTGTCGAATCCCAATGCTAATGCAGAGTTATAGATAATGAGTATGTGGGCAAAATCTAATTGACAACAGTGTGGAAGACGCTAACTGTAAATGTGCAAAAGTGTGTCACGATAGGGGCTGTCGGCGCGGTACCGTACCGTTCGAGTCATCACGGTTTTAATTTTACGTTATCACTGTCAATCACTACGCTAACCACATCAATATTTTGATCGGAGCAGAAAGGGCCTCATCAGAGCGACCCTGTCCGGACTGGCGGGTCATTTCGGACCGCAATGATTATTATTCACTTACAGCTGCAAAATCTGTCGAAAGAGTTCTTTCTTCACTATGTCAGAATCTTCCACACCTTATGCCATCGTTAAAATATGTAATATGGCTAGAGCTGAGTCAAGGTAAAGTATTTGCTAATTTGTCTGCCTGGTTTGAGGAGGAGATAAGCTGCGTTCACTTGCCAGAACTGTCCAAAAGCTCAGAGGCCCTTCGCGTAGCGTTATACGCGGCAATGTAAGCATGCTGCCCACGAGAAGACACGGCGATAGAACGATGTGATACGAGACGATAGAGGACGCGACATGACGCGATAAGTAACGTAAATACGAGGATCGAAAACAATGAGGGTTTGACAGCGCTTGATCGCGATCCCTCATCCTACATAACGACTGGTAGACGCGACAACGATGGAAGCTGAAGCTTTGACGTTGGAACATTAGTAATTGCGGAGGAGTATATATAAAGAGAGCTGTAAGTATCTTTTCAAGTCATTCAGTTTTACCCTGCAATCGCAGGCGTTGTTCCATTCTGTCTGGCGTACTCAGTGAAGCAGGACTTGAGGGGTCCTCTTGCAGACAACGGTAAAAGTTTCTATATCACTGTCAGTGATGTACCTTGAGGAGTGATGAGGCTAACGAGTTTAATTTATGTAACAACTTAATCTAACTTGACAGGCGCGCGGGAAGGCGGGGCTAAGTAGTGGCAGGCCGAAAGAAGTACGCAACCTCTCAATTCTTTCTTCTCTCCCATAATGACGAAGTCCAAGAACCACTCTTCCCATGCTAGCAACGACGACGTGGAGGAAACTATCGTTCACACCGAGAATATCTACGCAATTAGTGAAGAACCAAGTCTCGATCCCATCCTTGAAAAAGCTTGGCGGAAAGTCGATCTTGCCGTTGTTCCAATAGTTTCCATGTTTTATCTGTTGGCATTCCTCGTCAGTCACCGATTTTTCTAATTTACCTTCAGTCTGTTCAAATCAATCACTAGGATCGAACTAATCTTGCGAACGCTCGAGTTGCAGGCTTACAGAAGGACATCAATATCAACAATCACCAATTTAGTATTGCGTTGACGGTCACCTATATCCCTTATATCCTGTCTCAACTCCCTTCAAATCTTGTTTTGAAAGTTCGTGTTACAAGGTCTCCGACGGAATGAGGATCTTACTAGATACAGGCTGTCGGACCTAACCTTGTGCTACCTACGATGCTGACCCTTTGGGGCGTTGTAACAGCTCTTCAAGGTTTACGATTCAATATTTCCCCTGGATATCGAATATTGACTCGATAGCTGCAGGCCTCATGACCAATTTTGCAGGACTTATAGCTTGCCGATTCTTTCTTGGTTTATTCGAAGGTAAGCCTTTGTCTTCGTGACGTTAGACAGATTTGACGTACCTCCAACTAGGTGGAGTCTTTCCAGGTCTCGTCCTCTACCTTTCGTTCTGGTATCCACGTCAACAGCTTCAGCGAAGGTTTGGCGCTTGTTTTCAGGGATCCTCCAGTCACTTAACAGACCTTAAGAGTATCAGCATTCTTCTCTACCGCCTCCCTTTCAGGTGCATTCTCGGGTATCCTCGCCTTTGGTATCGTCCGGATGGACGGCATCGGTCATCGTTCAGGATGGTCATGGATCTTCATTCTTGAGGGCATATTTACCATCCTATTCGGCCTCTCTGCATACATAACACTTCCTCGTTCCCCGGCTCATGCACAATTTCTCAACAAGGAGGAAAAGGATTATATTCTCTCGCATCTTCGGGCGACTGATCCAACTTGTCGAGATGAAGATGCAGACTCCTTTAGCTGGCGTGAAGTCTGGAAGACGTATGCCCTTCCACACGTGTGGATGATGGGTGTGGTACTATTCTTTAGTGGTGAGTACATACTCCTCCATCTTTAGCTTTGCCTGGCCCTGAGTGTCATCCTGTAGGTGTTTTCGTTTACGGACTCGCGTAGTATGTCGTCAAATACTCTTTACTGCCAGTGCTGATGTCCTGACAATATTATACAGTTTGACGCCCACCATAATTGCGGACCTCGGGTATAGTTCAGTTAACGCTCAGCTCTTTAGCGTACCGCCTTTCGCTGCTGCCTTCGTAGGTAAATCTGGTCCCTATACTCAGTGTCTGATCGACAACTGACAATACAGTAATAGTTTCGATAATTGCTTCCTACATCTCCGATCGTTACGGAGCTCGTGGCTTTGTCAGTATATTCGCGACTATCCTTGCAATGATTGGTTTCGCAATGTACCTCGGTTCGTAAACCCTTCCTCCCTCTCTTGGTATTCAATCAATCGTTCATCTACCAGGTTCCCCCTCCGTACATGTCAAATACGGCAGTCTCTTCTTCAGTATAACCGGTGCCTACATCTCTTTACCTACGCTCTCCACATGGATGGCCAACAACACCGCCCCTCACATTCGCCGGGCCACGGCAGTAGCCTTCGCTTCTAGCATGAGCAATTTCGGTGGAATCCTCGTGACATGGATGTTTGGCACGCTTTCCTCACCTCCTCTTTACACGACAGCCACAATCACACTATTCATCTTCTCTGTGCTAAGTGTCGTCATAACGGCAGGCACCATCGCCTATTTCAGTTTCCAGAATAGGATCATAGCGGCTATTAGAGCCACGGCGACTCGAGAGGACGAAAGACCGGGTCTTGGTGACCGTTCAGCGTGGTTCGTGTACAGTCTATAAATGAACTGAAGGAGACAGGATTGAGGAGGGATTGTTCGATTGTCCATCCATGTACGGACAATAAACGTTGCGTAGTGATGTGCTGGTCGGGCCGTGCCAGAAATAGCGCTTTGGACGGCATACCGGTGCAAAAAAAGTGTTTCAAGCCTGTACATCATCAATGTTTCTATGGATTTACTAGTCTGGATTAGTTACCGTGACAATCTAGAGACAAGAAGTATTAATATCGGTCTCTTCACCAGTCATAGTATAGCCGTCAGTCCAGCTCAGAAATAATGAAGACAAAGGGCATCTCATTCCGCTTGTTTCGCAGCCGTTGCAAGAGTTGTTGTGTTACCAAGATATGTTAGAATCATCATAATAAGCCAGAATTTGAAGGTCACACTCGTCAATGGTCAATGTGAGTGAATAGGACAAGATCAAAAGCTAGTGCTATAGCAAGAAATGAAAGATGATGATGATTCAAGCGGTAAGCAACAGAAAAGAGGTCAAATGGGTCAAAATGAATGTAGAATCTGAATCTCATATGACAGTACTTGAAAGCGAACGTATAAAAATTCATTTGGGAAGCTTTGTCATCCATCAATATATCTATCACTTGTAGTTGCAATAATCCGCCGACCTCGAACATGAACATTTCAAACGGCTCCCAAATCAGCAGCTTCGGGCAGCACTCCCCCAAGCAAACCTGTGACTACGCCCCTAGAAAAATGACCCACGTAAGTACTACTGCGGTGGACGAAATCAAACATTTCCTCCTACGTCAATTGTCCAATGTTCTCTACAATATTGAATCGTAAGTTAGAACCAAAAAGATTGGGCAAATGAGTAAACACTTACGACGTGCTCTCATTTCTACTCCTTCTGTCGACACAATAGGTGTAGCGAGAGCGAGAGTCGCGAGGGTGGTAGCGACGAGCAAGGAAATGGTATGGAGGGAAGGCATGTTGATCACTGAGTTAGATACTGGAATATCAGAAATCAAGCTCTGTCGGAGGCTGATGGGGGAGTACGGGTTTCAACAGGTCAACCTTTATAGTGAACCTGCGAGATAGCATACATAAGCAAGAATCAATTCAGAGCCGTCTAGGGTGTAGTGATATTCCAGCCCAGCTTGGCCCAAAAGCCTCAGCTCTGGCCTGACTTGAGGTGGCCCTGGCCTAGCACTGGCTTGGCTTGTCCAGGCTGGGGCTTTTGACAGGTAGACATAGATTCCTTTAGTGAGTGTCAATAGTCAGATGTAAGACCCATTTTTAGATACGTAAACTTAATTTTGTCTGAGCCTGTCTTGTGAACTGTAGGTAAAACAAAATACACATCCCTCGTAAGGCCCTACGACTGCCATCGAGAGGAAAAATTGATCAAGTCAGCCATAGTCCGCTTCGGCTTTCGGTTGAGACACATACGTCTATTGTTTGGGAGCCCACTGCAGCTCGGATCAAGGATTTACCTAGACCCGACGTCTTGCTGGGAAGAAGACTTCTTACATCGAGATTGTATCATATGTACGTGGAACAGGACAAACAAAGATTCAGTGTTCCCATTTCAGACTACATAGTTCGGCAGCGATCAATTAGGCTGGAGGCCAAAAAGATATTATTGACGTTTTTTTTCGTCCGTATGATCGTTTCAGCTGTGCACAGTAGCTGTATAGCCCTCCATACACCAACTTCAAATGAGAGGTACTTCTGGCAGTGGCAATGCAATGTGCGGATGAGTGGGCAGCCGGTCTGCTGGTTGGCGGAAAGCTTGAAACGTCCGGAGGTAGACTTCTTCAGGCTTTTGTGAGGCTTTCAATGTACTTTCATACGCTCATTAAGCAATAAGTCCCTCCGACGCTCGGTATTTAGAAGATAGCAGGTGTTCTCGATTGGGGTGGCGCACAGATCCTTCCAGTCATGTTCAATGCCCATTATCCAGGGGACCTCATGACCGACCGTCACAGCTCCTTTACACGTATCGGAAACGGAAAGGAATTCTGGCGTACGGTGCCTTTCGATTGGACCTCTACTGGCGACATCTCAAAGTAGCCGCAAGCGATGCATCGCCCTGGAGAGCCTTATGATTTTGGGCCCCGTGTGCGCGGAAAAGTTCGCAGGTTCTACCTGCGCACGTACTTTTCTGCGTGTTACGCGGAGCAGTTACACGCCCTGTATGAAATTGCAGATTTGGCATGTGCGACTATGTTTAAGGATGCACCTTATCATCTGAAATTCCACGAATAATTTGTGGCGGGTGGACAACATGGGTCATACATCATACATGGATCAGGGAGAGGTATTGGAGGTTGAGATTGGCTGGCCACGGGAACAAGGGTTCAGAAGATGTTGTCCTTGGGCCAAACGCTTATCAGGAATCTCTGGAAGGTCCTTTTTGTGATTTGGGAATCTCTGGGGAATATCCTGTATCTGAATATCAATAGGCTAAGTTGATGAAGCTGGTAAAGCCTAGATTAAAATATGTTACACCGGGAAAGACCGTAGAGATCCCTCTGAGTCGAACATAAACGCCTCAAACAGCCCCAAAATCAGCAGCTTTGTGCAGCACTCCGCTAACCACTGGTGGGGCCTGAACGTCCCCAAAAAGGCCTGCATTACCGGAGCCTAGTACTCCGTGCCTGAAAGAAGTGACCCACCATTCAACGTTCTCTACAAGACTTAACCGTCCAAGTTAGAGATAAACAGATTGGGAAAGCTAGTAAACGCTTACGACGTGCTCTCAGTTCTACTACTTTTGTTGACACAGCGGGTATAGCAAGGGCGAGAGAATATCAATCGAGAAGTCGAGCTCTGTCGGAGGCTGATGGGGGAGTATGGACTTCAACAGGTCAACCTCTATGCTGTCCAGAGTTTTAGTGATGTTCCAGCCCAGCTTGGTCCAGAAGCCTCAGCTCTGGCCTGGCTTGAGGTGGCCCTGGGCTAGCTCTGGCTTGGCTTGCTCCAGGCTGGGGCTTTTGACAGGTAGACATAGAATCCTTTAGTAAATGTCAATAATCAGACGTAAGCCAGTTTTACATACGTAAACTTAATTCTGTCTGAGCCTGTGCTGTCAGCTGTCAGCGAAACAGAATACACATCTCTCATAAGGCTCTACGACTCGACTGCCATCGAGAAGAAATAGTGATCAATCCAGCCATAATTCGCTTCGATTTTCGGCCTGAGACACATACGTCCATTTTTTGGGAACACACTGCAGCTTGGATCAAGGATTTACCTAGACCCGACGTCTTGCTGGGGAAGAAGACTTCTTACATCCGGATTATATCATATGTACGCGGAACAGGCTTGAGCGTTCCCATTTCAAACTACATAGTTCGGCAGAGATTAACTCAGCTAGAGGCCAAAAAGCTATTGCTGACGTTTTTTTTCGGCCGTATGATCGTTTCAGCTGTGCACAGTAGTCGTATAGCCCTCTATACACCAACTTCAGATGAGAAGTACTTCTGGCAGCGGCAATGCAATGATTGATCAATGAGCAGCCGTACTGCTGGTTGACATAGCTTGAAACGTCTGGAGGTAGACCTCTTCTGAGCGTTCAGTGGACTTTCATACGCTCATTAAGCAATAAATCCCTCCGACGCTCAAAATTGAAATGGTCTTGGACACACCTGTCGAAGTCTTTGTAGCTTGGGGTCGTTTCGGCAATTGTGAGCCACTCTGTTTCAAACTATTGTAGATGAACACTTGAGGAATTCGGGCATGAGACCACGAGGCTCAGGCTTGAGGTGAAGATCTGATGCTTGAGCTTGAATCTGAAGTTCGAACTCACCCCTGTAACGTAGGCGCCTGAAGAACAGATGGCCAAGAACAAACGTGATCGTGGCGCAACTCCTCTGCGTATGGCACTCTCTGACGTCACACAGGCGGTACTTCTGGATCATATCGCATTGAGTTTCTAATGTATTACTATACGTCTGTACTACGATACCTAATAACAAGGGACCTCTACATATAGTATGTGGTATACATTATACAAATATGTCGGTAACTATAGCTATGTCCCTATAACTCTTTCGACCAAACCAGCTCATCCTCAGACTCCTACAAACATTACCATCGCCCATCCAAACGCGCCCGCAATAATCAACCCCCACATCGACCCGACACGGATGCTCGCTGCATCATTGCTGGGGTTATTAGAACGAGACGTACCAGTCGCGCTCGAAGTAGGCAGACCCTCAATCGGACCAGTCTGTGTCGAGGACTGTGCAGCGACCGATGTGGCTGACGCATACCTGGTGAAAAGAGAAAGGTTAAGAATCGGAATAGAATGATGACCAAGTAACCAAACACTCACGCAGACGACGCCCGGCCAGGATGGCTATCCGTGTTGGCGAGGACGTGATCAATAATGTGGATCACACCGTTCTCCGTAAGAAGATCCGACTTGACAATCTTGGCGCTCGCTCCATTCCCGCTCGTAACGAAGGTACCCGACGAGTTGGTATTGAGGCTGAAAGGCTCGCCTGCGGCGGAAATGAGATCGGACGAGTTCAAATTCGAGTTACTTCCATTCGAAGCCACGCTGTACAGTTGTGGCGAGTAGTATGAACTGCCGTTGATGTACTACAAGATAGAGCGGTGAGGCTCGTAGATGAACTAAAGATGTCGAACATACGTGGTTTTGGAGAAGAATGGCAAGAGCTGTCTGGTTGTTAGCCAAACTTGCCAGCGAGGAATTGGCGTTCAAAATAGCCTCGTTGTTAGGTGCAAAGAAGGTGTACCCGCGCGTCGTGTTGGCGTCAAGAACGCCATTAACTGTAGCATTGGAGCCGTTGGAGTAGAAACCAGGTACGTTGACCATATTGAGGAAACCGAGAACTGATGTCAGATTGTTCTGATCGAGAACGCTGCTGATGTTCCCGGGTAGCTGAAGAACGCCGTCAATGGAAGCGACCAAAAGGTTGTTACCGATAGTAGAAGTGTTGAGGACGTTGACCTGTGGACTGTGAAGGGTAGCGAGAACAGCGATTCATCAGATGGCTATTGGGAAAGGATGGATAAAGGGAAGACATACTTCTGGTTGAGGAAATAGATTTGGCCATCAGAATCGTTACGTGACCATGCCAGGACCTGCGATTTGTTGCCTTCGAGTTGGACCAGCGACGAGTTCGCGAGAAGAGTATGGCCAAGAGTTACGTTCGGAAGAACACCACTAGCGAGCGCAGAAGAGTTCATTGAGCTATTTACGAAGTTACCAGGAAGAACATGGTAGGCGAGGACGTTTGCGAGTCCCGCCGGGTCGTTGGCCAGAGGCTGCACAATGGGATCATCGACTAGTTAAAGCAATTAGTTGCAAAAATCGATAAAGACATAATACAAGCGGAATCGCGGGCGTGATAGTTGTAGTAGCGTCACGCTGACAATTTCGCCGAGCGAGATACACAGCGAAGTGGGAAGACTCACAGGCTTGGTTATCTGGCGCAAAAAGGGTATGATTGCCGTTCATAAGCTGGCTCAGTAGGTTCTGCCCTTCCTGCGTTTCATTTGCAAGCTGGAGAGCTGATGCCAAAGACGTCAGCCCAGCGCCTCGAAGCGAATTGATGAGATCAGAGGAATTTTGCGCCTGAGCGCGAAGACAAAAACCAAAAATAGAGAGAATGGCGAGAGAACGACGCATTTCAAAATCAGCTGCGAGGACTGGTAGATGTGGGAAAGAGTAGAACTAGCTTGACAGAAAGTCCCTTTATATAGCTGTTGGCGAATGACGTCGATGCGGTTATGTAAGGGCTTGAGAGTTTCGATCGTTTGTGGCTGACGGTCAGAGTCATTCGTCTTGGCCGCAGCGCAACTCCAGACATCATAGACTCTGAGACTCCTTTTTAGTGCCGCAGTAAGGACGGGGTTTATGATTATTGAGGATTTTTGTGATACTTAGAACAGAAAACTTTAGAGGAGCATACACAGAGTGGCGTCGTTGACGATAGCAAGTTAAACACAAAAACAGTGTTTGCACGTGGGCTCCATAAATCAATCAAGAGGGAGCCGAGCGTAAAAAGGTGATCCGACGGCTTGTTCCGAACGGCACTTCTAAATTCGAGCTTCGAGAAGACTTCCATTTTGTGCCAGAAATGTAAAATCTGAAATTAGACGAGGAGAACGTGTCGAGACTTCCATGAGAACGTGTCGAGAGTTCTCGCCCCAAAAAACCCTGGCACGGGACTATCGCGTGTCCCTAAGTGAGCTGTCTCCCTTCATCGATTCTCCCGCAGCCACATGGACTCGCATACCGTCGTGCCCGATGCCTCCATAGTAGTAACAGGTTAGTAGGTACTGCTCTTGATCCACAATCTGCAAGCTCAATTATTCTCAACTTGCCAACATCATGTAGAAAACTCAAGTCATTATGAGAACGTTCTAAAAGGCTTTGAATTGATGGCTTTGGCCGTTAGTAACCGAATCTGTTGCTGAATAGACAGTAACCTAACTTCATGGTAACAGGCAACTTTCCTGGCAGCCGTCCAGGCCCAAATAATGGCCACAACAATCACTAACAATCGCAATGAGGAAACTATCGCCTTAAGTGCCGTCAACTCTCTGTTCCTCGCTGGTTTCGCGTTCTGCATTACGTCTGCCCTTCTTGCATTCCTTACGGCACGATGGCTCCAGTGCCTTACCATGCAAGAACGGTCTTATTTTGAATATGCATTTGAAGCTGAAGAAAGACAACGGTCACAACGTTTACATCCCTTGGGTCGCTTTCGTGACGTCGAGCAGGGGATTATAGCACGACCAAGCTTGGAGCGTTGTCAACCCTTGTCAAAAGAGGATGAAAACGTGCTTCATACTCCGAAACTCATCCACTTTTTCTTTGCATACACTCTCTTTGTTCCCATGTCGCTTCTGGTCATCGGCTTTCTGTGTCTGTCCATCGGCCTTTTGGTTTTTGCATGGACAGAACATTCGCTGGCAGTCGGTATCGTTCTGACAGTTGTATATTTGATCTTACTCCCATTCTCGGTTGGAGTTTTCTTGATCGGGCAGCGTCCGCATACTAGGTTTGCGGTCATTCGCGCCCTCGCCAAGCATGAAGGGAACTTCTAGACCTCGTTCCGGTAACGTCCGAGCGGTCACGACTCTCAGGATTGTACAGGGGCTGGCCGCGATCTCGACGTTTAACAGTTAATTTAGCTATGGAAAGGGAGGCAAAAGGACGCGTGGCAAGGAATGTGGTTTCACGGTGACATGAATAATCGATGTTATGTTACATTACATAAGCCTGTTACATACATTTTAGGCTTGCCAAAAAGAGCGTATTAAAGGTCGAAATCGGAAGAGACATGTAGCAACAACAAAAATATATGCACGCGCAAGATGCGTACTACCGATGAAAAGCTCTATTGTAAAAAGGGCGGCTGAGACCTAGAAAAGTTGGAAAATACGTCGAGTGTTGGACATGCCGTGTGGTCAAGGAATCGTGGAATAGACATAATGACTGGAGTCGGCGGCGGATTTCCCTGAAGATCTGGGGTATTATCCTTGGCTCGGCGGTGGATGTGTTGAAACTGCACCCAAGGAGTGTCAGCGCTTTCAGCGGCTGCTCACGAAGCGGGTCCCTAGCCCATGATTTGCATAGATCGAGTAATGCTTTGATGAAAACATTGGTGTCGTGCACGTCTTGTAATTGGAACCCAAAGGTGAACGAGATAAGTTTAGAGTGTAGCGGCTTTGAATACTCCTCAGCCTCCGATGGTATGCGAAGACAGTCTAAAACCTCGTGTGGCGGAAAATAAGGAAGGTATAAGATAAGTTCCTCGAGATTTATGCATGCAGTGAAGACAGAGATAAGCTCCGAAGTATTAGTACTGACATGCGCTAAGAGAAGGCGGCGAATGGAGATCGAGCTGTTGTGGATATTCTCGAGGCATATAAACAGAGGGAAGAGAAAGTGATGCATATCCGTCCCTGCAGACAATTCTACCGTTTTCGCTCCTGTAAGATGGAGCTTTGAGAAGATGCCGAGAACGCCAGTATCGTTTATTCGGATTTGCATCGCTGCGTAAGTTCAACTTGAGCGTCGTCAGATTGGGAAAAAGCACTCGCTGGGAAGGCAGCACGAAATCAAGCGGATCAGAGCTTTGCGCGTCAAGTTCTGGAATCACAAGAGTCTGGATCTGTGGGCAATGAAAGATCACTGTAGCAAGGGACTGTAATGATATGGGTCTAACGAGCTCTAAGCACGTCAGTTGAGACCAAGGTAGCTGGAGGCGAGCTCCTTCAGAGAATCGACGTGGACATGCGGCAAGAGTGAGAGTGCGGAGTTTTGAACACAAGCCGAATACCAGGATAGGATGTGCTGCTTCCTCTTGTGGATAGTGATCTTCGATGAGAGTGAGCTTTTCCAATTCCGGGAAGAAGCAAGTATTCAAAGTAAGCAGAGGCGAGGCGAACTTGCCATGTTCTCTCCAACGAAATAGTAAGAGCAGTTCCGTAAGACGCCAGGCAACCAAGCCGACACCCCGAAGGAAATCGTGCGGATGGATACCCTGTACAGAATCGTCGAAAAAGATGTTTAATACTAGTCTGCGGGAACCATTAGCACGACCGAGCCAGGCAGGAATCATGTTACTGAATAGTTCAAGCGAAGGAGTATGGTTTCGTCGGCTTCCCTGAGAGAGATTACTCGGGTTTAGCTCTAGCTCAACCCAAAACTTGGAACAGCCCAGAATCGCGTTCCTCCATGCGCGGCAGACGTGCGACAATCCCAGCGGTGACCATGCCTCAGATAAAGGAGCACAAGTTTCAATAGCATACTGGAATATAGTGACCAAAAGTTCAGGCGGAAGAAGGCGGATAGGCGAGAGCATAAATCTATAGAATATCACATCGTCCATCTTGCATTTCCGTGTTTGAATGATCTCATGATATTTGCGTAATAATGTGTTGATCTCCCTTTGAAGACAAAGAGTGTTGAGTTCCACATCTTCAAGTTCCAGAGTCTTTTGTCGGAGAATCTGGTCAAGGATGATGGTTTGGTTTTGAGACGGCCGAATATTGGTGTGTAGCAGGTCATTTCCGTCTTCAACGGAGGCGGAGTGGTTAATGAAATCGCCCTGACGCAAGGATACGAATAAGCTTTCAAGTCAGTAGCGGGAAAGTTGACTTGCCATTTGTACTACCCTCGTCTGGAGCATCTGTGTCCTTTGTTCGATAGCACCACGTAAAATCTCTTCCGAAAGAACATTTCCTGGATGTATCCCGGTAAACACCGGAAACTTGAAACCGAGAAATGATATCCTTGCCGTCAACTGTAATATTAAACAGCAATGAAAAGCCAAAAAGCTTCGAAAAGAATTCATCACGTACTGATCCACTTCTCTTGGTTTCGTATTTGCTCTGAACTGCTGGTCTTTCGCGTCAGCACTGAATAGAACTGCCTGCTAACATGATGTGCACGATGCATATTTGACTATGGGGTCTGCGATGATGAAAAAAGACACGCGAAGGAAAGAATCATTGCCGAGTTTTTCGTGAATCAAGCGGATCACAAACTTCAAGGGTCACGGGCCCTCGATCACAAAGGGTCGCCCCCACATTGACATTACCCGTACATGTATGCGCACAACAATTTCAACTTCTGAAAAGTGCGGGAGCACAGCATAACCCGTAGACATGAATTTTATGCCAGAATGTTGTCGTGCAGTGACTATGTGCACATTTTTTGTTCGTACAAGTCCTTATACCCGTTCCTCCAAGTAACGTGACTTTGATCAAATCTTTGCTTCCAAATGCACGCGAGAAATCCGCGCGGTAGGTGGTAGTTGGATTATCAGATAAAGGGCATGTGACCGTGATGCGCGACAATGACACATATTCATCCCTCCTTCTGCAGACCAAGAAATGACTTAAGGTTCTCCTTTTCTGTCGCCGCGTATTGCACCGCGTCGCGGTCGCCCTAAGTGCTGTAAGCTGCATGCTTAACAGCGTTCTCCCGATACATCCTGATCTCCGAGTCATTAATTCCTTTCGTCACTACGGCGGGCCGTAGTCTTGTCTTCTGAGGCGAATCATTTAATTCAGGCCGCAAGATATTCCGAGTGGGACGCATTCAAGGCGCACCGATACATCCTGATTTCCGAGTCATCAATCCTTTTAGTCATAATTGGACAATATTACTGGCTGTAGTCTTGTTTTCAGAGGCGAATCATTGAATTCAAGCCGCCTCGCACAGGTATTCCGAGTCGAACGCCTTCAAGGTATGCCGATGTTCTGTTCCTAGAGGACATTTGCAGCTATTGTTCATTGCGAAGCGGGGGACTGAGTGATTAGCTAGGGCTGAGGAGTCCATCTGCGGCAACCTCGACCTAACCATTGGCGATTCGGGATGACATATCGGGCGAGTGTCGAAGCAGCACGAAGCGGTACCTACTGGATGGTGATGGGATGGTCGCGACTGTGATTGTGGGGTATGAGGAAGTCGTAAGTCGGGATTGAAGTGGTAGTTCTATCGCTGGGTGTGAGCGTAGTACTATATACTTCTTCCGCACAGTGGCGCCACAAATTGATGGGTACACATATCCCGACACACCAGTGAGTAACGTCTATGCTCGTCCATGTTTCTAGTCTAGATGAAATTTTTCTACCTCCGTAGTTGAGGGTCACACGCCGATTACTTGTTTTTATGTTGGGATTACGGAAGAGGACTAGAGGTGTAGGCACTTAACTCTTTCTGGCAGCACGGGCGACTCATCCCGTTCATTCAGAGACCCAGCCCAGTCAAAATCTAGGTTCCATGAATCATTCTAACCAAGTTCTATGGATGTCACTTAACCGTGGTATTCTCTGGGTATAAAGACCGACCTGGTGTCCCTCATCAGCATCGCTCAGTCTCAAAGATTGCGGTTCTGCTGACTTACTACAATGTCTTCGTTCCGCACTCTCCTCGTGTTTGCTACTTCCGTTGCTACTCTTGCCTTTGCGTACTCACCCCCCGTCAAAACCACTGCATCTGCTGCCACAAACGATCCCGGCGGATTCAAAGAGATGATAACCTATAGGCGCCTTTGTGAGTGCTTTCCGGCCCGTCAACACAGTTATAAGTGAACGATTTGAAATCTTTCACAGATGACGTAGGTAAACTCTACTGGTGAAGATCGATATTTGTCGGCGGTCGAACCTCAGTCTTGACATGCTCGTCATTTTTTTCTAGCAACAATGAGAAGAAAATGTAAGAAGAGTACGGCGTTTACATAGGTATCTAGATGTCAAATAATCCAAACGTTCTGAGCATTGTCGTGCGCCTTGAACGTCCTAATGCACGATGTAGATTTTTCGGCGAACCCAATAAGACGCTATGGGATTTCCACGTGCCATGGATTTATGTGCTGTTTATCAATGAGTTCATCCTTTAGTGTACACGTACTTGGTCCCCTGGCATATGCTGATTCTCTTCGATTCGATGGAACTCGAAGTGTCTGGTATATGATGCCCTCTTAAACCAGGTCAACATGACACTGGGTCACAAAAATACTTGGTCTCACTTTTGTGACTTATCGGGCGTGGGCCTATATAAACAATTCTCTGTGCAAATAGTACGCCCTCCTTTCTCTTTCATCCTTGGTCTTTTTTTGTTTCATTTCGTGGTCCTGGAACATATCACCTGCAGCCTCGTGCCACGTCTACGCGCTCATCGCTCAACTCTCGACGTGGTCCGCATACAAACAATCGCCATCTGCGGATCACCCTCTCATCGAGAAACTCCTTACCCATCTGCACGACAACCACCCAGCATCCACGTCTTACACCCATCTGGAACTCAGATCATTTCGCGGGGGAGACGGGGGTGGTGGGTCCAGCATCGGCAAGCCAGAAGAACTACGAACTTCCGATATATATGAACCCTGACCCTATTGAGGCATAGTGAACAGTGAAAGAACCATGTACTCTACATTTAAACATTTCTATTTCTCGATGGCATAACTATAAGTATTTGCTCCAGGATTCTTGTTTGCTACTTATCTAGATCATCGATTTCCGAGTTCGGTGACAACAAGGCCAATGCTACTCATGATGAGAATAGTGAGAGACTTGAAGGCGGTAGTTCGAACCACTTAATATGAAGCAATAACTTAGAATTGGCTGGCATATTAACCCAAAAATTGAAAGAGTTGTTGTAGAACTGACTACACTAGTAGTCCGAAGCGTTGTCTTTTCTCCACTCAACGGGGTCCACGACATCAAATAGGTCGCTTAGATCCGTGTACTCCGTCAATTCGACAAAGACTTCAATCTGTGAATCGTCCCCAATTTGATGTAATATTGCTTCTTTGAACTGAGCTTCGCGCTCTGGTTTAATGGTGCGATGGAGATCTCCATCCACGCGCAAGTCACATAGACAGAGAAAAACATCCGAAAGAGGATGACGCCGTGATACCCAGGAGGCTACCAGGTCCCCAAAAGCACTGACAACACTGTTAACATCTTCACTCTGTTCAAGATTCTCCATCTGAGCTGCGAATGCGAACGATTTGAGATGTGATAACAGAGGGGCGGTGGCCTCACTCTGACTACGTTCAGCCCGTGTCAGAGCCTTCAACAGAAGCTCCGGAGCTATGGACTTGAGACATAAAGATAGTTTCTCGAGTAAAGGACACCCATTCAATAGCCGAAGGAGTTCCTCAAGATCGATGTCAGCGAAGGATAACATGAGACGACGAAGAGGGGGAAACGTTCCACCAGGTAAAGGAACGAGGGCGAGAATGGGAAAGCCATGGTAGGGAAATAACTGAAGTAGAGGAGTTCCATGTGATAGCGCAAGCTTTTCCACAGCCGGCAGATGGATCAAGCTGAGTATAGTATTGATGTCATTGCGGTCTATCAGGTCCGGACCGCTTAGTCCAAGCTTAAGATCAACGAGATATGGAAAAGTGACGGGTTTCTCTGGAAGTGAAGGCGGTTCATCCCCGTCAATTGGCATTTCCACGTAGCAGAAGATTGCCTTCTGAAGTTGCCGACATTGAAAAATGACATCCGCGAAGGAACTCGTCGTTAGAACGCCCCCAACCTCAAGATGAGTGAGCTGCGCCCAAGGAAGAACGAGGGAGGGCTCCTGCTTGAACCACCATGGCTGGGCGCGAAGAATTATTCTACGCAGACGGGGAGAAAAATCAAACACAGTGATCCGAGGGACGACTTCATCCGTCTTCTGTGGCGTCCAATCGATAAAGGTGAGGTCTTCCAACGAAGGAAAGGTGCCAGCTGGTAATTTGAGGAATGGTGCCATCGCCTCGAAGCCCCGGGAACTACTATTGTTGAAACCTGTTTTGCTGATTTCGAAGTACAGACTATTGACTCGGGAGGAAAAGGGAAGGACACCACGAGCAACACCTTCGCCCATCGCGAGTTTGAGCTCACATCGGACGATTATGGAAAGGGTCAGTGGCAGGAAGGAATTCGCTCGTCCGAACCAGAGTGCAATAACTGAATTAACGGCGTTTGATTGAGTCGCTGGATCACTACTTCTCCACGGCCAAAAAGACGACAAGACCAACTCGAGATCGTTCCACAGGCTGGAACAAGTTATGGCTGCTTCCCTCCAGGATGAGCAGACATGCGATAACTCCAATGGCGACAACCTATCCCCCAATACATTTGATGTAGCAAATTTCAAAATCCTGATGATTATATCGAGAGGAAGAAGGCGAGCATGTGAAAGCCAGATCTGGCAAGAGTCTGCTTCTTTTTGTTTCTGTAGCCTTGATTTGATGAGCGCATTCATCGTCGCCACTGATTCGTTTATCTTGAGTTGAAGACGGAGGATGTCATAATCCATGTCGAGCAGCTCCAGATTCTTTTCTTCGAGCCTCGACCTGATGTGAGACATTTGGATTGGTGTCGGTCGGTGATTTGACCGCATAAGTGCCTTAGAAACAGATGTATCGACATTGAGAGATCCGGTTTTGTTCTAAATTCAATGAACAGGCTATAAAAAAATGAAGAAATCTAAGCGCACAACAGATGACCTCGGGTGTTGACTGTCTAATGTCTCTACCACTGAGCGAATGACGTCGTCAGCAAGTATTGGACCTGTTCATGCACCATGAGCACTCCCGCTTCCGCATTGAGGATGGACATACAATCGACTGAATCAAGAAACGACACATTCTCTTCAGCAATTTATAAGGAGGGTATCACTTTTACTTACCAATAGATCCAAGCTGCTTGTCGACCGCCAACTGAGATTCTTCCGCCAAAGCATCTGTGGCGACCATTCTGGATTGCCAACTGTATTGAAGTCCAAGTAACCTGGACCTTCTGTGATGGGAATCATACAAATTCCAATGATCGTGGCGTCTTCCAGGGAACATTGGCGCTGAATTAGAGAGTGGAGGCGACCAGAGATAACTGATGAAAAATTTGTTCGCTCATGATCGAGGCACGCGCGAAATGTTCCTATGGGCGATGGTCTAGGGCCATCACATTTATTGAAGGAACACATACTCTTGGCAATCGCTCAAACGTCATGTCAACCCGACTGATTGGGGTTTCGAGGGGAGCACCCTCTTTGAAAGTAGATAAATCGATATTCTTCTTGCAAAGGATGTTACCTTGCAAAACCTCTTGAGCGCATCACATAGTGATTTTGGTGAACTCGGATTTCTCTTTTCTTTTTCAACCACCATGTTAGACTCCTCAGTTTTGGAACTGTGTGAAACGGATACGTTACCAGAACGGGAACACGTGGAATGCATGCTTTACGGCGGCTATTACCCCATGTACCCCATGCATGATTGCACCAGAAACTCAAGAAGAAGTTTTTGTTCAGACCCACAGCAGGCGTTTGAATCGGAGTTCGTTCGGGCGGAAACAATGTACAGTAGCCGTTGTTGATTAATTGGATCGGGGCAAGTATGTATGGGGGTTGCCGGGGGCCAATTCGGGTATAGATAAGATCTTATCTCTTTCTCTCTGCTCTTCTTTCCCTTTGCCTCTTTGGACCGGGGGCCCCATTGCCATCTTAGAATATATATCTGCAGGCGTGGCTACGAGACTTTGTCTGCGTTCGCAGGTAAGTTCACCTTAGCTTTCACATACAGTTGTGGCTCGCTACTCATTACGTCACGCGTTTCGATCTCGATTAGATTAGAATCTAATACTCTCGAACCCTCCAAGAGCCCCTGAAGGTAGATTTACCCGATCAAGTCCACAACCAGCCTCTCCTCCACAACCTACCATGTCCTGGTCCCCACACCTCTTGCCCGCGGTGTACAGCTCCAACTCCCGGCGGAGTGTTCATTCCACCGATCGCTGGCGCAGGACATAACAATATGTACTGATACCTATTGGTCCCCTATCCCTTCGTATCCGTTTCCCTGACGTCGACGCGGCAGTAACCAAGGCTATCATCATGCACGAGTTCAAGGGCGCAGACCTCCACAAACCCCTCCCAGAGGACTTGATCCCAACTCTACATGAAGCACAATTTCAGATGTGGAACAGCCTCTACAGCAGTAGCGCTACTCGGATTACAAATATAGCTCCTAGGGTGGTGCAGCAACTGGTAAGCAGTGACCGTATTCCACAAACAAGAACAAATGTTTGAGACCATATGAGAGCAGAAAGTCTTAGAATAACTTAGACCTTTCCTCCTTGTTTTCTTTTCATTTTTCTCTGCAAAACCAAGCAAAACCTCAATCTGATTCTCGATTTCAGAATGTGGTGAGGACTTCACTTTATCGTATCTGGTACCTATTTTAAGCAGCTTGCAGAGCAGACCTCTCTCCTCGCCCGATAAACCTCCACATATACATTTTTCACCTCGATTTCTTAACTGAGCATACTCAGTAAGGGACAAACATTCTAAGTCTGGTGGAGATTCATGCGTTTTCATGACATTTTGGAAATGCAGGGATGGAGGTCGTGTATGTTCATCAATCTGTTCTCAAAAGAGAATGATCACTGATCTAGATATTGCACTAGCCATGGAAGATATGCATGTTGCCGTGTTGTCTAGATGACGGAAAGGAGGTGTCGAACACGTTTTTTGCCATCTATGATGGTCAAAATGGTGTGTCCTGACATGGTCGCAGCCTCCCTTCTTGTTGGGGCTTAAGGCTCAACTAGGATCACACGTTGCTCAGTATACTGAAGAAAATGTTCATAAGCATTTGGTCGAGGAAGAGAGCTATAAGCACGGCCGGTATGAGCTCACAATGAAACGAGCTTTGCTGCGCACAGACAAGGATCTATTTCCACTAGCAAGTGCGATATTGAGTATGAACTTCTGATGACTCTTTTTTCGATTCCTGGCAGAGTCTGCCCAACGTTGTCAACTCACTGGTCGTACTGCCATAGCGGGCGTTAGTGACCACCAATGGAAAGATCTATGTTGTATGTCTCTTATTTCATTACCTCGATATCGAGCTCAACAACATATCCATAGGCGAATGCCGGTGATTCCAGATCAGTCATCGGTGTGAGCGGCAAAGTCAAATCATTGAGTTACGACCACAAAACTAACCTATTTCAGTGTGAGCAAATTCTTCCAATCCTAAACAGCTTTTCCTGAACATAGAACATGGTCAGCTGAGCGAGCGCGTATATATGCAGCAGGAGGTTATCTTGAGGACGGTCGTGTGAATGGTCAGTTTTTATCTATGTATTGGCGTTTCTATCTGATAAAATTCAGGCAATCTGTTACTCTCGAGGGCGATTGGCGATTTCATTTATAAAAAGAACTCCGGTCTAGACGCGGAAGAGCAGATTATCACTGCGAATCTTGATGTCATTGTCCATGAGATCTCGGAAGAGGATGAATTCTTCGTCATTGCCTGTGATGGTGCGTTTGACTTTTTTTTACCTGTCATATATAATGATCCTTCTAGGCATTTGGGATTGTCTAAGCTCTCGGGAAGTCATCGATTTTGTACGGCATGAAGCTTCGCTGGGCAAGGAACTTGCGGAAATCTCTGAAAACATCTGTGACTGTCGTTTTGCTCCTGAGGCCAGATAGGGAGCTGGCGCTATGGGTTGTGATAACACGACCATTGTGATCATTGCATTTCTTCATGGTCGCTCTAAAGAGGGCTGGTATCATTGGGTCGTGGACAGTGTGAAAAACAATCATGAGTACCCAACTCCTCCATTCTTCAATTATCGTCAAATGTATTGGTGAATGTTTATATCAATGTTTCTAGAGTCACTTCAGTGTCACGTGGATGCATCCAGTCCAGATATCTCATCAGAGGTGGTTGTTTCAGGTGTTGAGTGCTTTCAAACTTGCTCGAGAAACATAATCATTAAGAAGAATCTAATTATGTACATGATAGACACGATGACCAGGCTCAAATGTTTCAGTGTGGATATTGGTCGCTATCTGAGATTGTAAAACCGGTCGGTTTAATTCTTGTGAGTTCGGAGCAACTCAGGTGTTGCAGCTAAGGTGTCCCGATGCCAACCCCAGGAAAAGGAAGGGAGTAATATCCTCAGGAATGGAAGGAAATGAAGGCACCGAAGGAGTTTTGAATTTCCTTATCATATAACCCAGTTCTGACCCATTGTGATCATTGTTACTAGTTCACTTCCTGCCTCTCACTTCAACATGATGCCAATCTTACATATCTTACTACACTTCATTGTTGTTCGTTACTTTGTTTTGTGTCGGCTGTCCGCTAATCTCAAAAAAGTGATTCAAATGAAGTCGCTCTGAAGTTCTCCGCCGACTCGAAATCTGCGATCGTCAGACGTTGATCTTAATGTATGGTCGAATGGAAAAACAGAGCGCCGTGTCCAATCATTGAAATGCCTTATGGTACGACTTGTGACGTAGTATGTCCCAGTCGTAGAGCGCTGTCTTGGTTTGCATTACTGATCGATGATTCCATAAATGCAGAAGGTGCTGAGCAACCCTGCCAATTACTAATTTTGGCTGTACAAGCACATACCGATCAAAAGATTTACCGAAAAACATTCGTGAGCCTGTCTGTCCTTGAGTATTATGCGCTTCGTTGTCATCCTTGTCAACTTCTTGCTCATCCCTGAAACAGATAATCTAAACCGTCACGGCTGACCCCATCTCGGCATTTGTCCGCCCTTCATTGGCAGATGCAGAACGTATCAGAAAAGATGATCACGCCAGGAATTTTTGTCAAGCAAATGTGCTTTCCCACCCATACTTCGAGGAAAATAGAGGAGAAAGAGTGAACATTCAAGGAGAATGGAGCTTTGACTGGACAGTAAGGGTTCTGTTCCCAGGCTGTACGAATGTTTTCTGTTAGTTATCAACACGAGGCCGTGTTTATCCAACAAGAAGACTTACCTTAGCTCATGTGGCTCAAAATGGCTGTGGTCGTTGACTCGTGACTCATTCTGACTCCATGACGACCACAGTGATCACGTGCAGAAGGCCACAACTCAGCCAAGGTTCAATGGCCTTCATTTATGATTTCTCCGTTGACCACAACGAACGCACCCCTTCGACTCATTCCAAACTTCTTCGCTCATCACATGGCTCCCACACCCCGTATGCCCGATGTCGCTCATGTTCCCCGGCCTCAAAACCCGTTTATCCTGTATCGCTCGTGGCTCAAAACTATCGGGGCTGTACCTACTGCTGCTGACATCAAAAAATACCGTACAGTATCCAAGTGGGCCGGCGAGAAGTGGAATGCAGAGGATAAACAAACAAAACTGATATTCTACGATCGTGCAAAGGAGGAGAAAAGACAGCATGCCTTGAAGTATCCCAACTACGTTTATCAGCCTCGACGCAATATCAGGAGAAAGGGAAAAGGGAAGGAGCAACTGATAGGAACGTTTAAGCTGAATACGAAAGGAAATCGGGTCAAGAAGGAGAAGAGAAATAATATGCCTGCACTCGCCACACTCCCTGTTCCTGTAGTGCTACCCTCTATTTTCGAGCCACCTATCTGTGAGGACAACATAATGTTACCAGCTACCCCTTTCGTTCACGCGATGGCCAAACCTCCTGAGTTTAAGCATGTCACGGACAGATCATCGGACGTCCAAGGAACATATCTGATCAGTCTCTCTCAGTATCCCAGTAGTGCAACAGCCCATCCAATCGCCTACACAGAGCTTGATGGGCAGGTAGTACAAGATCCCTCCCTTTCACTCACTCGCACTGGATGGCTTTACCCATCTTGTTTCTCCCTAGCTAGCGATAACCTCCAAAAGCAGAACGACAACAACTCAATGCTGGCGTCCGCACTCGATGACGTAGTCAATTTGACTGGTGGTCACTTCGATGTTGAAGGAGCTGGGGTTGACCTTTCAACTTCGTTTAATGGTGAGATCTCATATCCACGGGGAATATCCAACGAAGCAACTGAAAAGAATGTCTATGGAGACTTTATGGGAGCGTCTGGGTCCAACAACGTCGAGTACAGCGTGACATACCCGCTCCCTGTGTATGACTGGAACGGCGAATATAACTGGAACGGCGAATATAACTGGAACGGCAAATATGACTGGAACGGCAAAGAAGCTGCAGACATCTCCGGTGTACCCACTGCGTGTTTCAATCGCTTCAACAAAATTCCATTTGATGGTCTTCCTTTTACCTAGCTGTGATGGATGATGGATGATCACTTACATGTTCCGTCCTTTTTTGTACCATCATGCATCCCTTCCTCATCTTGTCTCTTGTATTTATTGAATACAATGTCATCCGCCTTTTGACGTCGTCTGTTGGTCTCCTTTGGATGTGTCCTTCTTTTCTCTGAGCTTCTCCGCCTGGGAGGGGAGGATCGAGGACTTGTGAACATTGTAGACTGTCGTACCCACCCAATCCCGACGTATTCCTTCAAGTATAGTACCTTATTGTGCCTCTCTGTGGGCCCACCATATCGCATGGAACGAAGGTTATTGCAGCTCTCAACCAAGTGATATGTATATAACCCTGTATCTCCCTGTCGCTATGCAAAAATGTTGAGAACATTCCTTTATCTCTTTGAGAATAGGGACGAGCGTTTGCTCATCTCGGATCCTGATTCAATCAAATTGGTTTTCGATGTGCAGCGTTAGTTGGCCGGGAGAGCGCAGCGGAAGTCTCAAAACCATATCGAAACTAGGTGTGGTTTTCGCGTGGCTCGAATAGCTAGGTAGCTCAGATCTAATTCAAATCCACTTCAGACTCCTCCCCAAATCCGGGTGAAATCCTACTGTGAGCCTTCTGACTGGACCCTACTAGTATGCTAGGCATGTGCATCTTGGATCACTAGAGGTATGACTGTAAGGATGATTAAATACGTACATAGATACCGTGCCCGCGCGGCAAACTGGCAGTCGCAATTGGGGACCACATCAACGTATAACAGAACTCCTCCAAAATATGTGCGCAAACACAATGGTAAAGAAGTTGATAAATGGTATCGTTCAAGTCAATCAAAGATATGTCTATCGAAAATATACCAGCATCAATCAAGATTGACGCCACATGTGACATCTTTCCACTCGTCGAGGGCTTTTAAAACTTTGTTGCACTTGTTTCTCACGTCTCGTCCTGCATCTTCACCTAATATCAGTAGATTGGGCCATGGCCGGCCTTTCGCGATGCCTTCCCCTCTCACAATGTCTACAACTGCTTCCATAGCCTTAGCCGGGTCCCCTTGGCCAGTTTGTGTGAGAGCCTTGAATTTGGTCGCGCTATCTTCTCGAACGAGGGTGTTGGCAGCAATTGGGTTGCTCATGTTGTATTCCTGGTTATATATTCCTTCAGTGCGGAAGGAGCCAGGGGCGACCAATAAAACACGGATATTGAATGGAGCAACCTCCGTTGCAAGTGTTTCGGTCAATGCTGTCAAATGCGATGATTATACTTCATGCATTTTCCAAGATATGCTCTACTTACAATGAACAGCCGCCTTCGAAGCTGAATAATGACCTGGGGTGCAAATAAATCTTTTTCCCGCTAGATTTCCGGGGAAGGTCCTTACCAATACCCTGAACGACGCCAAGAGCCTTTTCAGAGCAAGATAGTGTAACGAGGAATTCAGGCTTACGGCAATTTCAGTTCTCCATGCCGATCGGCTTCCTATTACGACTGTAACGGCCTGCTTACTGGAACGCAGATGAGGGAGTACTGCGGTGGTCATGTCTAATACCCCGAACACATTGGTAGCAAATTGTCTCCGAAGATGCGCGGTACTTGTGGATCGTGAAATCAAGGAAGGGCTGACTACCACCGTGGAGTAAACTCACCCTCCTTCCTCTAAAAGGGCTGGTAGTCCGATACCTGATCAGATGTGTCAAAATATCTATTACTTGTATTCGCAACGGGCGAAGCTCATCGGCGTTATTCACTAAAACATCTATCTGTCCCCAGATTGCAGCCGCTTCACTAGCTTTAGCTTTCAGCGTAGTTTCACCTTCCGTGACATCCAATTGTAATGTATGAAGATTGTTGCGCAGTACGGGATCAATATTTGCAACTAGTAGATTTTGGAGCTTATCAAGTGACTTTGCCGTCGCAATCACACGGTCTCCCCGTTTGAGCGCCGATCGAGCAAGACGAAGGCCAAAACCAGATGAGGCTCCTGTCGATGTTAAAGCAAGATGTGAATGATGCACGCGTTCATTATTGATCATGAGCGGATTTCCAAGGCTAAGGACATACCTGTAATTAACCAGACTCTGGAAAACATATACGATTCTGAGGTTAGCGCTGAGAGAAGAAACAGAGACAATTGATAGATTACACTATTACTCCTAAGCACACTTTATATATGGTGACTCGCGGAAAGAACATTACGCTTGTCAACATCTGACATTCATTCACGATGGAAGGTTGCTGAAGCAGATCGAAGTCGTTCAGAACCTCGGATAGACATATGTATTTGATGATACAGTGCAGATCCCGCAGACCGGGGGAAAATACGAATACGGACACGTGTTTTGATTGGAGCAAATTGTAAATCATCCTTGCTAAAAAGTCTGAGTGTGATATAAGTGCGGAATGTGGATTTTCTGCGGCGCCGGTTTACTGGCAGACGGCGCCGCGTCAATTGTCGTCTCACTTCAACTTCAAGCATCCGAAACTTTCCATTCCCCGCTACTCTATAGTGGGTTTTAGTTTGACGAACATGGCCTCCAGATAATTGCAGTACATCACGTGTAAACTTACTTTCCTTTCTTTACGCGTCGTTCTCACATAATGCTTAGTCGTAACCTGCCCTGCCCGCCTGCACTCGCAGGCATTTGCCGCGCCCCACCCTATCCTCCAGAGCCCCGCCTTGCAGTACCCTCTCAGGGTCTTACCAGGGGAGTACTGCGTAAAACGGTGCTAGGACGCACCGGCCCGCTCTTTCTCCGCGTACGCGGGGGGGCGTGGAACCCAGTAGCTCTTGTAGTAGTAACCATCCTGTCGGTAGTACCGTGCAAAGTGAGCGCAAAGCGCTCAGTGCACGTAAAATGGATTAAAAAAAAACCTGCCCTGGGCCGCAAAGCCCGCTAGTCATAAGTCATTCAACAGAGAATCCTATCATCAGTGATATATCTACATTCAATCTTATGCCTGCTATGATGGTAGTGGGTTTTGATCGTGAGGCCTTAAAATTTGAACAGACCCTGGCAGAGTGATATAAAATGTACCTCCTGTTACATCCTAACCACAATATATTGGGATTTCTGATTTACCAGATGGCCTGATATATTACTGGAGGAAGAGGGCAGCAGTGTTAGCAGGGTCTAACAGAAAGAACTCATCTCAGAATTTACACTCAGACTCTTCCCAACTTGCAAACTTCACTACATTTCCTGTCCTCCAAAGCAATAGCAGCACATATGTTGAGGCCTGGCCCAACTTCATGTAGGACAGGACATGGGAAATCTTCATTGCCTCAGAGACAAAGGCTTCACCACTCAGCTGAATGTAGGTGACACATGACTGTAGGATTGGGGAGTGCAGGATGGGGATAGGGGGCTGAGATGTCAAGGCAAGCTGTGAGAAGTGTTTCTCCAGCTGCTAGAGATGTAGGGACAGTGGGAAGAAGGAATCAGAAGGATTTCAAGAGCACCAGAAGTGAATGGGAGATGGTTTCAGTGGTTTGTGTAGTCAGGCAAAAGGGCTCCCAGACTGATTCTAGAGACTTGTTCTGCTTGTAAGGGCAACCTCTGGAGGTTGTGGCTCAGTCACACAACTGGAAGAGGGATCAAAGTGTATTCAGAGTCTATAGAAGGTTCTAGGTTGCTAACTACTCACCTAGCATGTGGTAGGAGTATGGCATGGTTCAGTGGAGAGAAAGACCAGCAATAAGGAAAACAGTTGAGAGAGCTAGTCCCCTGACAAGCTAGGACCTTGCCTGTACATGGCTCCAAACCTGTCTTTGATGCATTGCAAATGGGCCATAGTGAATCCTCTTTACAATGATCAATTGGGCATATTATTGGTGTTTTGCACATATCCATTTGATCATATTGAAGCACCACTACTATATAGCATGCCAATGGAATTGAAGCACCACTAGTATATAGCATGCCAATGGAATTGTTAGGTCCCAGCTGACCTGGGAGCTCTCTCACTATAGAGCAAACAACCCACTAGTCAGAGAACTGCAATGACTAAGAGAATTTATGGAGGATCAGAGTTTGATGGGAGTTGAACAGACAATCTGGGATTCCAGAGTGGGCAAGGTTACTAAATTTAGAGACAAGGGGGATTGAAGGACTTGGGAACCAAGCTAGAGTTTGATGGGAGCAAGGAGTAACAATCAAGTTATATTTTGGAGTAGGGTAGGTTATGGAATAGATTGGGGAAGAAGTGCCAGGAAATGGATAAGGTTGGGAGATGGATAATGCTGGAGAACTGGAGGCCAAGAAACATATGGAGATTGTAGGTAATAAAGGGTCAGAGTCCCCAGGCCCACATACCACCCAGTTCATCAGTACTGCCCCCTTTACATGGATGATCTGGGATGGGGAAAAGACTTAGCAATTACACATCTCTCCAGTGGAGCTGGCACAGGGGCCCTGGAGCTACAAAACCCTGCCACACCTGCAGAGAAGTCAGAAGAACAGATCCTTCAAGAAGTCATTCCCACAGAACACCACAAGTTCACCAACATATTCTCTGAGGGCAGTACAAGAGAACTCTCTCCCCACCAACCCTATGACCATAGAATCAATCTGGACAGTACCCTCTCATTGCTGCTAGCATGCACACTTGGGCATGCACAATATGAACTTTGCCCAATTGACTTTAGTAGGACCTATTGATCTTACCTCATATTCAATAATGTAGGGACCATTTACTGGCCCCAGTGCTGTCTTTTGGGTGAGATGCTGTATCCCACCCCCTTTCTCTTGTTTTTTTTTTACCTTTGGCCCACCCATATGTGAGCTCTCGATAGCCTTGAAGGGGAATATGTAACAGAGCATCCAGCAGAAGCCCATCTGCCCCCACAGTCTATGCCCTCCTCAAGTGTGACTACTTCAGAGTCTATGGAACTGGACTCTCACAAAGGGACTTCTATGCCCACTATTGCCAACCCAGAGACAACCAAATCAGTTGCCTCTGGCCCTTTGGCTGCAGATATATTGACTAACATTGTTACTCCATCTGTCACTGAAGTTGGAACAAGCAGCTCTACTGATATGGCTAACATGATATCCAAGTACTGGGCTGACATGGTGAGCAACAATGAAGCCTCATCCAGTACCTGCCCCTTCATTACTGCTGACATGTACATTTAGGCTTGTGTGCTGGTATGAACTCCATCCAATTCACACTCATAGAACCAACTGGTCTTCCCTCAGATCTGCCAATGTAGGGACCATTCAGTGGTGCCAGTGCTTGATTTGGGCAGTCAAATGTCTTGTTGTACCAGACAATACAAGCACATTTGTTTCTTCCTAGGCAATTACTAGACCATTACTAGGCCATTCTAGGTATTTATCTTGTGAGAACAGCACAAAGAGTCATATTTTTCATCTCATTTTCTCTGAATTTTCCCCACTCTGGTTCCTGTGAGTACTAACTGGGCAGAGGCATGTTGCATGCCCCATTTTATTTGTCATTGGCTGACACACAAATATTGTTCTAGATAAAAAAAGAGTACAGCATCCCTGTTCAGAGTTACAGCAACCTTTTTCAGAGTTGTTGTCCTTAATTCAATGTTTATATCAAGGCAGAAGAGCACAGACTGAGAGAAAATGCTGACAGAATGTAATGATGAGGTTGAAGCAACAAGTATCTACCTGCCTGTCTCTGTGTCATGCTATAATGAAAACATATGGCAGAAATGTGAAGGATTCTAACTCTTCAGCTCACAGATAGACAAACATAGATCTGCATTCCAATCAAAGATTTTGATATTTGACACAACAATGGACAGATGTGAGTGGGAAACCAAACAAGTTGTAGGGCAAGTCATATATGCCACTTCCAAATGACCTCAAACAGTTTCTCAACATCATCCTCTTCATCTCCCAGCACCCCAGAGGGCCCAGGCCTAAGCCAAAAAGCACCTTTAATTGAGGGTGGGTAATAACCAGCATACTCCCAATCAATGATTGCATTGATCTTATGGGTCTCTTGTTGACAATGATGTTGTGCTGGGATAGGTCTCCATGAATAAAAACAAACTCAGGAGTGTCTGATTCCTGGAATTTGAAGACCTTGTCAAATGGTACTTGGGAGTGAAGGCAATAAGGCAAACAGGCATGACCAGTGATCCCACCCATCACATTGGACTTGAGGGAACACAGCTGTTGTCTATATCCTTCCAGCTCCTCCAGTATAGCACCCTGTTTAGCAAAAGGAACTTGAGTCAGTTCTATTCTGGGAATAACATCTATAATAACATAGTAGTGTCTGTGGTCTTCAAATGAACATTGGATGTGAGGAAGGGGGATAGTTGTATTTGCCTTGAGGAATGCAATTGTCACGACCCGTTCCCCGAAACCCCGCACATCGTTCATCAAACCCCCAAACCCCCAAAAGGACCCCCAACGCTCCGCCGAACTTCCGCCCATGCCCCGCGCATACTTCGGCTAACTCCGACGCCCCCCCCGGCTAACTCCGACGGCCCCCTGGCCAACTTCGGTGCCTGCCCCGCAGCCACTGACACTTACCCTGGGCTTCCCGAACCCCGAGAACCACCCCCGCTGTTCCCGATCTTCGCCCCCCATCATTAACTCAACACCCTGCTTCCTCCGACCTATTCCGGAGTATCACGACGACCTCGGGGCAACCCGCATTCTCAAATGATCCCATCAACGTATCAGCACGGCACGATCTTCGATCACAACCGACACCCGCCCACTCCGTCAAGCCCCGCCAAGCCCCGCCGCCACAGCCGACGTACCCCGAAGTCCTCCAGTAGTCAGTATATAAGTCATCGAGTAGCTCTTCATACTCTAGTCTTGATATTGCTTAACGTTACCTATGGTCTGATTGTTTCCTTTTTGTGTTTCGTGTTTCGTGTCCCATTCTCCTTACTCTCAGTCTCCCGGTCTTATCTCAGTCTCCCGGTCTTATCTCAGTCTCCCGGTCTTGTCTTGTCTCCATTTCGTTATCGTTCTTGTTATTGTTTCGTATCTCCACTCGAATCTACTCCTGTTCCATATTGTCTCGTCCGACGCTGTCTCGGTGACTCCGTCAGACCATTGTGCCCAAGTCTTCATCAACCCTAACAACCTCACAAACTCCGCAATTACAATTACGAACCCCGACACTCCTTTACCAGGTCCGAACCTCACTCTTCGCTCGGTCCCAGACTCCATCAGCTCCAAATGATCTCCCATCAAACCCCGGCTCCGTCCCCATGGATCACACAGCCACCTCCTCCCTTGCTTCCGCAAATCTCCCGTACGGCCTTCTGCCTGAACCCCGCCAAGACCGTCTCGTTTCCCCACAATCCGACTTCTCTGGACCTTCCCGGATCTGTCTGGATCACATCTCCCCAACTACCTGCGCAACCCACCTGGACCTGGAACGTCTTCGAGTGTTTGGTTACCAATGCAGGGGAATCACATCCGCCTAGTAAGGACTCGCCCAGTGCAGCTGAGCCCCCGAGGTCAGCGGAACCTGACATAATATCAAGACTCTACCTTACCCCGTCTGTGATGCCCGCATTACCTCCGCACACACGATCAAATAACTCTGATGTCCATGGTCTACCTGTGCCGGGGAACCCTTATAATTCATACGGCCCTGCCCAATTTGCCGAGGCACATTGAGTCGCGGATCCGACACCAAACGTCCCCTCCGCTCCGGTTACTTTCATACAACGGCTCCCCCCATGGACACCCTCCCCAACTCACACCCAACCCCTCGCGCAAACCGTCAAATCATCTTCCACCCCACCCTTACCCTCTCCGACAACCCTGTTCCCTCACACAAAGTTGACCCCCGACGTCACCCAAAGAACAGCATTCCAAAACCCAGCGACCACCCGACCCAATGAGCGACAATGTCCCCGGCCCCGACAACCCTCCGACAAACAATACCACCAACTCGCCGCGAGACAGTCACCCATTGTGCAAAGGATCGCCAGCCACGATGAGACCACTGAGAATGCGCTTCCCCGAAGCCCGCCTGTGGATCCACCAACCCACCAGCAACCAAGAACCTCAGACCTAGGCCAGGCTCCAACCATGACCTGCATCCGAACCTCGATCGATCGGCCGTCACCTCCGCCCAACAAATGAAGGGGCCCTGACCTCCCCGACCCGACCCCGACAACCCCGGAACAAGACCAAAACATCCCCGAGCCTCTAGACGTTAATAAGAAGAACCACGGCACCCCACTCCCAACAAGGGACAACTCCGGACCACGCCGCTATTTCACCACCCTCCCCTACACAATCCGGAGCCCCCGACAATGAGGACCCTGGACGCCAAAACCCCCCCGCATGCCACCCCCGAGCTTAAACTCCACCACCAGACTACGCCACCTCCCACGAAGGAATCCCCAGCATAGGAGCCACCCCGAACTAACTATAGGAAAAAGGACCCTATACGAAGTAGTTCCCTAAGTACTCTAAATTCGCTGACATGTTCACATAAGGGAGGGAGAAGCCCCACCATCATCCAGAAAACGACAATGGGCTGTTTAAGCGACCCAACGACCCAAAGGGCACACGCTCCGATATTCTCAAGGGACCTCCCCCACCTGGCTTGATGACCTAAACAACCCCGTGCCAGCCTAAAACTGTCCCACCCAGACCCCTCCAAACCCTTCAACACAGCTCCGGACCCTGGCGACACGACTCCAGGGCCTCCGCTCCGACCACGACATTTGATCAAGAAAACTCACGGCGCCAGCTCAACAATGATGCCCTGGTAGCCCCAACCCCGTGACAAAAATCACCCCCCGCCCCGAATCCCGTCCCTACACCGGAATATGTCCGCCGAACAGGGACCACATCATCGGAGCCTCCAGAAGAGCGGGCAGTGCCTCTCCCCACTGCCACCCCCACACTTACAACAATCTCCGGGCCGCTCCGGAACACGAATGAAGAGCAGCCTCGACCCTGCTGCATCTCCCGGGGAACCCTACTCCAGTGCCTCCCCGCGGCCGACCTCCCCGCTGCCCCAACAACTATGAACAACCAACAAACCCCCACCAAGTGACCCTTGAGTCGACTCCGGGACCACCCACTTCTCCCCGATGAAGGAACCACCGACCCCCGAACCTCCGAACTCGAGGAAGCAATATCATGTAGATGATCCGGAACCCCAAATTTCGGCCCCGGACCCGAAGGAACTGGTTGGGACTGATCACCCCGCACTCCACCTCCTCGGTCATCGACACTCCAGAGCACACCAAAGCGCCACCCGAAGCATGCCCGCCCACAGACGCAACACTCCGGAACACAACCTCGACCCGGACCAACTATACTGCAAGGACGAACCTCGCCTCATCCAACCCCGCCAATGAAAAAGGCCCACCGCCCCCGCCACCAATGCCAGCATAAGGGCCAGACCATGGGGAGACCCCCATTACCCCCCCGCCAACCGCACCGCCAAGACAACTAAAGCCCCGAACCCGTTGGGCACCGTGAAGAAAAATTCGAAGGCCCACCCTCCACTACCAATACGGCGCACGTCCCCTACAACCCCAGTCAGAATTTCCGAGAATCGAACTCAACGACACCGCCTGAAATGCCGGGGACCCCCACCGAAGAACTCCCGCCACCCCTGCCAGACCTCGGGAGCCCTCCTGCGATGCCCCGCCCCGTCCCGACAAACCCCGGGACTAGCCAGCGCAGACGGCACTAGCGGGCATAACCCCCGCCTCTGGACTCACTAGGGATTCAACTTCCTCTCACACCCCTGCATGTTTCGCTTACTTCGCCCTCATACAAAACTAAAATCTTACTTCACATGCCCAGGGACCAAGAAAGGACGTGTTCACGTACAAAGATTATATATACATTAGGCGGGGAAAGCAGCAAGTCCGAGAGCGACAAGAAACGAGGCCCACACCCATCTCACTCCCTCTCCGGACCCCCCGGCAACCCAACCCCCAGGTCGACCTCCATCTGGGCCCGCACCACCGCTAGGATCTCCGCCAACCCCAGCAATGCCTCCCCCGCATCGGCCGCCACCTCCCACCGCGATCCCGGGGCCACCGCATTATGCCGCCGATGCCCCGCCAGCAACCTCTCCAACTGCGCCATCCCCTGCTGCAACTCCGGAGGCTGGACTGCGGAACCCTGCATCAACCCGTCCTGAATCAACGCGAACACTGCGGAGGCACCGTCCAAGAAGACCCGATGCTCCCGCACCCAGCCTAAACTCCGAAAATGAACTGTCAATAACGAACGGGGGAACAGGAAACAACTCACAAAGGATCCCCACGCGACCCGAGGCGGCCTCGTTGGCCAACCAATCCTCCCTCCGCCTCGCCGCCTCCAGCTCCGCCCACAACTCATCGCCCTCCAGAACTCGTCCCCGCCCCTCCGCTTTCCCCGCGGGCTGCCCCTCCACCTGCGCCAGATGCTCCCGCAAACCCCGCACCTCTAGCGCTCGCTCCGTTGCCACGCGCACCGAAGTATTCCTCTCCCACTCCATCACTTCCTTCTCCGTCCGCGTCGCGTCACAATCCTCCCTTGCCCGTCGGAGCTCACCCTCCCGTACTGCCAACGACGTCGTCAAGGCCTCCACCTGTTTGCGAAGGAAGACCTCCGTGATTGAAGGAATCGGCGTGGGGGGACTCGACGACCGCTCCGAGGGGACGCCCGGGACAGGAGAAAAGAGGGAGGACTCCGGAGGCCCCGCCGACAACTCACGCCCACGCGGCCTCTTGCTGGGTCCCGCCCCCGAGGGCGGGGAAGCTCGACGCTTCCCCCGAACCATCGCCGAGGACGCCACCTTCCCCTTTGGCACCGCGGGACGAAACTTGGTCCGCTTCGGAACCCCCGGAAAATCCACCACTACTACTACGGACGATTCTACAGGAACTCCGTCAACCATCCCGAAAAGAAAAATCGACAACACTTACGACTCCGGTCCCTAACGCTACCCCGGCGCCGATGCTCGAACTCCTCACCCCCACTGTCATACACCACCACCTCGTCTAAATCGGCGGGAGAAGCCACTGGAACGCTGGGGGAAGACATGACGAAATTTGGGAAACCCCGGGGCACGCCAAAGCTTTTAATTGATTGAGGAGGACCCTGACAAAACGGCGGCCGCGCTTCAACTTCGTCTCCCATGCCGCTATCACTCGCTGCGGATTGATCAATATTGCTCGACTTCGACTCCCACGCCCCGCCGATCCCCGTCCTGCCTCGCGTCTCGAAGGGTCTCGACGCTGAAAAGGGGGTGATGTCACGACCCATTCCCCGAAACCCCGCACATTGTTCATCAAACCCCCGAACCCCCAAAAGGACCCCCAATGCTCCGCCGAACTTCCGCCCATGCCCCGCGCCTACTTCGGCTAACTCTGACGCCCCCGCCGGCTAACTCCGACGGCCCCCTGGCCAACTTCGGTGCCTGCCCCGCAGCCACTGACACTTACCCTGGGCTTCCCGAACCCCAAGAACCACCCCCGCTGTTCCCGATCTTCGCCCCCCATCATTAACTCAACACCCTGCTTCCTCCGACCTATTCCGGAGTATCACGACGACCTCGGGGCAACCCGCGTTCTCAAATGATCCCATCAACGTATCAGCGTGGCACGATCTTCGATCACAACCGACACCCGCCCACTCCGTCAAGCCCCGCCAAGCCTCGCCGCCACAGCCGACGTACCCCGAAGTCCTCCGGTAGTCAGTATATGAGTCATCGAGTAGCTCTTCGTACTCTAGTCTTGATATTGCTTAACGTTACCTATGGTCTGATTGTTTCCTTTTTGTGTTTCGTGTTTCGTGTCCCATTCTCCTTACTCTCAGTCTCCCGGTCTTATCTCAGTCTCCCGGTCTTATCTCAGTCTCCCGGTCTTGTCTTGTCTCCATTTCGTTATCGTTCTCGTTATTGTTTCGTATCTCCACTCGAATCTACTCCTGTTCCATATTGTCTCGTCCGACGCTGTCTCGGTGACTCCGTCAGACCATTGTGCCCAAGTCTTCATCAACCCTAACAACCTCACAAACTCCGCAATTACAATTACGAACCCCGACACTCCTTTACCAGGTCCGAACCTCACTCTTCGCTCGGTCCCAGACTCCATCAGCTCCAAATGATCTCCCATCAAACCCCGGCTCCGTCCCCATGGATCACACAGCCACCTCCTCCCTTGCTTCCGCAAATCTCCCGTACGGCCTTCTGCCTGAACCCCGCCAAGACCGTCTCGTTTCCCCACAATCCGACTTCTCCGGACCTTCCCGGATCTGTCTGGATCACATCTCCCCAACTACCTGCGCAACCCACCTGGACCTGGAACGTCTTCGAGTGTTCGGTTACCAATGCAGGGGAATCACACCCGCCTAGTAAGGACTTGCCCAGTGCAGCTGAGCCCCCGAGGTCAGCGGAACCTGACAGCAATTGCAGCAACTTCATTCTGTAGCCTTTCCTTAACAAAATGAGGATGGACAATCTTCCCCCAAATGTTGACCATGTATTCACTAGGGAAAAGGCTGCACTTGACATAAGTGCTGTATTTCTTGTTCAAGTCATAGTACTTCTTTTTGTGAGTCATAGAAAGGGCATCATCCTTGAGAGCATGCTATAAATATTGTCACATCACAAGGAAACACTATTGTACATGAAGTCTTACTGGGTTGATATCAAGAGGACTCTTGGAGTGTTCAGGCACTTCATGAGGATCATATTCAATGCCTAGCTGCTTCATGGTCTTCTCAAATGCTTGGATTGTGCTGAGGTGTGACATGGGCAAGCTAATAATCAACAACCTAATTGATCAACAACTTATTCGATCAACAGCCTGATCGAGTGGGGACAACCAGTTCAAGTGGAGTCCAAATTTGATGCATGAGGAATTTATGTGTACTAAGGGACCATTAGCCCAAATGGTCAACTCAAATGATGACTTTAACTTGCCATACAACCAGCATGAAACAATGAGATGGGCTCCATAAGAATACTATGTACATACCATGGACAGTGATTGACATTGAGCAAATCTCTGGCAGAAGAGTAAGAAGAGTCAAAGTCTTTGAGGAATGCCGAGCCTTGTTTGAAGGGTCATACAAACCTCTGACTCTGGATTGTTGCAATCAAGAGGTCAAGAAAACAGGTTATAATGCCAAGAGTTTTTTCTTCCACATTCTCTTAGTAGAGATCATTGCAAAACAAGATTGCAGCCAATTCTTCCAAATGGAATTGAGTTTGACCTTAACCTTGTCATTGACCAGATGCAACCTTGTCCTCAACCTTTTGACTGAGTGCTACTATCCTCTCAAATTGCTCACAGTCTTCATAGAAACCACTTGGCCAATCAGAAAGGTGAGCTAGACTTCAATGCACATATAACAACTTACAAGCCATTGTCATTTTGTTGTTAGCCTGCTTTAGGCAGGTTTTGCAGTTGACAACTATTAAATCCTTGTTTGGGTTGTCAAATGTTCACTTGCCTATGACCTTTCAACTGAGTACTGGTATCCTCTCAATCACTAGCAGTCTTTATAGAAATTACTTGGCCAAAAAAGATGAGCTAGACTTTGATGTACATGTAACAGGCCTCAACCTAGTTAGTACTCACAAAAACCAGAGCGGAGAAGATTGAGATGAAAAACATGACTCTTTGTGCTGTTCTCATGAAATAAATACCTAGAATGGCCTAGTAATTGCCTAGTAATTACCTAGTAAGAAACAAATGTGCTTGTATTGTCTGTTACAACAAGACATTTGACTCCAAATCAAGCAAAGATCAAAAGAACATGAACACAACAGAAGCCACATTTCAGCTGCTTATGGATGAGTGGCACTTGGGCACAGGAAGAAATATAAAAGCTCTATGTCCCCTTGACATAGCCTCATCCAGCCCTGACTTTCCAATTGATTTTCAATGACACTTTCTCCCTCAGCCATTACCTTCCATCTCAGTAAGTTTCTACAGCTTCAGCATAAACTCTCTCTGAAAGTGAGATGACTCTCACCTGGATGACAGTAGAACCTTGCCCCTTCTGCAGCACACCAACCAGTGTTACTCAAGTGCAGTGCATTAGCTGTTTAAGAATGACAGACCTTCTGCCACCCTTCCAGGACTCTAGCAACCAACCTACTGGTGTCTCCAACAAAAATACTGATACTAACAACACCGGTACAGGCAACAATGCTGGAACTGCTGACCAGAAGAAGGGATGATGGGTCAACTTGAAAGTGAAAGCTTCAGCCTGCCATTTGTCAGAATTTCAACAGACTTTGTTCTCTACTCATTTTATATAGTATAAGTGTTGTCCACTTCAAATTGACTGTTATAGCAATATCTTACATCCCTATACCATGTCTGATTCTTGTGTATCCTGTATTTTGATTGTTACAACATTCTCTGCATAATTTCTGAGTCAAAGTACTCATAAATAGACAGCACCTAGTATTGAATGACAGGTGCCATGGAAAAGTTATATATCTGACAATTAGTACTTGATAGTACAGTATGTGCCATTACAATGATGGCATGTTCATAATATATATCCCCAATCAAGAGTAAACAAACATACAAGAATTATGGAAAGCTTATGATCAGATGTATTGAAACTATCAATACCTAATACTAACTTTGCAAGTGCAAGCAAGAGGGAAGAATCCATCACAAATCTAGTTTGAACTTCCACCATAGTTGCAAATGATATGAATGCTTTCATACATGTGCTGTATATGATTCACATAATGATCACATACACAATGAATACACCATACTCATGATTGAATCAATCTTATCTAGGGCTGTATGCTGTCCATTATATGGGATATGGGTATGGATGTGCATTAAATGGGTGATCACAGTGTACAGTTACAATTTGACTGTCATGGTATAGATGTGTGTTAGATGAGTGATTGCAGTCTACAGTTACTATTCTACTATCCATCAATGAGGTTGCATTTTCATGTTGGTCACAGATGTGGTCATGACTGGATATATTGGTCTCCACAGAGATAGAGAAAAATTACTATTACTCCCCTCAACTATGGATATATGGGCCTGCACACAGGTAGAGAAAAATTGCTTTTATTCCCCTTGACTAAAATATATGATTGATCTTTAGCTGCTTAGGATCTTGAGAATCTCATTTCTTGTGCAATTAAGGCCACTCATATGAGGTAAAGAGGAGACTGACATCAAATGAAGAGATAGGCAAATACATATATTTGAAAAAAGATGAAACTTGATGACAAGATCCAATCCACAAATTAAAGACTTGATTTAGTGTAACAACATACTTGTGTAGTGCAACAGAAAGAGATAACAAAGTAGAGACATGAAAATCAAAGGATAATAAATAGTCAATGATCTCACAGACATTCAGTTCTTGTATGGAGCACTCATCTGGTAATCCACTGTTCATGAGTGCTTATTTTAATTTTGATCCAATCATGTATTTGTACAAGCACACACTCAGCCAACACTGAATACTAAAGCAACTTGATCTCATATATTTTGAAATACCCATACAACTGTTAATGTATATATGTGGCTGTGTTTGTATAATCATATATGGAACTTGACCATTGCATTATCTATTCCATCAAATGTACCTGGAGAAATCCAGGGCCCAATGTAATGGGCACAGTGTCACAACCCATCCCTGATTCTCCCCCACACCCCCACAGCACCTGCTGACACCCACTCAACCTGCTCCAACCCCAGTGCCCACCCTGGCAAACTCTAATGCCTCCTCAGACAACTGCAATGTCTCCCCTGCAGGCCCTATCACTCCCCTGTTCTCCACTGAGCCTCCAAATATCCCTGACATTCTCTCTGAACTCTGGCATATGTCATGAACCCACACCAATGTGTCACTGCAGCCTGCCAACTGATCAGAACCAACACTTGTTGACCCTGCATGGCTCCAACAAGCTCCACTGCCAGACCCACAATCTCTAGAAGAGTCCACACCACTGAGGAGTGAGAAAAATGATCCTCACAGAGCCTGTGGCTCTGTCTGATTGCAAACTGGAGCTACACTGGGCTCATATATAGCAGGACCTTCAGTGTTCATCATAATGATTCTAGAGGATGTCATAGACACCTTGGATACATACTCTGCAGGAAGGTATTGTTATTCTGGCAGAATCAGGTTGAGGTCCCTAAGACTTCAACTCAGCAATGCTTAGCTGTGAGAGTAGCTAAGCATATAGTGATTCAGTGGTTGCTAGGTGAGGGAATTGTCCCAACCAATTCAGTGAAGTCCATGGAACTGTATATGATTTTCTTAGTGCAGGAGGTAACAGACTACCTCTAGTGGAAGGAGTTATGGGGATCACAGGCATTGTCTGCAATGCCTTCTCCATTTGTAGGTGGGAATTGTTTACCCCCACCATCCCTGGTCAACAAAGCATTGAACCTACTGCAGGCACCACAGCAGCCTGGAGAAATGCTGCATTACTATGTGGCAAGACAGGCTGCAGTAGACTGTAAGAGACAGGCTACATTGGATATCATTATAGCCCCTGACCTAGCTTCCACAGAGGCTGGGTTGGTAAGTCTGGTTGAGCAACCTATGGTGCAATGTAGACCTACTGGGTCTATATATAGGGCACTGACTTGGGAAGACAGAATTGCTTTGCAGTGGTTCTATAATGGTAACATAGAAGACTTTGGACAGTCTTATGTGGATGATCAGGGTGTGGTTCCAGGGGAATACTACCTATGATACATGGCCTGAGGGGTATGTTTTACTAGAACAGGCTCAGCCAATTAAAAGAGAAGAGTGAGATTCTCACTCTCCCCTGGTATATGAGCATGTTGGGACTAGCAATAGCCCTGCAGCATGTCAATGTCCAGCTAACCAGGAAGGGAACATATCTCTGAGTTGGTCTGGCAATCAAGCAGGGAGTGGAGGAAAACGAAGGTGGGGATTGCCTAGTAGTGATCCTATGTTCACTCCATCATTGATGCCATGTTGTGGACCATAGGGTCAAGGAGCAGATGGTGGAGGACTAGGAAGAGGACTGCCTTTTCCTGGTTGTAGGCCATCACTGCTTCTGGAGGAAGGCCCTCCAGACTCAGATGGGCCAGGCAATGGTCCACTGGGCAATGGGAATGATGTGGGTTGGAGAGCTGGTAGGAGGAGGACTACAGTCCTCCCCAAAAGACAGCCACAGCAGTTCACTGCTGCTGCAACATTGTTGACAATTTACTACTCCAAGAGTAGAGGAAGCCCACAAATATCATTGCCAGACAATGCATGATTGTCTAAGAGCAGTGATGGAACAACTGCTTGTGGTCTGCCTAGCCATACCAGAAGGACTCAAGCCTAGGTGAAGTGATCCATCTAGAACAATCACTCCATATGCAGGGTTGGCCAAGTTCAGTGAACTTGAGGACAGGCTTATGAGCAACTGTATATTCTACACAGTAGCACAGTATGGTGGGGATGGGAATGATCATGAGAAAGTCCTAATTCTCATGGACTTATTAGCTGCAGGCACTCTAAAGTGATACCTGCAACATGTAATCCATGTCAATATGGCCCAGTCCCACTAGAGGTTTGAGGATGTAATCCTGGGATTGTACAATCAATTTGTACAACCCTCAACAATGCAGGATGCCCACAATGCTTTCTGCAACACAGTGTATGTAGTTGAAGAGGGAGTGCAAGGCTTTTATGATGCTTTGCTCAACCATGCTCAAAAAATGGCTGTACTTCCCAACAAATTCACCATTTGTGAGTGGTTTTTGGAGAGAATACCCTCTGACATGCTTGTGGTGTTGATATGCAATGGCAGACTATCTTCCAAGGTGAACACTGTTGAGGAGTTTGTCTTGGAGGCAAAAGCCTACAAGAGCAGCCACTATTAGAGTGCAGCATGAAGAGTCAGTCAGGGGCAACAACTGTTACTAGCTTCTGCACAGTTGCCAAAGTTTGGGACTGCTCTGGCTAAGCAAACAGAAGTGGCAGGACCTCATGTCTGCCCATACCTGTCTACTGTCTAGACTGGTGCAAAGGCCCACTGCATGTATGGCCTTGAGGCCTATGCCTCTGCAAGTCAGTGTGGGCTCAGGCCCTCCTCAACTTGCAGAAGCAGTGCAGGCAGTGAGAAAGCATCTTGCTGCAGGAAAGAACATGTTGGCTATAGTCTTAGGCCAATCAGGCAAGAATGCTGGGCAGTCTGAAAACTGTTACAAATGTAGAAAGGTTGGGCATTTTGCCTGCAAATGCAGAGAGCTGGCTAAGACAGCCCCTCAAGTGTTTGTGCAAGTGGCGCATACTGCTGCTTCTTCAGATATGGGAGATGCTGACAATGAGCAGGAGGAGAATCCTGCTGAAGTCAATAGCAACTAAGCAGCTGAGTCTGAGGAGGAGTACATTGAGTTGGAAATGTATGAAAATGATTACTATACTTGGGAAAGTAACAGTGAGGGCCTCTTTGCCCTCACTGAGGTCACTGCAGCCAAGCATAGGGTGCAGGAACCTAGCAATGAGGTTTGTATGTGCAAGGTATGGATCATGGCAGCTAAGGACACTATGGACCAACCTGTGCTGCTAGCACAAGACAAGGAGTGTCTCATCACTTAGGTGGAAGTAAATGGCCACAGAGCATGGATGATGTGAGATTCCAGAAGTACAACTTCTATGCCATCATTTGCCCATGTGACCAGGATACATGTGGCACTATTGGCCACACCAATTACCCTGCAGCTGGGAACAATTGGAAGTTGTTCCATCATGAACTTCGGAGCCAGAGTGACCATGAAGGCACCTGGCAAGTTCTGTAATATCTATGTGGACATTGCAAACTTTGATTGCTATGACATGAGTGTAGGAACCCAATTCATGAGAGCACACAATGTGCTCTTGGATTTTCAGAATGACCAGGTGGTCATTAATGGAGTAGTGACTCCAGCTCACAAGTTAGAGCTAGAAGATGCAGATGGGCAAGCATGATGCTTCTGCACTGTGGAAAAGCAGCACAAACAATGGTCCTGACTCTCTGGTGGACACAAGCAGCCCACTGTGGAAGAGGTGGTGGATGACAATAAGGTTCAGATGACAAAGAGTCTGCCCAATGACTATCTGTCTCTACTGGTTCCAGAGGAAGAGTATCAGAAGGGTACTCTTTAGGAGGGGGGGGAAGTACACCAGAAGGATCAAATTGATCCTCTGCCACTAAGGGAGCAAAGAATCTGGGATAGACTAATCCCAAAGCCAACCCTTGAATAGGTGTATGACCCACAAATGCTACAAGAGTGGAATCAGATCATAGCAGACCTGACATGGCAAGAAGGAGTAAGAAGATCAACCCCTGCTGTGGAAGCATACAGAATGGCTATAGAGGATGAAATATCTGAGCCTAGTGAGTTTGAATATATGTGGACTGAAGCAAAAGGCAGGACAGAATATTGTCCTGCCTAGCTGAATATCCCAGATGAGTCAGAAATTTGTCTGATGGCCTTGCATGATAAGTATGCAAGAATAGTGCCACAGTCAAAGTTAGCCAAGATGAACATTGTCCTTGGCCTAGAGCAGACAAAGAAATTTACAGCCTCCCAAGCTGACAGAAGGCAATATTTCTCACCTTTGGCAGCAGTGGTATAATGAGTTTCAGGATGTTGTCAATGGAACAAAGGAGGAACTTCCTCCATGTCAGGAGGTTAACCATGAGATAAATCTCATAGATGAGACCAAACAGTACTCATACTTCATGCCAAAGTGCTCAAAGTCACTTCAGCAGCAACTGCAGGATAAAATTGACTGCTATGTGCAAGCTAAGTGGTGGGAGCCATGTGTGGCTGATCAGGCTGCACCACTACTATGCATCCCCAAGAAGGATGGCTCCTTACAGACAGTGTTAGATGCACATCAATGCAATGACAATAAAGTTAAGGATGTAACACCCTTACCTGATCAAGAAGTTATCAGGGAAGATGTGGCACAGGTGTCAGTGAGGTCAAAATTTGACTTCACAGATGCATATGAGCAAGTGAGGATACATACTTCAGACATACCTAAGACTGTGTTTTATAACCATCACTAGTACATATTGCAGCAATATCACGCAGATTGGCAACTGTAATGCACCCACAACATTTTAACATCTGATGATGTTCATTGTTAGGGACATCATTGGGAAATGGATGTATGTATATTTAGATGATATATTCATCTTTTTGGATTCTATTGAGGAGCATGAACAGCACCTCAGAGTAGTCTTTGAAAGACTATGTCAAAACAAGCTCTATCTCAAGTGGGAGAATTGTGAGCTGTATGCCAAGCATGTGCAGTGCCTTGGCCATGTTATTGATTTGCAGTGTATACACCCTGACATAAACAAGTTGAATAGGATTTAGGAGTGGTGTACTTCTAGAACCTACAACAATATCCAGTGATTTGTTGGATTGGTAAATTACATCAGGAACTTTTTACCCAATATATCTGCATATACAGGGCCACTGATAGCCATGATGCAAAACAGGTTGCCATTCCACTGGTGCCCTATTCACCAGTGGTGTTTTGATATGATCAAACAGATCTGTGCTGAAACCCCAATCATTTGGCCTATAGCTCCTCAACATGAGGATCCTATATGGCTGATTTGTGATGCCTCAAAGACAGGCATTGGAGCCATGTATGGGCAAGGACCCAGCTGGTAGAGATGTTGGCCAGCCTGGTCCATGTCCAAGAAGTTCATCAATGCACAAAAAAATTATGTCATGCATGAACTGGAGATGTTGGCAATTCTAGAAGCCCTCCTCAAATGGGAGGATAAGCTTCTGGGATACATAATCTATTATGGACCATAAAGCTCTTGAGTTTTTAAGACTCAACAGAATCTATTGCCCTGTCAATGACAGTGGATGGATTATATGTTGAGATTTAATTTTGACATCACTTATGTTAAAGGAGAGCTCAATAAAGTAGTGGACTGTCTATCTCACTACTTTGAGAGTGACTCTCCATGAGATGTGCACCACACCTATGACTACATATGGGCAGATGTCCAAATCAACCTAGAGGGGGATGATGTGCTCTCAGTGTGCCTGCAGGAAATGCAGACCCAACTGGATCAGATCTGCACTCTCTGTGATAGACCAAGCCACAGAAGCTGATGGGTGTGAGATTGTCATAAACTTTGTGATGTGGAAGCACAGAAATTGGCCAACATTAATGATGGCATAGAGGGATCTGCAAGACCTGACAACATGGGGGATATGACTCTTGGTGGTGCCATCCTTGGAATGGCTCAGTCTCTGCATGGCTCAGTCTCTACAACCACAGAATTAATTTGACAGAGACTTTCTCTATTGAATCCAGGCCTTATATGGCAAAGACAAACTCTTTGCTGAGATTCAGAACCAACCAAAGGACTATAAGTCCTTCTAGCTGAAAGCTGAAAGACAAGTTAATTTGAACTACTAATTTTTTGGGCGACTTGTGATTGGGAGATGGTGACCAAATTGCTTGACCAAGCACATTGTGTGGTTGGGCACTTTGGCACTCAGAGAACAACAGAATACCTTTGTTGTTGGTACTGGTGGCCAACTGTGGTTGCAGATGCACATGCATTCTGTACCACTTGCCAACTCTGTCAGTGGGCAAAAAGGAGCAATCAGCTCCCTTCAGGGAAATTAAATTCCCTGCCTGTGCCAGTTAAGCAGTGGGATTCAATAGGAATGGACTTTATAGGTCCCTTCCTAGAGTCCAAGGGGTTTAACTACCTGTGGGTAGTTATTTGTTGCATGACAAGCATGGTGACCTTTTATGGTAGAACAGCAGGTTGGGCCACTAGCCTATTGACTCCAACTCCCTGTGGGGATGTGCCAGCTCTACCCAGTGTTCAACATGATCAAGCTAACACCAGCCCCAAAGGATCCTATTCCAGAGCAACACCCAGCACCCCTGCCACCTCTGGTAGTGGTCAATGACAGCAAGGAGTGTGAGGTGGAGGAAATCCTGGACATTTGTCTGTTCCAACAATAGTTACAATACAAGGTGAAGTGGAAAGGTTACAAAATCAAGGACATCTCCTGAGGACCACAAGAGAACATGCATATGCTGGGGCTGATTAGGGAGTTTTACCAGAGGCATCCAGACACACTGTGAGCCATCTGAGGAATCTACCCCATCTCACCAGCAGACCAGGCAATCTGGAACTTCTTTTACCCTGCGCATTGAGACACTGCATGCTAGAGGGGGGGTGATGTCAGGAGACTTCCATTTCCAACCTCCAAATTCCATTTCTGACCTCCACAGCAATTTCTGTGGCTTGTTCCAGACTCCTGGAGATCTTCAGAGACCCTCAGAACTTCCCATGGTTCCTTGTCAAGCACTTCCCTAGGGTTAGGGCTATCTCTGTCCTTCTGTACAGCCATTCTCATGCCTCCACCACCTGCTGATGTGCCACACCAAGCAGTGGGGATCCTTAGACTTGTTCTCTTTGGATTCCCCTCTGCTAGGTGATTAGTTACTATTTTTATTGTCAGTTATCTTACTAAATATACTTTGAATTACTCTCTGCCAGCTGTGTGATTGAGCTGCCACTCCCAGAGGTTGCCCTTACATCAACCCCTATTCACCTAAGGTGCCTGCTCTGGCTATATCCAATGCTTCCCTGGCAAACTCCAACAACCTTCTGGAAAATCCTGGCATGACCCCTGCAGGCCTCCTCAGCTTCCCCTCTGCCCCACAAGGCCCCTAAGGAAATGGACTGACTGTTAGGTTCTGCTGACCACAGGGGCTCAGCTTAACTGGGCAAGTCCTTATTAGGCAGACATGATGTCCTGCACTTATAGCCTGATGCTCCAGAGTAGTTTGGACTCCAGATACTTGTGAGGATAAGGGAAGGGAAACAGTCTAAGCAAGTCTGGGGCAGTCCAAGGGAGTTTAAGACCAGGTACTGTAAAGTTTGAGTTTAGAGGTGTGTCAGGTACAAGTCTGTAAGTGAATGTATAGGCAGGGAGGCAAGTGGAGGCTTTGTGAGTGATGGGAGCAGAGCCAGAGTTTGATAGGAGATCAATTAAGAGTGATGGGTCTTGAGACCAAGCATACAGCAAGGTCCAGAGTTAGCTGATGAATGTTTAGAGGTTGTAATGTATGCACAGAGTTTGTAATGGTGTCAGAGTTGAAAGGAACTTAGAAGCAATAAAGGAAATAAAGATAGGCAAGGCAAGGCAGAGTTAAGACAAGATGGAACTGAGAAGAAGATAGATTTGAGACTGAAAACATAAATAGAGAGAAGACTGGGAAATGTAACAGAGAGAAAACATAAGACATGAGTAACCAAGTAAGCAATGTTAATATCAAAACTAGAGTAAAGGATACTACTCTACAACTTATATACTAACTACTGGGGCAACTCCAGGGACAGTGGGTCTGGCAGCAGGGCTTGTTGGGGCTGCATGGAATCAATGAGTTTTGGTTATAATCAGTGGGCAGGCCACAGTGATATACTGATGGGATCAGATGGGAACATGGGCCACCCCAGGGTTGTTGTGATGCTTCAGAGCTGGTCAGGTAAGTTGGGGTGACAAATCAGTGATGTATGCTGGCATCAGGAACAGTGGAGGAGAGTTCCAGGGGCTCAGGAGGGAGAAAGGGAAGCACTGGGGCCTGCAGGGACTGTGTTGGAGTTAGCCAGGGGACCATTGGGGTTTGCCAGAGAAGCATTGGAGTTAGCCAGAGTGGGCACTGTGGGTCAACAAGGGTTGGGGAAATTGAGGGGTGTTGGGGGGAACTCCAGGAAAGCAAGGCAGTTTGGAAAGAGGTAGTTTGGAAAGGGACAAAAAGCTCTAAAAATGGCAATTAAATCTGGAGTCTGATCCAAAAATAGAAATTCATTGTAAATGGCCTTGATCTCCAGCTTCAGGGCATGTGACCACACACAAATATGACTGTTCAATAGCCTTGGTCTGAAGTACTTGTCTACAGAACATGGGAGGCTGGGAATGAGAGGCCAGCTCAGAATAAAGGAAAAAAGAACAGGGTCCAGTATGGGCAGTCTCCTGACACTACTTCACTAAGTTGGATGTCTGCTGGGGCTACAACAATGTGCACATCAAGGAAGGAGATGAGTGGCAGGCTGCAGTCAGAACCAAGCATAAACTTGAGACTCCAAGATCACCCTGCCAGGAAGATGCGCACCAGAAATATGATCGTGAAAGAACTTGGTAATTTTCATAATAGCACTCCATGACTAGCCAGCAGAGACAAAGGCATAAAGAAGCTGATCTTCAGATTCAATCTGCTGCTGAGGACCAAATGTGAAGGACTCCTTCACCTCAATAATGAATGATTTCTGCTTCTTTGGAGGATTCATAGTGGGATTGATCAAGCTCAGTCACTTTCCAGATGTAGATGCCAACGTATGAGTATGCGTGGCCATCATCAGCCATCTTTTCCTGATTTCCATCCCTTTTCTTCCTTGGCACAATCCTTCTGTGTGTCTTGAGGGCAGTACTGGCACTGGACAAGGTGATTGAGCATGACCACAATTTATCCTGTCATGCATGTGTCTCCTTAGCTGTTTCTAATCCGATCATTCAGCCTCAATCATCCCAGCAGCAGCTACAGCGCATAGTCTCCTGTGCTTGTATTTCTACCAACTTTGCATTGGTACGAAATCCGCAGCGGACACCAAAGTTAATTGAATTGCGTTCTCTTTATCCTGATGAAAATGATCCCCATATCCATTGTTCTTTTCGATGACTTGATAGATCTTCTCAAAAGGTCATTTGGTCTATTAAGAGAAGGTTTGGGCTGCCCCGACTGATCTGATGATACATAGCCACGTGCAAACTTCTTCTCGTTTTTTTTTTGATTTTTACAATCATTTTGTAACTCCAACCCACATCGGAGACTCTTCGGGACCACCTTCAACGAAGGTCGAGAGACTCAATCTTCTAGATGACAAGCTGAAGCATCATCAACGATATTCTGATAGAGTAGCACTGATCGATCCATCATCATCATTCATCTGTAGCTTCGATTGCTCGAGACGCCGCGCTTTCGTCGTTACTTTCCAAGAGGCTCTGTTATTAGAAGTCTTTTCTGTGACAAGGAATCCATATACCATCGCTACTTTCTCTGCAGGTGGCGGCCTTTGTCAAGGTCATAACAGACCTACCTCCCCATGCTTCTTTGCTGGACTTGGTTGAAAAAGCATGTACACCACAAACACATAAGAAAATCATTGCTCTATCCTCCCTCCCTCCCTGCCTGAGTCACATGCTGACGAGTCTGCTGCCTTCATACTCTCAATCACCCTCGACTTGAGATAAGAAAAGGGAAAAAAAGCTTCAACGCTACTCATTCCGGTTCACCGACCGCCGTGCAATATGCCACCCGAGATCAACCCTTTTACCCAACGGACCAAGACTAGTGAGTTCTCACGTTTTGTATTTTCCCATCCCATCCCAGAAGCCCGTTGAACGCAATTGACGCGTTCCATCCAGCTTCGCGTGAGATGACAGAGAGAGGAGACGCCATTGTCATCCCACTTGTTCCTCGTTTCAGGTAATAGACGACCTGCACATCGGACACGACGCAAGAAGACCCTCGTTCAATACGCAATAAGCAATAGATCAGCTGCACAAAGCCCAGCACACACATATATAAAGTAAATCTGGGCCCGTAAGTAAGGTAAGTATGTACGTTGCATCAGAATCACAACCAAACAAAAAACAGAAGTAAACGCAATTGATTGACGTTCCCCCTCCCAGATTCGTAAACACCGGCACCGTGATCTCACAATTGACGCGTTCCACGGAGCTTCGCGTAAGATGGGAGAGAGAAGAGACGCCATCGTCCGCCTTCTCGCTCGTTGATGAACGACCTGCACATCGGACACGACGCAAGAAGACCCTCGTTCAACACGCAATAAGCAATAGATCAGCTGCACGAAGATTACAGCCAAGCCCAGCACAACACACGCATATATATAAAGTAAATCCAGGCCCGTAAGTAAGGTAAGCAAGTACGTACGTACGTTGCGTCAGAATCACGACCAAAAAAAAAAAAGAAAGTAATCGCCATTGATTGACGTTCCCATCCCCAGATTGCATCCATTGCGCACGTTCAGGTCCAAGTACTGCTTCGGCACGTATGTACCCTCACTTCATTTTCATCACACACTCCCATCCCATCCTCAACACGTACACGAGACGAGGTACCACATACCAGATACTAAACAAACAAACAGACCGACCAGGCCCTACCGGCAGTGGCGGCGTAATCGCAATCCACGCGCCTATGTTCTGATTATGCTTAATAGCCTAACCCAACCTAACCCCAAATACGCCGATCCCACTGCCCTCGGACCCGAGTCGAATCGAATCGAGTCGGGTCCTTAATAATCCCAGACAGACAGACAGACAGACAGACAGACAGACAGACAGACAGACAGACAGATAGACGGACAGGACGCCAAAACGCCAAAAGCACGCCAAAACGCTAAAGAGACGCCAAAAAGACACCAGACGGACGGGGGACAAAGGGCCAAGGGCCAACAACGACACCTGTCCGACTTCCTTTGTGCACGCGTGGTGCACCTATGTACGGGTGCCTATGAAAGAGGCGCTAGAACCGCCGCTTCGGATTGAATTTTTTTTTTACCTAGACAGCGGCGCTCTCCGTCCGAGTGGTGCTAGAACCACCCCCTACGTCTACGTCTACGTACACACTCCACCCACTCATTTCTCCATTTCATCCCACAAATGCAGACACAGGCGCGCATGCGTGTATGCATATGCACGCACGCACGCTTCATTCCGTCTCCCCAACCACCCCAACCAACAAATCAACAACCAAAAACCCCAACAAAATCCAACCTCCCCACCCCCACCCCAAACCAAACTCCGTCTGAATCGTGAATCGCCTGTCTGTGGATCGCCCGTCCAGGTATCGCCCCCCACTCTTTCTGCTTTAGGTTTTGGCGACTCGATCACGGTTTTGGCGACTAGATCACGGTTTTGGCGACTCATCACAAGTGCAAGATACAAGATACACACCCCGTGGCTGGCTGCATGTCTGCCTGTCAACGAAAGTTACATGACCACGCGTGCCTCGTTCTGTTCTCAGCCCTGCATGCATGCATGCGTACACCCCCCCCCCCCCCCCAAATCCAAATCCACATTCAAATCCACATCCACATCCAAATCCAAATTCAAATCCAAAAAGAACAAAGGAAAGGAAAAGGAAAAAAGGAAACGAAAAGAGGAAACGAAAAAAGGAACTCCAAAGTCCGTATACGGACTCGGTTCCACGCACCCACGCACGATTCGCGATTCGCAGCGCGAGCGCCACCGCATGTAGTTCGTAGTACGTACGTACGTATGTGTGTTGCCTTGTCGAATTCATTCGTCGTGTCGTGTGTGTTTGGGTTTTCGGGTTTCCTTTTGCGTTTGGCGGGCGTTGTGCCGTTGTGGTTATGTTCATCGGTCTTGCCTTCGTACGCCGCCCCCCCAATGCGAGTTGCGGTAGTATCACGCATCATGCATCACGTACTTTACCTTTACCTCTGCATAGTTTTTCCCTCTGGCTTTGACTTGTTCTGTTAAGGGTTGGCATTGATGTATAACGTACGTCTGCTTAATCAACATCATCACTGGCAAGACAAAGGGACCTCCTATACGTATACCAGTACCAGTATTCTTTTTCTCTCCATCCTGATAAAAATGATCCTACTTCTTTTGGCGAGCCATGATGAAATTCAGGATTCTTTTTGATGGCTTGATAGATCTTCTCAAAAGGACATTTGGTCTATTCAAAGAAGGTTTGGGCTGCCTACGCGGAAGCAGCCGACTGACCACGTGCAAACCGTTTCTCGCGTTTTTTTTTAAAAAAAATTACAATCATTTTGTAATTCCAACCCACATCGGAGACTCTTCGGGACCACCTTTGTCGAAGGTCAAGACACTCAATGTTCTAGATGACAAGCTTAAGCATCACCAACGATATTCTGATAGAGTAGCACCGATCGATCCATCATCATCATTCGTCTGAAGCTTCGATTGCTTGGGACGCCAGGCTTTGGGTCGTTACTTTCCAACAAAGCTTTTCTATGACAACGAAGAAACTTCTCCGAGTCCATATAGCATCGCTACTTTCTCTTGTCAAGGTCACACCAGACTCTTTGCTGGACTTTGATGAAAAAACATGTAGACCAAAAATACATCAAAATCATTGCTCTATCCTCCCTCCCTGCCTGCCTGAATCACACGCTGACGAGTCTGCTGTCTTCATACTCTGATATCACCCTCGACTTGAGATAAGAAAAGGGAAAAAAAGCTTCAACGTTGCTCATTCCGGTTCACCGACCGCCACCGTGCAATAGCCACCTTGAGATCAACCTTTACCTCACGCGCCAAGACTAGTGAGTTTCCACCTTTTGTATTTCCCCATCCCATCCCAGAAGCCCGTTGAACGCAATTGACGCGTTCCACCCAGCGCCATCGCCATCCTTCAAGCTCAGGTCCGCCGATGGACGACCTGCACATCGGACGCGACGCAAGAAGACCCTCGTGCAATACGCAATAAGCAATAAATCAGCTGCACAAAGCCCAGCACACACATATATGAAGTAAATCCAGGCCCGTAAGTAAGATAAGTACGTACGTACGTTGCGTCAGAATCACGACCAACAACGAAAAAAAACGTAACCGCGATTGATTGACGTTCCCATCCCCAGATTTGTTTATACCGGCAACCGTGACTTTGCAATTGACGCATTCCACCCGGTTTCGTGTGACATGGGAGAGAGAAGAGACGCCATCGCCCGCCTTCTCGCTCGTTGATGAACGACCTGCACATCGGACACGACGCAAGAAGACCCTCGTTCAACACGCAATAAGCAATAGATCAGCTGCACGAAGATTACAACCAAGCCCAGCACAGCACACGCATATATATAAAGTAAATCCAGGCCCGTAAGTAAGGTAAGCAAGTACGTACGTACGTTGCATCAGAATCACGGCCAAAAAAAAAAGAAAGTAATCGCCATTGATTGACGTTCCCATCCCCAGATTGCATCCATTGCGCACGTTCAGGTCCAAGTACTGCTTCGGCACGTATGTACCCTCATCTTCATTTTCATCACACACTCCCATCCCATCCTCAACACGTACACGAGACGAGGTACCACATACCAGATACTGAACAAACTGACAGACCGACCAGGCCCTACCGGCAGTGGCGGCGTAATCGCAATCCACGCGCCTATGTTCTGATTATGCTTAATAGCCTAACCCAACCTAACCCCAAATACGCCGATCCCACTGCCCTCGGACCCGAGTCGAATTGAATCGAGTCGGGTCCTTAATAATCCCAAACAGGCAGGCAGATAGACAGGACGCCAAAACGTCAAAACGCCAAAAAAAAACGCCAAAAAAACGCCAGAAACGCCATACGGACGGGGGGGAGAAAAGGCCAAGGGCCAAGGGCCAACAACGACACCTGTCTGACTTACTTTGTGCGCGCGTAGTGCACCTGAGTATGGGTACCTATGAAAGAGGCGCTAGAACCACCGCTTCGGGCTGAATTTTTTTTTTTACCTAGACAGCGGCGCTCTGCGTCTGAGTGGCGCTAGAACCACCCCCTACGTCTACGTCTACGTCTACGTACTCATCCACCCGCTCCTCATTTCTCCATTTCACCCCACAAACGCAGACACAAACATGCACGCACGCTTCATTTCTCGTCCCCAAGCCAAACACAAGCACCCCAAGCACCAAATTATCCAACCTCCCCGACCCCACCCCAACCCACACTCCGTCTAAATCGTAAATCGTAAATCGTAAATCGTCTGTGGATCGCCCGTCCGGGGATCGCCCCCCCCCTTCCGCTTTCATTAGGTTTTGGCGACTCATCACAGGATACACTCCACCCCCCCCCCCTGCTGGCTGGCTGGCAGCATGCCTGCCTGTCAACGAAAGTTATACGACCACGCGTGCGTGCCTCGTTCTGTTTCTGTTCTCAGCCCTGCATGCCTGCATGCATGCGTACACCCCCCCCCCCTCCCAAAGAGAAAAAGAGAAAAAGGAACTCCAAAGTCCGCATACGGACTCGGTTCCACGCACGCACCCACGCACCCACGCACGCACGATTCGCGATTCGCAGCGCGAGCGCCACTGCATGTGGATCGTAGTACGTATGTGTGTTGCCCTGCCTTGCCTTGTCGAATTCATTCGTCGTGTCGTGTCGTGTCGTCTCGTGTGTGTTTGGGTTTGGGGTTCCGGGTTTGGGGTTCCGGGTTCCGGGGTTCCTTTTGCGTTTGCTGGGTGGGTGCGCGTTGTGCCGTCGTGATTGTAATTGTGTTCATCGGTCCTGCCTTCGTACGTACGCCCCCCCCCCGCCCCCAATGCGAATCGCGGTAGTATCACGCATCACGCATCATGTGCTTCGCGATTACCTCTGCGTAGTTTTTCCCTCCACTTTGGCTTTGGGTTTGGCTTGTTCTGTTCAGGGTTGGCTTTGATGCATAACGTATGACGCATGACGCATGACGTATGACGCACGACCGTCGTCTGGCCATCATCACTGGCCAAGACAAAGACAAAATGGATCCGGACCTCCTATACGTCACTATACCAGTCCCAGTCCCAGTCCCAGTATTTCGCTTTCCTCCCTCTCTAAGACTAGCTAGACAAGAAGTGTAACATGCATTTCGAGGGGTTTGTACATGCTCCATTTTTTGATTTTTTTTGATTTTTTGATTTTTTGATTTTTGATTTCGGGTCTCTGGGCTCTTACTTGGTTAGTTATTTGACCATCGAACGCGCGGCACCGCACGCGCACGCGCACGCAAGCCCTCAATCAAGTATGGCGTGAGTGTGAGTGTGAGTGTGAGTGTGAATGTCCGACCCCCGTCCTTCCAAGTTATCCACGACGCACCCCCCCTTCCCTTCCCTCTTGTCTTTTCTTCTTTTCGTTTCTTGTTTCTTGTCCCTTATCAAGCTCGCGGGAGGCGCGAGGAGGAGGTTAGGCGAGCGATTGCGCGATGGTCAGTGCGATGTCAGGTTTCACACTTACACTTACACGATCTCGATCTCGATCTCGGTCCACTGACAAGACAAAAGGATCCGGACCTCCTATACGTATGCGTACAAGTATTTCTTTTCCCTCCCTTTCCAAGACTACTTATTTATCTATATTTCCTTATTTACTTTCGTACTTTAGGATAGGAAGTACATACATCTCGAGACCTTTGTTCAATTTCAATTTCCGATTTTCCGATTTTCCGATTTTTCGATTTTTCGATTTTTGAGCGTTTAACGTTCAAAGCCTCGAAGAATCAAAGTTCCCTTGATTTTGATTCTCGGAAAACCATCAGAATCAGAGGTTTTTTTTTTGTTTTTTTTTTTCAATTACAACTCGATGTTTCCTACCACGCACGCACGCGAGCGCCACTGCATGTGGTTCGTAGTACGTGTGTTGTGGCTGTCCTGTCCTCGTGTTTGGGTTTTCTTTTGCGTTTGGTAGGGTGGGGTGCCAGTGTCGTGGGCCCCGTCGTGTCGTGTCGTCGTTGTCGTTGTCGTTGTCGTCGTCAATGTCGTTGTCGTTGACCAAGTACGGACATTTAGATGTGTGAATGAGCAGTCCTGGAGAGGGGGGAAGACGGAAACGGATAGTGGTATACGTACGTATAGGAGGTCCGGATCTCTTTTTTGGGGTTGCATGTGGATCGGGATCGTGGAAGTGGAAGTGTGAACGTGACATCGCACTGACATCGTATATCGTGTATGCGATGGGATGAGAAGGGTAAGGTGCATTTTGAGGGGTTTGTACATGTTCGCGTGTTCGATTTTGATTTTGATTTGTGGTCTCCGTCTCGTAGTTAGTTCTCGGACCATCAGTGGTATTTCAATCAACATTAGATGGGTGTCTCCGCTCCCGGGCCCGAGTCTAATAAATAAAAAAAAGATGGAATTGTACGACTTTGGCAATGGAGTGCGTGCGAGGGGGATGGAGTGGGTACTTACTCGACGGTGGTACGCACGTAACGTCGGTGTACCAGCGGGGGGTGGGTACCCATACATCTATATATTCAGTACTATACTACATTCTTGGGGATGGAGACTTGCATACGAACAAGTATGATACAGTTGAAGTTACGAGCGGGTGTGTAAGTTGAAGGTCCTGTCCTATGTCCTGTCCGACCGAGTCCGAGGTACGGTATGGGTGTGAGTATGGGTACGAGTAAGAGACCAAGAAAGATGGGGCACGGAATCACGAGCGGTACTCTGGGTGGGCGTATGCGCCGCGTGCGTCGTAGGAGTAGTCAAAGTGGGGGGGCCAGTGGCAGTGGGGCTGGAGGGGCATCTGGAGGGGGGGGTAGTGCACGGTGGGGTACGAGGGCTGCGGGGGATACGACTCAAAGTCTGCGAAAAGGCGCTGCTGGTGCTCGTGTGTGAGCTGGTGGATGTGCGTGCCGGGCGGGTACTCTGTGCTCGCAAATGCCTGTGGCTGTGGCTGCGACGGGGACAGATCAAACGTCGACGAGACGGCGGACGATGGCCTGCGTGTGTATGTCAGCAGCAGTAAGTTTGACAAGTGAGGCAACGCACAGACTGCCGCCGCTGCTGCAGCTGCTGCGCCGGCCCGAGGGGTAGAGCTCGGCGTGTGGCGCGGGCCGTGGGCGCTCGAGACGCAGGTTCGATGGGCGCGGGCGGACGGCGCGGCCCTCCGAGTGGCGGCGGTGTTGCGGGGGTGGCGCTGGGACGGCGGCGATCTCGGCGTCCAGCGTCTCTTGTTTGGCGCCAGTCTTGGGCTTGGGCTTGTTGGGCCCGCGGACGCGTCCCTCCTTTGCATACTCGCACACGAGCCCGCGCGTGGCACAGCGCTTGCAGGTGGGGTGCTCGCCGCTGCACTTGGCCTTGCGGGTGCGGCACTTTTCGCAGGCCTGGGCGGTGCGCAGACGGGGGTGCTCGGGGGAGCGGTAGAAGATGCCGGTGGCGGGGTCGAGGGAGCCGGCGAGGGCGAGGCGCGGCGCGAGGACGTCGTGGGCCGTATAGGGGCCGGGCGGCAGCGGGGGCGGCGCGGAGGGGTCGGGGAACTCGGGCCAGGGATCGGCGGGCGGGTAGAGCGCGTGCTGCCACGACGGGAACATGGCTGGCACAGGCGATGGTGGGTGTCAAAAGCAGACTCAGACGCCCTCCGCTTTCTTTTTCTCTCCCCCTATACGGCGATTCCCCCAAATCCCGCGGCCCTCTCGTATTATTTATTTATCATGTCCCCCTGGCCCTGGCACACCCAATCTCTAACCTTAATACCACTCCGGCGACTAAACCTATTTCTGCCGCCATTAAAACCGTTGCCAGGTCTGCCCCCCCGCTCCAGCTTACGCCTGCGCCCTTGCTTCCCGGGGGCTGTACGTACCACCCCACCGCCCGCCCACAACCAGACGTAGTCCAAGCCCTGTCAAGAAGCACGATCGTCGTTTGATCTCCACGTGCACGTCGTGCGCGCGCTGGACTCTGCACTTGGGCCGTGTATCGAGTACCATGCACGCGTCTCTAGTGCAGTGTGCACAACGATTGCTTGCGTATCACCAGGATCCACAGTACACCTCCACCTTGATGTTTTTCGTTTCTTGTGTTTGGTGATTGATTTACATACATACTTAGTTTGTACGTACATATCCATCATCGTCATCTACATCGATCCGCGAACGTCGTACAAGCACACCAGTGAATACTGGCACTGGAATTATATTTCAACAACGTCGGTTACTTCAAGTGAGAACCACGATGGGCCTCTCGCTCTCGTTCCCGTTTCGTCGGTCCTGGATCCCTCGTGAATACGACAGAGTCTACTGTGTTCAGCATTCCATATATCTACTCACACGCTGCGCACGCATGCTGAGTGAGTGATCGAGCGACGTGGACCGCTGTACTCTGTACATTTTCCCTCCCTGGATGACATGGGCCGTGCAATGTGTTGAGAGGGTTTGTAGTGTGCTGTGGTGTGGTGTGCACACGACTGGGCAGGAGTAGAGATCTAGATCTGTTTGCTTGCTTGCTTGCTTATCACCAGGATCCACAATCCACTCCGTTGAATCTCTACTTGATGTTTTTTGTTTTGGTGTTCCGTTGACTCTCGACACTCGGGTGCTGTATTCTGAGATTGATTTACATACTACATACCTTAGTTTGTACGTACGCACGTACACATCCATTCGCAGATACTCGATTCTGGAAGGAGATTCATCATCTACATCGATCCGCGAACGTCGTACAAGCACGCCAGTGAATACTGACACTGGAATTGGAATTAGAGAACGCCAGTTCCCACTTGTGCAAACAAAGAGATACACCACGTACCGCGAGATCATCGACATCGACACACACTAAGACTTCATGCGAGTGTGGCACACGCACGTTGTAAGCTTTAGCTTTATCCATGAACAACGTGGATGTCGGACTCGGACCTCGGACGCTGTGCACACTGGCACCGAACGCACAACTAACCCACGATAAAAAACTACCGTAGCACATCCACGTCTTACGGCCCCCACTCCACTTACATACATACATATAAATTATACACAGTAGTATACAGTATACTTGGCAGCAGCAGCAGCAGCAGCAGCCGACGCCGCCGCCGGCTCGCACCCTACTCAAAGTTTACAGTTTTCAGTTTCAGAGATTCGCATCGCATCGCATCTCCAAGACTAAGACTAACACTAAAACACTAAGGCATAGTACGTAACGTAACGTAACGTACTACACACCTCGACGAAGAAGAAGAAGCAGAACCGTTGTCGGCATCGGCGTCGTTTCGGTGACTTGATCGCGTAAACAGGTAGCCGGGTGGTGGTGGTGGTGATGGAAACTCTCGAAGCGAACGCGAAGCTTGGAGCTTGGAGCTTGGAGCTTGGAGCTTATACCTTGTTACCTTGTTACCTTGTTACCTTGTTGGCCGTTGGCCGTTAGCCCCAGAGGTAGAGGTAGAGTCAAAAAGTAAGAGTCAGAGGGTTTTGATTTTTGTTGGCGATGTGATGTGATGTGATGTGATGTGATGTAAGGCGTTGTGAGGGAGGATAAGAAGGAGGATAAGAAGGGGAAGGAGGGGAAGGAGAGGAAGAGGGCGATGAATCGATAAGACTCACTGATTGTTTCGATTACTTCTTTTTGGTTTTTGGTTTTTGGTGGGACTTTGAACACGACTTGACGACGTGGGGGGGCTTTGGGGCTTTGGGGGTTCGTGCATAGGCATCCGCATTCGCACAAGTGTGCGATTTCACCGGGGATCATTATCCCAAACGCGTTAGCGCGCGCACGGGCACACGCACACACGGGGGTGAGGGGGGGGGATGGGGCCTATTGGGTCAAGATTCAAGATTCACGATTGATGCTAATGTACGTCGTCGTCGTCGTTCAGAGTCACAGTCACGGGGTGTCCGGCCATCATAAGCATAAGCATAAGCATAAGCATAACCCATACCATACCAAGGCGGGGATACGGGATAACACAGATACACAGATACACAAAGTATACAAAGTATACATTACACAAAGCCCCCGGCCCCCGGCGTCTTGATAACGTAGCCTAACCCAGGAACCCGAGAACGAGAAAAAGGCGAACAGAGGAAAAAAAGGTTATTTCATGAGGAATGGGGAATACGAAAAGTCTAAAAAGGAACAGGGGAAGGGGAAGAACTGATGACCTGATGACTGATTGGGAGGGAGCTTCGATTTTGGTTGGGTGTTTTTGGTTTTGGTTCAGAGAAATGATGCATGTGTGGTTCGCGGGTTCTAGAGTAAGTGAGTCCCCGGCGTAGCGTACGGAGATCGCCGGTTTCTATCCTTCTTTTTTCTTTTTTCTTTTTCGTTTTCGTTTTCTTTGTCGACGACTCCTCCCTCTATCGAATCTGCAATGCTGTAAACCAATAGCATCCCACACTAGTACAATACACTATACTACACACTCAAAAAAAAACAACAAACGACGACGACGAACTCAACCCAAAAAAAACCTACTCTTCCTTTCCAGCTTCGGTAGCGACGATCAAGATCCAAACCGAACCGAAGCAGCGAAGCGAAGCAGGGGAACCCCCGCGAACCCGGGTAGTATAGCATGTGTGTGTAAGGAATGCGCCACATGAAAAAAGTTCTTCTTTTTTGCTTGAGACGACCCCGACCGCTTGAGTTACTAATTCGCCTTCTGTATGCGCGCTTCGCGGACTCGGCGTCTTGGGTAGCTAGGTAGCCAGGTAGGCCCCCCCCCCCCCACCAAGCGTGCATCGGTGCCTGTCTCGGCTGTATTCCGCGAGCTTGGGAATGATTGGTTAAATGGAAGTGGAAGAGTGTAGAATGGATATAAGCCGAGGACTAGAGCATTGTGAGCAATTCTTGATCTTGATCTTGATGGAGAATCTAGATAGACATAACCGGCGTATAAAAAAAAAAATAATCTTAATTGACTTGAGCGAGGCTTCTAGAGGTGAAAAGTGCCGTAAGGGCATCTCACTGCTTTTACGTTGAGCCTGGTACCCCTCTCGCGGGAGCTGAACGGTGATACACCTGCCCTCTAGTAGACGATAGCAAAGCTGATTTCGCGAATAGAGAGGCTCGTTTTGTAGATGTTTTATTCGAATCAGTTTGTGTATCCCTCTGTGGGATGTCTACTGTGTTCCACCATCCCCGATTGTGATCGGTAGTGACCTAGTCAGTCTGGAAGACTCGTAGTTTAGTGCTGCATTGAGAGCAAGATGTACAATCTAAGGCAACTTCAGGCTCCGGTTGATCTACTTGCAACTATAACGCATCTACAGCATCAATAGCTCTACGGAATGAATGAGAATATCTGTATGTTTACTGAACTTGTGAGTGTTCTCTCTCTTCAATCTACAAGTGAGTCATGCGACCGACCCAGACATCTACAACACGCCAACTATACGATCTATCGCTCGTATTCTATGACGAAGAATTCCCCTCGGCCTCTGACCACACAAGGCCCGAATTTTACAATGAAACTTGTACGAAACGGGGAATCAGGACACACACAAAAGTTTATTCTGAAAACACCAGACCTGCGGTGTTTTTTTGAACGGTTTGACTCTTCACGAATTTTATAGGTAACGTAATGGGGCAAAAGACTTGCCTTTGAACTTGAGTTTGGAGATTAACACAAATTGGGTTCAGATGATAATGATTTATCAGGATGTTGTGTATTCAAAATTTCGAGTAGACGCTCGACGCGATGACTGCTGTATTTAGTCTAGATGAGGAAGAGGTAAGCATGAGGTTGATTACTGTTTTATTTACTACTCGAGACAAATCCCTTTCAGAGAGGCTTGAATGGAGCCATCTTACAGGCTGATGCCTGTCAGTCATTTTATTAGACAATACGGAAGGACTGTTGGAAGTTGGGATACCATCAACACTTTGGGATCCTAACCAAGATAGGGTCTGACAGCGATTGAGTCCATGTTTAGCACTAGCACCTATTGTGTAACATTTCTGTTATAGTTCATGCAGCTTACAGTTCACACCTTGTAAGCCAAAACTAGTCAATTGATCTTGTCTAAGAAGTATGAAGTAAGGTGCTGCCTTATGTAATTACAATACTAGTATTTAATAGGTAGCATCGTATGATATTACCATATAATGATAATAGGTAAATTAATATTATACCATATGCACTAGGATAGGTAACAGGTGCTCTGTTACATACCCCCCTTTTGAGTCCATCATCAGACTTGCAACTAACAAAACACAATGAAATAAGGGGGTGAGATATGGCATCTCATCCAAGAGTCTTCACCAGGACCCTGGTACAGGTCCCTACATCGAAGTTTGGGAAGGATTGAAGGGTCCTACTTGATAAGATGGACATAGTAATATCCCAATGCACTGCTCAACTGCATAAGGTGATATGATTGGGCACTCAGTGAGCCCATATATAAACCTTATTGTTTTAGTGAACTATACTACATAGTTCACCCTACATGTTCATCCATCTGTGAAGATATGGCTTCTTTGCTATTCATGATATCTGCCAAGCACTCTGATACAGCATTAGCTGTATCACTAGAGCTGCTTGTTTCAGCTTCACAGATGATAGAAGTAGCAATGTTAGTCACTACAGTCATCTCCAAAGGGCCAGGAATGACAGGAGAGGTCATCTCTAGGCAGAGTTCTGTGGGCACCAAAGTTCCATTGGTGTAGTCCAGTTCCATGGACTCCACAGTGGGTGCATCTTGGAAGGACACATTGGAGGTTGCAGCTAGACCAATAGAGGCTGATGCCACTGTTGCAGCCTGCTCCTCTGCACTAGCAGAGGGACTGGGTGGAGGGGGCATGAAAAATGGCTCCTCCCCTGCTGCTAACACTGCACTCACCACCTCCACAGGGCACTGCAGGAGGTGGGTGAATATGGCTGTTTTTCCATAGTGCAGCCATTTGGCTATGTATAGTAGGAAATGACCCCAGCTTTTGTGGAGTTGCAGGAGCACTTGGAAGCACTCCCAATTGTCAGCAGTGGGTGCATACTACCCATTGTATCCTTTTATAGGAGGAGGTACACCTATGGTTCAGAGTCAACAATGACATTCATTGTCAACCCATGTGAACAGATCTGCATCCAATGCACTGCCCGACCAATTATGATCCAGGAAGTGTATACCATAGGTATATGCATAGTTCATCTAGGCCAGGGGCACATAGTTTGAGAGGAGGTGGCATATTACCTCTATTTCACTGAGATTATTTATTTATGTAGGCAGTACATGCAGCCTATGTAAGGTGCAGGTGTAGGGAGTGAATGGAGTAAACTCTCCTACATGAGCATGGTAATTGTCAACCACATCATGATAGAGACAAGGCTGAGCAACCACCATTGCCAACAGCCACATGTAGGCCATTCTAGCATGAGGCAAGGTTGGGGCCAGTGCCCAACCAAGAATGTAGCCAAAGACCAATCATCAGTCTACAAGCAACAAAGCATTGATGGCCACTCTAGAATAAAGGTTCTGTGAGCCTGGGTGGCTATGATGCACAATAGAATGCTGGCTGATTAGAACTTGAATAAGTCCCACTCCTCAGGTGTTATTGTTTGTATAGCCAAGCATGGCTGACAACTGGGAAGGCAGGGGGAGCAATTGCCAGTGATGGTCTCCCCATGGTAGAGAAGAGTCCCAGCATGCTCATCTACCAGAGGAGAGCAAGAGTCTCACTCTTTCCTCTTAATTGGCCAAGTCCATTCTAGTGGAACATATTCTTTGGGCCAAGCATCATAGGTGGTGTTCTTCTGGAACACTATCCCTTGATCATCCACATAGGACTGTCCAAAGTTCTCCATGTCACTGTTGCAGAATTGCTGCAATGTGATTCTGTCTTCCCAGGTCAGTGCCCTATAGGTGGACCCAGTAGGTCTACATTGCATCATAGATTGCTTGACCATGATGACTGACCAAGCCTCTGTAGAGGTTAAATCTGCTACAATTGTACCTAACATAGCCCATCTTTGACAGTCTACTGCAGCCTGTCTTGCTGTATAGTCATGTGGCATTTCTCCAGGCTGCTGTGGTGCCTGCATTAGGCTCAATGCTTTGTTGACTGGAAATAGTAGGAGTAAGCAATCCCCACCTAGAAGCAGAGAAGGCATTGCAGATGATGCCTGTAATCTCTGTAACTTCTTTTACTAGAGGTAGTCTTTTATCTCCTGCACTAGGAAAATCATGTAAAGTTCTATAAACTTTGCTAGATCACTTGGAATCATTACCTCACCCAACAATTGCTGAATTGCTATGTGCTTAGCTACCCTTGCAGCTAAGCATTGCTAAATTGAAGTCTTAGGGACCTCAACCTGATTCTGCCAGACTACCAACACTCTCTTACAGAGGATGTTGTCTGGATGCACTTCACCATCCATATCCCAGGTATCTCCAACATCCTCTGGAATTGTTTCAATGAATGTTGATGGCCCCACTGTGTGCAAGCTCAGCATGGCTCCACCATGCTTTTGTACAGGGCTGCAGGTCCTATGAGGAGCATCTTCCTCACTCCTCAGTGGTGTGTTACATATGGCTAATTTTGTTTCATCATTGCCCCCTTTTGCTAATGCCCTCTTTGCTATCCCTAGCACTTGCTCTTTAGCACTATTTTTCTAGCAACTATAGCTCTACTCTGGTTGGGTTTACCCATGGAGTTGCCCTCTCTCCCTTGCTATAGTTCCTACCAACCTTGCACTAGCAACCTAGTACCACTCTTGCATCTAGTGGGCTTTCTGGGATCTAGCTTGACTTGCAACCCTCATTTTCTATAGTCTGCTTGTACTCTACTTATGAAATCACTAGCTGTGGTGTTCTCTGTATAGTAGCTAGGCAGCAATGTATGGTAGCTAGGCAGCAATGTATGGTAGCTAAGCAGCAATGGATGATATTAATAGCCCAGAGGAAAACACTTGGGAGCCCCTTGATAATCTCAGAGGAGCTCTAGATGCTCTCCAAACCTTGACAGGTTCTTCCCTTGCAAGGCCCAGGATCTCCAATCCCCAGTAGTGGGCTTAATTCCTGTCTCTCAAATTCATCAGGGATTCAACTCCCACTTGTGCATACCTCCCTGTAAGGGCAACCTCTGGAGACTGTGGCTCAATCACACAACTGGCAAAGGGAGATCCAAAGTCTATTCAGCATCTACAAGAAGAGTTCTAGTTACTCACCTGGCAGAGGAAAATCCAAAGAGACCAAGTCTAAGAGTTCCCAATGCCAGTGGTCAGAAAATTTACTCTAGATTTTCTGGGAAAAACACTCAACCACAATCAAATCTGGAATCCAATCCAAAGCAGAAATCCATTGTAAATGGCCTTAATCTCCAGACTCCTGACACATGAAATATAATCAGAAGATAGCCCTTGGTCAAAAGTACTTGTAGCCAGTACTTGTGGCCAGAAGATGAGAAGTTGACAATGAATGGCAGGCTCAGAATTAAGGAAACAATCAAAGAATCTAATAAAAGCAGTCTCCTGACATTACCCTTTCCCTCTAGCATGTGGTGTTCCAGTGCACTGGGCAGAAGAAATTGTGGATTGCTTATTCAGCTGCAGAGATAGAGGATAGAGTGGATGCCCCTACTTACCTTTGAGGTATTGAAGTGCTGGTGGTAGAAATCCCAGACTAGAGCTGGTGCATGTATGTGGCCTGTGATTTCCAAGAGACATCCTCAATGCCATATCCTGAACTGCAACTTCCAGAATACCCTGCTATCCAAAATTTCCTCCACCTTGTACTCTTTCTCATTATTGGCCAGGATTGGTGGTAGGAGTGTCTTAGAGCAGTGGCCAGGGATAGGGTCTTCTGAAGCTGGGAACAGCTCAACAACATCAAAGACTGAGTGCAGCTGATGCAGGCCTGCCAGGAGCTTAAGTTGGTATGCTAAAGTCCTTACTCCTTATCTACCACAAAGCAGCTAAGGTGATAATGTGACAGCTTCTATGATGGCCTTGTTGTCTTTATGCCCAAGTTGTCTAAGTATGTACACAAGGGGCTGGCATCTGTTGGTGGTCATATTACTGCACCATGTCATCCTTTGCCTTCACCAATGTTGCCTTTGCCTCCTCCTGCACCTTCTTCATCCTATCTACAAACTCATTGACTGCATTGTTTTCTGAGGAATGTGCCTGAGGTTTCCCATATGGGACTGTCTGCTAGTGTCCAGGAAGAATAGAGTCATCTGAGTGGAAGAATGAATGTGATTGTTGTACTGGAACTCCACATCTGGCAGAAGCTCATCCCAGTCATCCTACCTCTCATTACAAAATAGGCAGAGATACTGCTTCAATTCTTGGTTAATGCATTCTGTCTGCTCATTGGACAGAGGGTGATAGGCTGTAGTAGTGTAAAGTTTCACTCCCAGCAGGTGGTACAGTTCCCAAGTGAATTCTGCCACACCTGGGAGCTTCAGTCAGAGATCTTTCCATTAGACAGACTATAGAGCTTCCAAACATTCTTTCAATACAGACTAGCCACCCCCAGGGCAGAGCACATTGTGTGAGTAGGAATCAAGTCTTTCCCTCTGAGACCAAAACCAGTACAGTCAAGGGAATGGTCACTCAATGAGTACATTGACTCATTCCATGCCTTAGTTGAGCAGGCTGGATATCCAAATAGTCTGCAGCTCTGCCTAACCTTCTATGAAGGACTCCACCCTTCTCTCAAGGATTGTATTGACAGTATGGCCAAGGGGCAGCTAGATGATGAGTGTATTGACACATGGTACAAGGTGGCACATGAGCAGTGGCAGTTGATTGAGCTGCAGCACAAGCTGTGACAGACCCAGCACTCCATGGCCACCCCACATCCTTCTGTCATTTGGGCTGGGTTTGCACCTCAAGTTTCCCCTTATGCTCCAGTGGCCCTACAAGCAGGTGCAACCCTTCCTGTTCCATCTCATGTTGCTCCCTTTCATGCCCCTCCACCACCCTCATGTGCTCCCTACTCTGGGGAGTCCCTATGGATGTTGATACCTCCCAACAGCAATCCTCTACTCCTCTGTTGTGTTGACATTCCAGAAAGGCTGTCCACTTTGCCTATTACTGTCCTCAAGGGCTGAAAGTATGCTACTTGTCTGCATCAAAGTGAGAGGAGCTGCTCATCCAACTCCTGGCAGCCTGGAATGCAACAGGAGCATCCTCTCCTGATATGCCTATAGTAGTCCCCTCCATCAAGATGGCTAAAGTATTGGAAGTAGTGCCTGAAGAGTGGGATTTTTCACTAAGCAATGGATGATCTATATGCTTCCATTGTCTAGTGCTAGTCATTTTTCCCTCTGGTCTGTATAATCAAATATATCTGTTATAGCCCTTAATACTTCACTCAAAATGATAAGCCCCTCCTCAGATATACAAACCCCCTCCCCAGCTAAAGTCTCCACTGGAAATATACCTCCTAACCCATGCCTCCACATTCCTGCATAGGAATGCCATCTTCCCCATTATTACATTATGGCTTCCACTCCTTCTGCCAACTCCCTGAAGCTACAGGTAGAAATTGAGACAACAGACACCCAGCAGACCTGAAGCATGGTTTCCCTGCTTGACAGTGGGGCAACAGGCCTCTTCCTTGACACAGACTATGTGCAACAACATTATCTCACCACTTGCCCCCTTTCTCATCCTATTCCTGTGTACAATGTTGATGGCATGCTCAATGAAGCTGGCTCTATTCATTCTGTAGTGGACCTGGTTCTGTGTTACTAAGACCAATTAGAGCAAGCCACTTCTGCTGTCATCAGATTGGGAAAGGAAGACATGATCTTGGGGTTCACCTGGCTACATAAACATAATCCTGAGATCAACTAGACAAAGGGTGAGGTGAAGATGAGTTGCTGCCCTCATTGTTACATGACTTATGCCAAAGAATCCCATGAGGAGCACAGAGCAAAGGTTTGTTAGCATGCTGCTGCCTGCACCTGTTGTGCTGGGCATCTTGCTTATGCTAACCTCAACCTCCTAGCTCACCCCCCTCAGGAATACCCTCATAGAGAGGCCCTCTACAAGAATGTTTGAGATGTTGAGTGTGAACCTCAGGGGGAAGATGAATGCAAAGGAGAATCTGCCAGCACTCTGGACCCTAGGTCTTTAAATGAAACCATTAGAGTGGGGGATAAGATCTATGCTATGATCCTCTGCCTACCTCCTACCATAGCAGAGATCTAGGCCAGTCAGACCACTTTTCAATGTCTGGCAGAGGCATTTGCAGCAAATACCCAGCCCAAGCTCCTTTGTAGCATGGTTCCTGGTCACCTTCATGACTTTGAGAACATATTTCCAAAGCATCATTTGATTCACTTCCAGAGCACAAGCAGTGGAGTCATGCAATTGAGCTGATACTAGATGCAGAACCCTCTAGCTGCAAGGTCTATCCACTTGTGCCCCATGAACAGGATGAGTTGGATGCATTTCTATATAAGAACCTTAGCTCTGGAAGAATACAATCCTCTAAGTCCTCAATGGCCTCCCCAGTCTTGTTCATTAAAAGGAAGGATGGGTCTCTTTGTCTGGTTCAGGACTATCAAGTCTTGCATGCAATGACAGTGAAGAATTGCTATCCCTTGCCACTTATCTCTCTCTGAACTGGTCAACAACCTTTGAGGTGCATGCTACTTCACCAAGTTGGATGTCTGTTGAGGCTATGGCAATGTGCACATCAAAGAAGGAGATGAGTCAAAGGCAGCATTCCAAACCATTCACAAACTCTTTGAACCTCTGGTGATGTTCTTCAGTCTCACTAATAGCCCAGCCACCTTCCAGACTATGAATGACATCTTCTATAATCTGATTGCAGAAGGTGTTGTTTGCATGTATCTTGATGATTTCTCATCTACACCAAAACCTTGGAGGAGCATTGCTGGGTCACACACATTGTCTTGGAATGCCTCTGTCAACATCAGCTCTATCTGAAGCCTGAGAAGTGTGAATTTAAGCAGACTAAGGTGGAGTACTTAGATTTGATCATCTTGCACAGAATGGCCAAGATGGACCCCATTAAAGTGGTGGGTGTAGTAGAATGGCCTGAGCTCAAGAACAAGAAGGAAGTACAGTCCTTTCTTAGGTTTGTCAACTTCTACTGGAGGTTCATATAGGATTTCTCCCACAATGCACATCCCCTCTTTAACCTCACTGTCAAGGACACAGCATGGTAGTGGGAGTCCTTGCAGCAAGCTGCCTTTGGCACCCTCAAGCCATTACCTCAAAACCTGTCCTCTTGTTTCCAGATGATGACTCTCCTTTTCATGTCGAAGCTGATAGCTCTGACTTTGCTATGGGAGCAGTCCTTTCCCAGCAGTCAAGGGAGGATGGTAAGTGGCATCTAGTAGCTTTCTACTCCAAAAGCCTTAATGCAGTAGAGCAGAACTATGATATCCATGACAAAGAGATACTTGCTATCATTTGGTCCCTTGAAGAATGGTAGCATCTCCTTGAAGGTGCATAGCATAAGTTTGAAGTCTGGACACATCACAAGAACTTCGAGTACTTCTGTACAGCTAAGAAACTAAATTGACACCAAGCTTGGTGGTTACCGTAATGTACCTTGACAATATCCTCATTTACTCTCTGGAGAAGCATCACCAGGTCACATGCATTGTCTTGGAATGCCTCTGCCAACACCAGCTCTATCTGAAGCCTGAGAAGTGTGAATTTGAGCAGACTAAGGTGGAGTACCTAGATCTGATCATTTTGTATGAAATCGCAGAGATGGACTCCATCAAAGTGGCAGGTGTAGCAGAGTGGCCTGAGCTAAGGAATAAGAAGGAAGTACAGTCCTTTCTTGGGTTTGTCAACTTTTACTGGAGGTTCATACAGGATTTTTCCCACCATTTCTATCCCCTCTTTGACCTTACTGCCAAGGACACAGCATGGTAGTAGGAGCCCTTGCAGCAAGCTGCCTTTAGCACCCTTAAGCAAGCTATCACCTCAAGTCCATCCTCCTATTTCCACATGATGACTCTCCCTTCTGTGTTAGAGCTGATAGCTCTGACTTTGCCACAGGAGCAATCCTTTCCCAGCATTCAAAGGAGGATGGCAAGTAGCATCCCATAGCTGTCAGGGAATGTCCTATTCCCCCTCTGTCCTGTTCTCCCTCCTCATGGTTTTCCTTTATTCTCATTTGTTTTCCCTATTTGCTGGTCCAAGCTCTAGCCCTCAGGCTGCACCAGTTCTCTGTCCATAATTCTGACAAGTGTTGCCCCTTCCACATGGCCTCTTACTAGACCCCTGGATTGTTTCCTTCATTCTGGGCCTACCACTCATTGTGGGCCTCCCATCTTTAGACCACAAGTACTTTCAACTAAGGGCTATCTTTTGGTTATATTTGTATGTGGTCACATGCTGGAAGGCTTGAAATTAGAATGCAGCTCCATGCTTTGAAGGACTTTTCCAATAAACCAGCCACAGCATTGACAAGAAAGTTCAAAATCTTTTGTTTGCTATGGGGCCTTGGCATGCTTCATCTAAAATGTGGCTGCACACAGACTGGTCTCTTGGAATATTCCATGACCAAACATCTGAGATGACTTGACAGCTTTGCATTTTTGCTAAATAAGTCTGTTCTGAATTTGAAACACATGAAACACCAAAGGAGGCTACTGCTTCTGCATGTAGAAAAGCAGCTACTAGTGCAAAGAAATCAGGCAAAATGAAAGTATCTGAGCCTATTGCACTATCAAATAGACTAAAACCCTTTCTACTTGATGCTCCAAAGATTCATTCAATAGTTCATTATCCTGAAGTGATTCAACACTTTGGTATGACAGATTCTTATTCAACCCAAATTGTGAGTTAGCATGGATTATTCTGTGAAATCTGATTCAATGATTTAATAAGGGCAAAATGGAACACAAACAAGTCAAAGCATTTTATACACAAACAAGTCAAAGCATTTTATGCACAAACTGATAAAAAATCAGTTTGAGAAGCAGATTGCTCTACATGAGTGCCAAAATGCAAGATCTTATGTTATGAAAGATGTTGTTGAAGAGGAAGCTTTACCAGCAACCAATCCAGAGGAATGCCATTACATTTCAAAGACCAGAAAATCATCTATCTATCTTCTACAATGGTTGTAGAAGCATAAAAATGATCCTGCTATAACAGTATGTCCAAGTTTTACTAGTTTGTAGCCAAAATACTAAAATTATAAATCAGAACTTCATGCCTAAACTCATTGATCATTTCTTGACATGTCTACTTCCTCAAGATGTTGAAATCACAGATGAACATCATGGAAATCTTATCATTAAAGATTCAATTGGAAGAAGAAGAATATCTTGAAGAGTCTTTAGGTTTTCATTGTAGCCTTTGTACTATGAAATACTAGCAATCACAATTTGTATTTATACAAAATTTGAATAATTAAGTATTCCCACAATAGTGGAACAAACCCAAGATATGTTAATGGTATCTTTTTAAGACTTCCAGATTATCTCTGTTCATGATTTTATATAAAATATATATGAAAGACAAGGTCAAGACAGGTTCATTTAAGATTAGATATAACAAGCAGTATTAGTCTATGTGATGTTTCATACACATCCAGATAAAAACATTAGTTTTTTCAAAAAAAATTACATACCAACATGATATAAATGTGGTAAGGCCTGGTAAGGTTGAAATAGCCTGGGATTAAACTGAGATGCCTTTTACCAGGATGGCATTGAATTTTTTGCACAATACAGAATGTTCGAGTATAATGAGATTCACTGATTGATAATTCCATAAATGCAGAAGGTGTTGAGCAAGGATTCAACCCTGCCAATTACTAATTTTGGCTGGACAAGCACCTACCAATCAAGATATCTACCGAAAAGCATTTGTGAGCCTGTCTGTCTTTGAGTAATATGCACTTTGTTGTCATTTTTGTCAACTTCTTGCTCATCCCTGTAACAGATAATCTAAACCGTCGCGGCTGACCCCCATCTCGGTATTTGACTGCCCTTCAATGGCAGATGTAGAACGTAAAAGAAAAGACGATCACGCCAGGAATTTTTGTCAAGCAAATGTGCTTTCCCACTCTTCGAGGAAAATAGAGGAGAAAGGATGAACATTGTCCCAACGAGAATGGAGCTTTGCCTGGACAGTAAGGGTTCCGTCCCCAGGCTGTACGAATGTTTTCTGTTAGTTATCAACACGAACCAAAGGACGAGGCCGTGTTTATCCACAAGAAGACTTAGCTTGGCTCATGTGGCTCAAAATCAACTGGCTGTGGTCGTTGACTCGTGACTCATTTCTGACTCCAATGACAACCACAGTGATCACGTGCAGGACGCCACAACTCAGCCAAGGTTCAATGGCCCTCATTTATGATTTCTCCGTTGACCACAACGAACACACCCCTTTGACTCCTTCCAAACTTCTTCGCTCATCGCATGGCTCCCAAACCCCGTATGCCCAATGTCTCTCATGTTCCCCGGCCTCAAAACCCGTTTATTCTGTATCGCTCGTGGCTCAAAACCATTGGGGCCGTACCTACTGCTGCTGACCTCAAAAAATATCGTACAGCATCCAAATGGGCCGGCGAGAAGTGGAATGCAGAGGATAAACAAACAAAACTGATATTCTACGATCGTGCAAAGGAGGAGAAAAGGCAGCATGCCTTGAAGTATCCCAACTACGTTTATCAGCCTCGACGCAATATCAGGAGAAAGGAAAAAGGGAAGGAGGAACCGATAAGAACTCTTAAACTGAATACGAAAGGGAAGCGGGTCAAGAAGGAGAAGAGAAATAATATGCCCGCACTCGCCACATTCCCCGTTCCTGTAGTGCTATCCTCTATTTTCCAGTCACCTATCTGTGAGGACGACATAATGTTACCAGCTACCCCTTTCGTTCTTGCGATGGCCAAACCCCTTGAGTTTAAGCATGTCACGGACAGATCATCGGACGTCCAAGGAACATATCTAATCAGTCTCTCTCAGTATCCCAGTGGTGCAACAGCCCATCCAATTGCTTATACCCAGCTTGATGGGCAGATAGTACAAGATCCCTCCTTTTCGCTTACTTGCACTGTATGGTTTTACCTATCTTGTTTTTCCCTAACTAACGATAACCTCCAAAAGCAGAATGACGACAACTCAATGCTGATGTCCGCACTCCATGACATAGTCAATTTGAATTATGGTCACTTCGATATCGAAGGAGCTGGGGATGACCTTTCAACGTCGTTTAATGGTGAGATCTATCCGCAGGGAACACCCAACGAAGCAATTGAAAAGGATGCCTATGAAGACTTTATGAAAGGACCTGGGTCCAACAACTTTGAGTACAGCGTGACCTGCCCGTTCCCTGTGTATGACTGGAACGGCGAAGATGCTGCAGACATCCTTGGTGTGCCCACTGCAGGTTTCAATCGCTTCACCAGTATGCCATTTGATGATCTTCCTTTTACCTAGCTGTGATGGTTGATCACTTACATGTTCCATCCTTTTTCATATCACCATGTATTCCTTCCTCATCCGGTCCCTCGTATTTATTGAATATAATATCATCCGCCTGTTGACGTCGTCAGTCGGTCTCCTTTGGATGCGTCTTGCTTTTCTATTGAGGACCTGTGAACATTGTAAACTGCCGTACCCACCCAATCCCAACGTATTCCTTCGAGTAGAGTACCTTATTGTGCCTTTCTGTGGGCCTAGCATATCGCATGCAACGAAGGCTATGGTAGCTCTCGACCAAGTGATATGTATATAACCCTGTATCTCCCTGTCGCTATGCAAAAATGTTGAGAACACTTCTTTATCTCTTTGAGCATAGAGACGAGCGTTTGAATACGCCGTCTCATCTCGGATCATTGATTTTTTCAAATTAGTATTCCATGTGCAGCATTAGTCGGTCGGGATATTGCCGCGGAAATCTCAAAAGCATCTCGAAACTAGCTGTGGTTTTTGCATGGCTTTCATAGCTAGGCAGCTCACATCCAATTCAAATCTGCCTCAGAATCCCCCCAAATCCGGTTGAATTCCTACTGTGAGCTTTTGACTGAGCCCTACTAGTATGCTAGGCATGTGTACCTTGAGAGATCAGTGACAAGGCTCGGCTTCTGGCCTGAAAATTGGATCCTCGATATACGCGTTGAGTTCCGAGGAATAGCACACCTTGTTAAGGTTTGTCCACGTTGAAAGGATACAAAGACGTGAATTATAGTAATGTGTGGGTATGCAAAATTGCGAATGTGATTGCAACTCGGCTTTTGGGATTGCGCAGCTACGGCTAGGAGGGATAGCGAGGCATTAAGCCACGAGAACATCACAACATAGGGAAGATACCTCAGTTGAGGTGCAGAGGGGAAACCACTTCCTTCTCTGCAAGCTGGTTTTTCAGTATTCTGCAAGGAACCAGCTTGACGGATGAGACGTCCTGTGCAAAGAGGGAAATGTTGGTGATTGATATTGTCACATCTAACAGATAGACAACGTTGAATTGAACATTCAAGAACCATCAAAAAGCAACCAAGATCTTCGCCTAGATCTAGAGGGGGAAATGGAATACGTTCGTTCCCCAATGGCCTCATGATCATAAGCACAATCAATTCAACACGGATTTCTCCTCTTCTTCCCAGACACTGCCTTGCTCTGGATGCAGGCGCTGGAAAATGAAATCATACCCTTGAACAAACAAAGGTAAAGAGAGTAAAAATGACAGGAACGCTTACCTCGAGAGGGATTTCAAAGTGACAGAGTGCATTAAGAACGCCCTGAGAGCTATCACGTAAGATGGCGACGAGTAAGCAGTAAGACTAAGCCATACTATGCCCGTCCATCTCTCAAGTTCGGTCACTTGATTTGGAGTTATAAATTCCTGAGATGTGCGAGAGGCAAATACCATGTGCACAGCTGCAGCCCTGATGACCGTTTCTGGCGATGCAAGTTGAAGAGAAGTGGTCGGAAAGACAGATGCAGGTGGCAGAGATATAACCGGCTCTACGAGCCTTTCTGTCAATGGGGACATTCTAGTGGCGGCTTGTCTACCCCTCCAACATACCGCAAGATGATATAAATGGAAAGTCTCCATCTACAGCGAGCACAATGCATCTCAAAAGTCTCAGTACTAAGCGGATATATGACACACCTCCAATGTTACCAGTCCAGGAGTTGAAGCTTGCAGTTTATCTATCAAATGCTCATTATGGTCCGGAAAAGAAGTATGTCTTCCCTGCGAAGAGTAAAAACTGAAAAAATATAAGGTCTGAACAATGACGGATTGAAGGCGGACATTGAGGCAAACCTATCGGCGGAGGCATTTACGGTGTCTGTCAAAATTTCAAATCCGAGAGGCCTTTCTATGGCTAAAGCCTTTTGAAGCTAGTCTAGTGGATAAGTGTGGCGATAGGTGTCTGGGTCATCAGCTTCAACAGACCTCATCATGCAGGGCGGCATCAGCGTGGACCTGAGCGAGATTAACAGAATGAAGACAGCGTTGACCGGATACGGTTCCTACCGGTCTGCTAATCCTATAGGGTGATTCGAGGGAGTCTGCAGAACCGAAGTCAAAGTCTACGTTTCGAGTCACAGACACGCTCGCCCTTGGTACTACAACGGTCCCAACAGGCACATCGATAAGCGCTCCACAAGATCCGAGTCTTTTTAGGTGGCGTTTCAGAGCTGAGCACAAGGCTGACATCTCAGGAATAGCAGACCTATGTAAACTGACCTAACGATAACCATGTCACCGCTCAAACATTCTCGTACTTCACGTACAAAGAAGTCCATGTTTGCACTTCCCATGCCAATACTAATAACAGATACTGGGACATTCTTGAATCTTCCAGTAATTGTAAGAAATCCTCTTTCCGAGGATAGAACGAATGGCTTGATTTCTTTGTCAAAGAAAGCCGCTATGGCTTGCGCTCGGGATGGAGAGCCAACAGTAACCTTTCAGATTGAAGATCGTGAAAATCTTATATTAAATCCACTTATTCAATACTTACTATGCGATTGGCGACATCCCCAGCACGCAATCCTAAATGATAAACACGTTGATCTGCTGTCCGAGGAAAATCTGTAGGTGACACCATCAACAGATTGTTCAAACTATTTTTTACCGGTAGATAGACATACTGGCATTTGTGAGGATATTCTTCATAACGAGAAAGAAAGTCTAAAGATTTCGACAAGGGTGTACTATGGACTTGTCACAGACAATGTTGGATTCTCAGGGGTTATTAACCCCTCTTTTTTCGGTTAAGAGTAATTCTTGATTAAAACCCTTAATTAAGATTTATCAAGGTTTATTAACCTGTATACCTAATTAGGATTATCCACCAGAACCGTCTTCTTCGTCTGCTAGCTTTCATTAATATTTGAGTCATCGGTTCTTAGCTTAAGCCTTAACATGGTCTTTCCATGATATTCACCCTCAACCTTAACATGTATTCTACCCTTCAGTGTTATTAACTTTTAACTCTTGAGGCCAACACCGAACTGATACAATCGTACAAAAAGACGTCGTTCGGTAACTGAGGGTTAAGCCCAAGATATGTTGAACTTGCCAGAGCCTAGCCTGGGTAATACAACATTACAAAATATCCCGGGTGAGTTCGGAAACTTCAAGATGAATAATAGAAATGGAACAGTTTCATTAAAATGTTGTCAAAATGTTGAATCAGAAACGAGCCTAAAACGAGCCCGTAATCGACAAATCTCAGCAGACAGACCTATGACATCGTGTACGGATTATTTTAACCTGACCACAATCAAGAATTCAGTTCTATCATGATGCCAGATTACTTGATTTTCATCCTCCAAAATGCCTTCCTCCAAGTGACTCCTGCATTTCGGGTGCACTTTCCATATTTATGATGTCCATGTAACAAGATTCGGAGCGCACTCATTGAACTTATCTCCTCTGGTCCCAAATCGTTTGATGTACACTTGATAACACCTGTACCCCGACTTGGCACCTTCCGAGTTTCTGGCATAGTACCAACGCGACTTCTATAGTTGATTCCAGAATGATAGTATGCACAATCCTGGATAAAATGCATAAGCGAATATCTTCAAGGAGATCTCCCCATATAGTTACCACAGAGCTAGACGTGGGTGGTGATTGACATCAGCGCTCGAGACTTCTGAACTTTTCATCACGATGCTTGGCTGCATACACTCTTTCATAACTTTGTACCTTTGCCTTGTAGTTGGCTTTCTGCAAAATTTCCAACGGACGTTAGACAGAGGCCTAGATCCCTGACTCGTATATGACGCCCGTTCCTCATGAGTGTGATCGCACCTGCCGTACCGCGAAAATTTCGATCATAGGCCACGTTGATGTCAGATCGTTTGTGACCAACGGTCCGAGAGCGACGAATCTGGTAGATTGCCGAGAACAAACAGGGCACCCGTGTCGCTCGGGCCCGATGTTTCACAGCACGATGGCTTCCCTCGCACGTCGAGATCTCCACTGGAACCCAGACAAGATTTTGATGTGACGAGGTGGAAACGACACTGAAACTGATAGATTGGCAGGTTGTTGGGTGTCCGCCTTGTCTCCTTGGGCTCTTGGTCATGATTCGAACGACGACATTTCACTGCATTGGTTTTGATTACCACTTGAGCGCCTAAGGTTGTCTTGTTACATATGTTCATGAACTTGGAACCATATTCGCGCAGTTCAAAATATCTCACTCCGAGAAAATAAGTTATTTGATTTTGTTTACTCAAGGCGGTGTTTTGAGGAAAGGGTAAGTTTTTTTTCCTTGCGACTTGACGCCACAGTTTTTTAGACACCCGGCCGACTAAAAATTTTGTGGGGACGGCCACGAAACATCACACCTCTTTCAGGTGACCCGGGGTTGTTGTGTGCTGAATGTGTACTGTTTTTGTTCGGACCTAGCCGTATCTGGAATTCAATGTTCCGGTTTGTCGTCAGAAAAGGGAAGCTGCTAGATCTGGGGACACGAAGATTTGAAGACTCTTTTGGCGCGTGCCTGGTTAACCCTGCGTTGCAAGGGTTGATCAAGCGGTGTCATGAGCTCCGCGAACCGGATTTACTCGACAATCAAACTGGGCTGTTTACCTCTTCCTGAGATAACATGCCAATAACTTCGTGGTCGTGGACAAAGAGGATACTCGTGGCTTGAATAACGGTAACTAACATTTACAAGAGTGTTGTCTCCAAGTTGCATCCGCGTTTCGTTCCGCCGTCGATCTGAGACTCGCGCCCAGTCCGATCACTAACGATACAATTTGAGGCGAGGGTTCACTCCACATCACATCCTTCTGTCCTCCTCTCCGTCATATCTTCTTCAACCTCACTTGCCTTGCTGATGAACAACGCTCCATTCAACACTGTATCACGAACACATGTGCCGATCCCACTACCCTCATCCCTCTACGACCCCGGAGGGCACGAGGGACAGGATGAACGAGACTCTGTATCCAGTTCCGATGATGGGAATTATATCTACCATGACTCTGCGAAAGGTGATTTTGACCCCGATGGTAAGTGGCTAAGCAGACCTCCTTATACGTACTCTTAGCAGCCGTTAAACATGGCCCCATTCAGAAGATTACACGGCATTGACCTCGCAGACATTGAATACGGACGGCACTCCAAAACGCCCCATGAACGCCTTCATGATTTTCGCGCGGAAGCGTCGACCACAGGTCTCTGCCGAAAATCAAGCGATGCGGACTGGAGAAATAAGCAAAATACTCAGCAAGGAATGGAATAACATGGAAACAGCGAGTAAAATTTTCCAGAATCAAGCAGCTCACGTCTAACCAAGCCTCAGTCCCAAAAACAATTCTATCAGGAGCAGGCTCGATTACTCAAGGATAGTTTTAACTTGAAGTATCCTGACTATGTCTATCGCCGGCGACCGAATAATACTCGGAGGAAACGCAAACCGGACGCACCTGGTCAACGTCCACCTGACACCCATCCGTCGTTCGGCGAAGATGTAGCATTTGATGATGCAGGGGATTTTCCGACGGAAAGGGACGATTTTCACTCTTCCGAAGTTGTGTCAGACATCCACCGAACTCGTCTTGGTCACGACATGCACCTAAACGACCATTCTAAGCTTCGCCACGCAATCAACCGCGCTTCCCCTTACCCCTACCCATCGCTCGATCCTCGCTCCTCCAGTGGGCATGAAAACCACTTCTTGTACGAACCCGTCATCAGTGAAGATCACGTTCTTCAGGATGAGTCCCTCGAACAATCGCCGTGCTTCTCATACGTCTCTGCTCAAAGCCACGGCCGTGCACAAACACAGTCTATGCTCATTTTCCCTCAAAATTCTCTTAATAATAATGACGGCAATTGGAACCCGTCATCGACTCGCTCTTCGTCTTGGCTTGGTCCGGAATCCCAGAGTCGTAACTTTTCTCTCTCTGCTCTGAAGACTCATCGATCGGCCCAGCCGCCTGGAAACGCACACTCTTCACCACCTCTCACAATGCCAACTCTTAGCTCGCCATTCTTCCCCAATGATCCTCCACAACAACTTTCTCCAGCAGGTCTTACACACTCTATTTCACCATCCTACAATCCAAACCATCTTCCGAGCCCGATCTTGATAGGCAGAGAATTTGGCCAGCACGACGTCTCTGTCTCTTCAATATCTCCCAATACTAGCCAACTTTATCCTAACGCAGAGCGCAATATCAATGTCAATGGGCTAATGTATGCCCCTGGTCCTCAGCGCCAGTCAGGAGGACCACGCGGCCTTCCTCTTATCTCGGACTACTCGCAATTAGGACTAGAATCACAACCCCCCTTTCCTCCACATTCGAACTTGAATAGTCAGCAAGGGTACTGGCCAAAAGATTGAATTTATTTTTTGTCTGTAGTCGTTTTTGGGCGCGAGATATGATTAGTATCCTCTTTAAACTCTGTTTTTTCTTCGTTCTAGACTGCTATCAGACAATCTTTGCAATGTGTATTATAGTTGTATTCTTTAGTTCGATGCACGTTGTATATAATTGAATTGAAAGGTTTTCACTCCAGGCGTACCGAGCTAACAGGCATTTGAAACCCTGCCGAATGTCTCAGATCAAACCAGATCTCGAAAAAAATTCTGGTCTCGGGCAGGAAGAAGGCTGATAGAATAGCATTGTTTCACGGATTGTCAGATAAACACTTTGCTAAACTGATGCACTGATCAGAACGACGAATCCTCGCCAAATGGAACGTCCTTCCCGATGTCTGTTTCGTATATCCATGTCTCCCAGGTCCGGGTCCGTGTTCCGAACTAGATCAAAACAGCGTGTCGATCTTCCGCCCACTTCACTGTGGTAGAAAATGCGTATCCCGACTTTCCCTGGAACTTAATCTTAATTCACGCGCCCATCGAAAGACACGCTTATCGCGACGCGATGCCATTCGTGACGGACGCGCACATATCACGTGATTCATTGGAGGCACTAATCATATAATCATACCTGGGCCCAGGTGTGGTGTATCGTTCTATAAACTACTTGATTGTTCCCAATTTCCTGGTCATTTCTACCTATGGCTTCTTCCCCTTACGTGGTTCCCCAGGTCGATTCTACAGCTATCTTCAAGGCTGATATTTTCAAAGGAAAAGTCCTCTTTTGCACGGGAGGCGGCTCTGGGATATGTCGGGGGATGACAGAAGCAATCGTTAGTTACCCCGTATTGTGAGGTTTATTTCATTTGCTGAGGTTTAGATGCGCCACGGAGCGGATGCTGTAATAGTCGGGCGCAAGTAAGTTCATTGTACATGTTCCTATTCTCGCCGAAATCACCCTCATCTACTATCATGAAACAATAGGCTTGACAGGATGACGCAGACTGCGAAGGAATTATCCGAAGCCACTGGGCAGAGGTGTCTTCCTGCCCAAGCAGATGTACGCGATCCTCAAACTCTTCGGGAGGCGGTACGTAAGACCATCGCGACTTTCGGGAAAATTGACTTCGTGATTTGTGGTAAGTTCTCTCCAATAATGAGATGATTGAGTACTCCTGATTCCTGTGTTATTTTTTGTAGGTGCTGCTGGTAATTTTCTTGCGCCGATCTCCGGGCTTTCCGAAAACGCTTTTCGTACCGTTGTTGAAATTGATACGGTAGGCATTTCGTAATGAATCTAATCTTGATCTCTTCATAAACTGTAAAAAAGCTCGGGACATTTAATACAGTCAAGGCAACGATACCATATGTTAGGGCATCCAAGGGGTCCTATATTCACGTCAGCGCAACTCTTCACTACAAGGGTATGGAACTCTTGGATCCATCATGAAAATGAAAATCTGATGTGAAAAACCACTTTTAACTCTGCAGGGACGCCTTTTCAAGGACACGTTTCGGCTGCAAAGGCAGGTGTCGATGCCCTATCTGCGGTCATAGCTGTGGAAGAAGGCCCTCACGGAGTTCGGTCAAACGTTATAGCTCCAGGCCCAATCAGTAATACCGAAGGCATGGATAGACTTTCTCCCAAGTCTGGAGGCAAATTTGATCCCATATGCCCTTCTGGGCGCATGGGACACATTCAAGACGTAGCCAATGCCACTATATTTTTCTTTAGTGACGCTGCTGCATACATCACCGGCCAGGTGCTGCCCGTAGACGGTGGGTATGAGCACTTGAGGTCAACAGTGGTGCCTTATCCGCAGTCGGTCCTTGACCCGGCAAGCGTTGCGCACATGATCAAACCGAGATTGTAATATACTAGGATACATAGTATATTATGGAATCATACCCTTGGGCATCTGCCGCACGTTCTTTGCCGTCGCCTTCGGCGCCACACCAGCATCGAGAATGATGGTTCCGGTGTTGTTTGGTCCAATGTTAGACCGTTCCCGTCACGTCACTTCTTACCACTTTGAGGCTCTTCTTCTCGCCTGACTATATACCGGTGATAAGATAATTCCGGACTTGCAACACGAGTGCTCTGGTAATCCAACAGTATAACAGTAGGGAAAGGTCGTCGCGATCCTACTGGGCCTGAAGAGTGTAGTAGTTGAACGTAATTATGATTGCCTACAAGGGCTTGTTAAGCTTTGAAACTTGCGGGAGATGGCACTGGATGGAAGGGAACGAACAATATCAGTACTTGCACCGGTTCAATTTCCTTTGGGGGCAGCTTATGAAAACAGTATTTAGGGGCAAAAAGTTTGCATTCCACTTTCTGAGCTCAAGGATGACAATGAGCGATCCTTACGGAATCCCGGATACCAGGTTGATTGCATAGCCTGAGAAGCTCAGGCTTCACACCACTTGTGATGGCACGAGGGGCATCTGCTCCATCCTGATATAAGTGATTTTGAGGTACCACTAGTTGATTTTGAGGTGCCACTAGTGCTAGTGATTCAAACGCATTCAATATTCGTGTGATCGCTGAAGAAGCAACGGAAACTTGATCGCGTTATGCCAGTGAGAAAGCAATTGAAGAAAGTTCATCTGCACGCGCTTAAGAGCCATAGCCATATCCATTTTAACACAGGAAAATGATACAATGTTGACACAGAAGCTTCGTATGAAGACATATGTAGAACCATGCATTTCGGTTACATGATCAAGAAGCTGGCATGATGGTACATGACAGTCCGTCGTCGGAGACGTGATCAAGTGTATGCCATGTCCACGAAGCGAAGAAGCGCACCAAAACGAGTAACAGGAAAGGGTACACATCATGTCAAGGCTCGACACTTGCCACCCAACAAAAGTGACCGCAACCAGCAGCACACGGATGTCCAGCAATTCTGCCCGGATGAGTAGTTTGTTGTGGACTTGTCTCGGCCGAATCCGTCGTGCTGTTGATGGTGCTGATAGTGGAAGCAATATCGTCGTCCGTGCTCCCCGAAGAGCTCCCCTTCTTGGCAGACCCTAGCCTTGTGGTTGCAGTGTGCATCACAGGTTCTGGTAGGTCCACCATTGGCTTTCGAAGATAGTACTCCTGGTAGCATGCCTGATGACCACCGTGGCAGCAGACGGAGCACTGAAAAAGCATAGCTCGGACTGGAAGGCGGCTAAGTAGAACGTCAGATGATACTCAAATAATAATCATCTTTTGAGATTCAATCTCACCAGATAGCGCATGTGATAGTGGAGGTTTTACACGTCGAGCAGTAAGAATAACCGCCTTTGACTAGCTGTCCTAGGATGTGCGAACTACCAGGTACCATCGCCTTTTTACACCGCCCGCAAGAAGTGTATATCGCTGTGTCTATCTGTAACAAAATCAATTTGAGTGGCCCTCGAGTAAAAAAATCCTCTACTAGGGTGGTTGTGCGGATATCATCCAAGCGACAGTACTTGCGAAGATAAGCAGAACAAGCATGCAAACGACGTCTAGTCAGAAGATCTACAGACCAATGAGTCAGGAACCTAGGGTGCAATCGAAGGATCCACAAACCAATGTATGACTCAAGAAAGCGACTTGCCCTTCGCTCTGATATCTCGAGTTCACTCGGGGCAATAATAGACAACATTGCACACATTTGGATATCACCCTGAGTGTTATCAGACTTTCGATACAAATACGTCCAATTGGACTCTTACCTCGTCTGCATATTTCTCTAGAGCTTCCCGTAGTGCCGTCCAAGCCAGGTTGCGCAACCTCTTTTCGTCATCGCCAACAATCTTGACATGCCGCTCGGTGAGATCCTCTGGATCAATCTCGTCGCTTTGCGGATTATTCACAGCACCTGACTGATTAGTGACAAGCTCTGATCCCCGGCGACCTTGAGAAACGATACGTATATCACGAATGGTTTCTTCTTGTCTCAGTCCACTGCCACCTTCTTGAACAGGTGCTTCAATGGCGAGGACAGTACGGATACTACTGTATGAGTCCTCGCGTGACAAGGAGGGCGTAGGAGGCGCCGCGAGCGACGCGACGCTGCGACTACGGGAATGCATCAACGATGAGTGACGCCTTGTCGGGCGGGAGGCCGATTTGGAGGCCTTGCGCTTGCGGAAGATAGTGGGTTCTGGAAAGTCACTGTCCGTTGAGCCCGGTGAGGGTGATAAGGAATCGTCCCCATCTTCGCTTCTATCTTGACCCTCTCCTTCGTCTTCTGTCCATTGATGTTTGCCAGCCACGCGTGAGAGAGGACTTGGCACTGGAGCGTTCCTAAGAGGCAGGAACCCCGGAGATACCAGCTGTTGGAGGCCAGAATCCTCGCCACCGGACAGACAACGCGCATCAAGTTCCCCATCGCTCTCCTCCGCTGACGAAGAATCAGAATCATCGAGCGCACCTTCACCCACATGCCGCAAGTTGGTTTTATCCGCGGGACTGAGACTATGGGAACCCGGAACGGAAATTGAGGGACGGCGTAACATGGAGATTGAAGGGCGTCGAGAGAAGTCGGAGTCAACATTTCTGGGGCCGGTGAAAAATGAAGGACGTCGAGGAGTAGTAGATGGAGCTGGAAGGGCAATCGGCATTTGACGCGGAGAGGAAGCATTTGAGGAGGCTGGTGTAATTTTGCGGGATGTGGAGGTCGATGCACTACGCGGCGTTACGACGGAAGTATGGTTAGGGCTTGCCTTTCTCAACTGGGAGGCCGTGCTGGCAGAGGTGGGAAATGTGTACAAGTTGGAGGGGACAGCTGGGGAGGTGACAGCTTGGGGAGTGGGCTGTACAGGTCTCGCTTTGGTAGGACTGAAGATCGCGGGTGTGGTCGGTATCAAGTCGGCCAGCGATGCACCGAGCAACAGCCAAGTCTGAGCTAGTTCCTCCCGACGGGCATGGAACGCAACCTAAATTGAATTAGTGCGCCGTTTCACTATCGTCAAAAGTGCAACTTACACGAGCGTTGACTGCGCATATCGTAGGACGGTCTTCGCCAATAATGATATAACCCCGGGCAAGCCGGTTGAAGGCTTCCACATCGTTGGCTGACTTGGAATTGAAGGTGCCTACATCCTGCGATACAGGTACATAACGACTGTCACCGAGAGCCTTCACTTTGATACGCCGCTTGTCCGCAAGCACTCTACGATCAGCAGGGCTGCGAAGAATATCAGCTTCAGCTTCACCAAAACAACGTGACCAGAAGATCCGCACATGTCGTCGTAAGGAACCTGCCACTCTGTCTCTGTGTCAGTAGCAAAGGTCAAGGACCCTGAGGATTCCCAAGTTGCGGTAGTGGTCGTGATAGCGTCTAGAGGTTTGATACAATTGCGTAAATCAATCTGGGCAAAGGTTCCAGATGAACTCTGCGTCCAAATCGTATCAGGGGTGCTGAAAGTGAGGTCTTACGAGAGTCGTCAGACAGTGCATCTATACCCAAGATTGATGTTTAGCCGACCTGTTACACCGCCTTCTATGGCTGAACCCGTCACCGACCACTTGGGAATCCAGCTCCTTCGTACATCCCAAATTTCTACCGCGTCCCCACCGACCAACGATTTGCTGTCCGCACTATGCTTCTCGCTTTCTGCCCCGCCTGTACCGACAGAATTGTTCTGCCCAAGATCGGGATTAGATCCGGAAGAAAACTCTGCATTAGAAACGACTGCAAGTTCACACTCGTGTGATGGTCGCCAGACGACGCGCCGCACAGGGAAAGATGGGTGCAGCGTGTACGTAGGCTTACTGGGAATTCGTATACCGCCTTGAGCAGTGAGGTCCCAGACTTTGACGCAACGGTCAAGTCCGCCGCTTACAAACCAACCCATTCCGTTGCTTGCTGGATCGCTCGTGGTTGAGCTTGCAGGGGCCTGTAAGTCGCGATTGTACCAATCGAGGCTCGTGACCGAGGCCGTGTGTGCGACTGGCAATCGATCCAGCAAACCGCGCTGACCCATCTTAAGATCCCAACGATATATGCTACCATTATCAAGGCCAACAATGGTGTGAAGAGGCTGCCAATGACTGGGAGAGAAAGCAAGACTGCGCACGGAGGTTGGATGGTGAACTTTGACTACAGAACGCGTCATGTCTCGCAGATCCTGAGCGATACCATCATGAGTAGGCGTTCAATAAAGATTTGAGGAGCAGAAGAGGCTAGAAGCACAAGGCTTCTTTTTCAATCTCGAGAAATGAAACGGCATTTAGGTGTTTGCCTGGCGCTAGTAACTTCATAGAACAAAAGGGTCGTTGTCGTGGAATTGTGTAGGCGAGATGGAGCAGACTGACAAACGAAGAAGCTGGTAGGGAGTACTCACCCAGACTCGCATGTCACCGTCAGCAGAACCCGTTATGCAGTAGTAATAGACGATATGAGATACAGACACCGCATTGATGGAACGTGGATGATCTTTGGACCTTCGCTCTGGGCTCAGTCAGTATTTTCAAGCTCGAATGAGTAGATAGCATACCATACTTGTTTGGACCGGCCTTATTGATATCCCACATGATAAGCTCACCGTTTCGTGCACTGGTCAATATTTTATTCTTAAAGGCTGTTCATACCCGATATCGGTGAGAACAACGCGATGGATCCTAGTCAAATTGACCTACCACCGTGTCCCCATGCTACATCTGTACTCGCACTATCAATCTTTAGGCCGCTTCCATCCCATAAATTTCTCGACGCGTCAATACGATACCCTCCTCGTCCGACCGATGACTTATGTCCTGGATATGACCTGGAACCATCTGAAACATACATGATTCTAAGTGCTTGACGTATGTCAGCTGATTGAGCAATAAGAGCGAAGAAAAACTGACACTCCTTTCCAGTCACCACACACTTTGTTCCATCCTCGCTTTTCGATATTGCACCGCCTCCACCAGGCGTTGCCCGAGGAAAGCGAACATTTTTTGTTGGTCCAGTCATACCATAGCTCCTAGAGTCGACATATACGCTTAGATCTGACGATGGTCGCAGGCCGAGGTAGGGTTGCATAGGACAGACATATACTTTATGCCGTGGTTGAAAGCAGTAGGAGCACTGGTACGTATACTCTTGTTTGCGCCTAACGTCACCCGCGCAAAGCAGAACCACACTCAAACTTAAAGACATACCCACAAGTGACTTTGCTTCTTTCTAGACTCTAGACAAGAATGTATTCTCGATAAAGATTGTTCTAAGTATTTTAGAGAGTAGAACGTACGGGCAGTTTCGATGTTTCTTTTAAGCTCGAGCTGCCAAGAGACAGAGTACTTTCATGTCTGGCTCATGTCTGGCCCTCATTTTCTATTTAATCAGCCACGTCTACTTGGCTCAATGTGGCGTATTGTTATTGCTCAAGACTTAACCCTAACTGTCGAAGTCGAACTACATGCCTCAAGAAACAAAGACCAATCGCAAACGCGAGTCAATTTCTGTCAACTAGAGCTCGAGGACAACATGTTACTCTTTCGTCCCTAAAAGGTCGTGGTCTTGGTTGCGTATCCAATGACCGACAGTGTATGTCTACAACTATTCATAATTGTGCTCGTCGATCATTTTCAAAAGAGAACAAGATGATCTCATGATTGAACAAGGAGAACCGGGGCCGAACACCTCACACTTGATGGCAAGTCAAAGATTCTGGAGGCATCAGCTTCTTGAAATACAACAAGGTCACTAAAAATACCGCCTCCCTCGAATCGTCGTCTATCTCAGTCTGAAAGTTCTTATCGCGAGAGAACCTGCGCTATCGTTAATCACCCGCGTGTCACCAAAGGCTCGAGTTCAATGGAGGTCTAGGGTAGGATAAGAATCCTGGCTGTCGTGGTGTATCACAATTTTGATGCTGATAAGATATAATTATACGAGAAATCTTAACACATTTCGTCATCGGCATGTTCTCACCTATCAGCAAAGATAATATCGGAATCCCTTGGCCGAGGGATCAACCGATAACGTCTTATAAAGTTTGTGTTCTACAATTTCTCCATTCCACACGTCAATCCATCACAACCCCCCGAGACAGCTTGTTTAATCACTGTGTTGAGTTTGAGAACAGCAAATTGCTAGGTGGTGAGCTCCAAAAGGTGTTAAACCTCCCTCAGCAAGGAGTGAACTTGGATACTGGTTTTTGTTGTCTCCTTCCATCACGAAAACGTCATTCCCTTTGAACTCTCGTAGGTCAACCGTCATTGATATCTTATGCAAAAAAGTTGAGATGAGTCAGTAGGATTCCTGACTCACCGCCAAAAGATGACCACTTGAAACTTCAAGCTTCAGGAGATTCAACGAAATCGTCGAGCCAAGACAACAGAAAAGGTATTAGATCAAAGTTCTCCGGCGCAACTGGTAGAAAACCTCTTTTCTGTTTGCCTGGGTATCCACACTATGCCCTACCACCTTGCTGTCTCATGTCCTGTTGTCAAATTGTCCTGGTCTACGTGAGCTTATCACCTACGACTATTGTTCTCGTTCTGTACCCATTGTAGGACTGATCTTTCCGTGACTAGTAGACTGGGATTCATAGAGAGCGACATATGTAGGAGTACTTCCGGTAGGAGTGTCTTCCTCTCGATATTGACTGGAATCATCCGCGTGCCCAACGCGACTCAGGTGATCAATCGACGCGGTGTTTGTACAAGATGGGGAAGCCATAATCTAGACCTAACATAGACCTCCCCTTCACTTCCTATCAATGTGGCTATTCCGATGGAAGAACAATGGTACAAGGCTGGTAGAAAATGGTACTAATTGGACTGGCTGCCACTGTGTCAGTGAGTATGTACATACTTATGATGAGGCTTTGATGGCCTCATGATCTCCATGACAGTCCATGACTCGGACGATTTTTTGATTCCAAACCGTTGACAACGAACTTCCACTGGCTCCGAAAACTTAAGCATTTGGCTATTTCATCTAGTATGATATGTTTGAAGTTTTTCCTCATTGACATCCATGATTCAGATAAAAATCATCAGGCCTGGTAGATTTCAACACCTGTTTGTTATGCCTTCTATGGCTTACTATTGCTTACTAATGCGACACACGCAACAACTATCACTGCAAACTCAACATGCTACAACTTCCAAAGCTTTCATTGGAATTACAACAATTCTGTACTAGTTGGTGTAGACCCAATCTAAATCTACTCACAAAGCCTAGATAAAAGGTATATTTCTCATCCCTCAAATCAAGTACAATGTTAATGTGTAGACAAGCTATGGTCTGTGCCTTCAGCATGGGCCTGTAGCTCTTACTTCATCCCAGACCCAACCTCACTTCATTTGGTTAGGTCCTCAATATTCTACTCAATGCTGAGTCTCAGACCCAACCTCACTTTGTTTGGTTAGGTCCTTGTATTTTAAATTCAATGCTAAGTTCTAGACTCAACCTCACTTTGTTTGGTTAGGTCTTTGTATTCCAAACTCAATGCTAAGTCCCAGACCCAACCTCACTTTGTTCAGTTAGGTCTTTGTATGTCAAACTCAATGCTAAGTTCCAGACCCAACCTCACTTTGTTCGGTTAGTCTTTGTATGTCAAACTCAATTTTGATGGCCTTATGATCTCCATGACAGTCAATGACTCAGACGACTTTTTGATTCTGAACCATTGACAATAAACTTCCACTGGCTCTGAAAACTTAAGCATTTGGCTATTTCATCTAGTATGATATGTTTGAAGTTTTTCCAGGATTCGAGGGTGTATGACATCAATACCTACCTCCAGTTTTTATGGCAGAGTGACAAGTCATTGGGGTATGCTTATTCCTTTTTGATGGGATTTATGAACTGATAGATGGGTATTTTCTGGAAAGATGTCAAGGCAAGGATGCCACTGACTTGCCCATTAAGCTGCTTTAGTCAAGCTATTCAACTTGGTCTACTGCATTTCTGCATTTCCGGATGGCATGCTGCTCTATTCCTTTTTCGGCCATCAATCCCACTTCTACCATTCCAGTATATGATGCTTCTTACTTGCCGTTCCTATTTTCTGGGTCCTGGCAGAATATGATGAGCGTCGCTTCCTATCGAGAACCATTCAAAAGATAAGTTGTCTGCTGATGATAAGTTTCGGTACAGATTTTCTGAGTGCCTCAATTCCCTTGGCCATGTCCGTTTAAATCAGAAGGTCCGTTCGGCTCCTAGTATATGTGACCTTATTCTTGCACGTTCTTAATACCCTTTGGCTTAGCATCCTTATAAAGCCTAGTTTTTATCATCTCAAACCACCCTTTCTGCCTTATGTCTCGTTCTCTCTTGTTCCTCTCTCTGGTACTTTACCTCTCTTTATGTACTTCATCCACATTGCTGCCGAAACGCGCCGTATCAAGCATCACAACATCACCCAGCGCAGTGAACAATAACACCTTTGACTACATTGTTGTAGGGGGTGGTCTAACAGGGACTACTGTTGCTGCTCGTCTCTCAGAGAACCCAGGGATAAGCGTGTTAATTATTGAGGTGGGCGCGGACGATAGGAACGATCCAAGGGTGTACGATATCAACGCCTATGGCCAGTTCTTTGGGACAAGCTTGGACTGGGCTTGGCCTACGGTAGAGGGACGAGTGATATCGGGGTATGTATGTTCCCTTCTGATGGACCTAGAGCTGACAGTACGTTGATTAGAGGAAAGACGTTCGGAGGAGGATGTAAGTGGTTCATCCGTTCCACCATCATTTTAGCTCATCGCGCCTTGATCACATTTCTAGCATCGATTAATGGCGCAGCGTACACCCGCGGATCTAAAGAACAATACGACGTGTGGTCTACTCTCCTCGAACCGTTTGAGGCTAACGTAGGATGGAACTGGGCTAGTCTTTGGTCCTATATGAAAAAGGTTCGTTGCCTTTCCTTCCTCTTGACCACTCGTGTTCATGCTGCGCTTACCATTCATCTCAGTCCGAGGCATTCTCGCCACCTAACGATGTACAAGTATCCAAAGGTGCCCAATTTATCGAGACATACCACGGGTATTCCGGGCCAGTGGGGGTAACGTTCCCAGATCCCAGCGCGATGTATGGTGGGCCTCAACAGCCGGATTTTATCGATACCATCCAGAACCTGACGGGCATTCGACGGTATAAGGATCTAAATGGTGGGATGCCGAATTGTGTTTCCGTTACACCCATCGTGCGTCATTCTTCGACGTTGTCTACCTCTGTCGTGACGCCGCCACCTGTCAACAGACAGTGAATGTACACGATCAAGGCCATCGCGCCTCCGCTCCCGAAGCATACTTCACCCCCGTCGAGAATGCACGTCCCAACTGGCTTATCCTTACTGAACACCAGGTCGGTCCCTCCGCCTCGTCAGGCCACCCTGATTAGTAATTACTAGACAGGTAACCAAAATAAACTTCTCGGGTACTTCCCTCCCCGTAACTGCATCTGGCGTCGAGTTCGCTCCATCAGCCGGCGGTTCGACGCGATATACTGTCTTCGCTCGGAGGGAGGTGATCGTCGCGGCAGGTGCCATCCAAGTATGTTTTCCATTCTCCTCTCTCCACGGTTGGCTTGTTTTTACATGGTCGGCAGACACCGGCTCTTCTACAGCTCTCAGGAATCGGCGACTCCGCCATCCTGGGTCCACTAGGCGTTCAAACGCGAATAGATCTCAAAACCGTCGGGCGGAACCTTCAAGAACAGGTACCTTCTTACAACTTCTTCTCAACTCATCATTCACGAATCAGCCAATGAGCATCTTCGGCGCCACTGGTAACGGCTTCGACGTCGGCGGTCGAGGCCCTCCAGACGCTATCGCGTTTCCGAACCTCTCACAAATATTTGGCGCTCAGACAAATGAGACGGCACAAAGGATGCTCGCAGATATACCGATCTGGGCGAGGTCACAGGCGGAGGCTGGATTGAGTGAGGAGGCATTGAAGATCATATATGAGGTCCAGGCTGATTTGATCGTTAATAAGAATGGTGTGTCGCCATAGCTTGTGATCTGGATGGCACCTTCTGATAATATGGCCCGTTCAGCCCCCGTTTCGGAGATCTTTTTTGATACAGATTGGCCTACGTATGCCCTTCTCCTTTCTTCCTCACTGAGAGTACGATCCTGACTAAAGTGGTCTGCAGGGCGGTCGGCATAACTATGTGGACCCTCCTCCCCTTCTCTCGTGGGACTGTCACCATCAAAGTGCGTCTTTTTTCCCTGCCCGAATGTGAACAAATGATCGATACTTATGGATCATATAGAGTCTAGATCCCTTTGTCTACCCTACCATCAAAGTTAATTATCTCGCGACGGATATCGATATGGACATTCAAATTGCCACCGCACGTCTGTCTCGCAGAATCCTCACAACTCCTCCGCTCAGGTTTGTTTTGTCCTTTCCTCTCCTTCGCAGTGAATTATATGCTGACTTGTACTCGGGCATCATGATCCAGTAACATAACGACAGGCGAACAGATCCCAGGCAACGCTGTGCCCGATAACATACAGCGCGGAACAGACGCAGCGTGGAAAGCATGGATACAGAGTAATTACGTCGCCGTTGCGCATCCTGTAGGTACGGCTGCTATGATGCGTCGCAGCCTTGGGGGTGCGTGTGTTCTCTCGTTCTTCAGACTATGCTAAAGACTCTGGTGTTTGTGATTGCTAGGAGTTGTAGACGCGCAATTAAAGGTGTACGATACGACCAATGTGCGTGTAGTGGATGCGTCGGTTATACCGATGCAGATTAGTGCGCATTTGTCTGCGACGCTGTATGGTGTTGCGGAGAAGGCTGCGGATCTTATCAAGACGTCTCATTCACGTCATGGTTCATTGGTCTAGGCGTCTGAGCCTATGTAATCTTTCTCTCGTGGAACTATTCTCCACGAAGGACTATAAAACATTGTATAATAATGTGCTGTAGAATTTCCTGTACTGCTCTGTAGAAATAAATACCAACCTAGAAATACAAGATGAACCGTAGAATATCAAGATACAGATGAGGACGGAAGATCAAGCAAAGAAGATGTTTGTTAAATCAAGAAAGAATAAGCAGGGAGATAAGCCGTCTTCAGTAGACAGCACCGACAACTTTCGCCGTAATCGGTACTGCCACATATAAATACTTGCAAGAACCGCGTCGGAGGGATGTGTAATTTATGGAGGTAATACCTCTCACTGTGTCAGCCGTATCTTTTGGAACATACTGAACCATGATTCCCCCACATGGTAATGCTGCGGCGGCCCAGAAAAATCGAAAGATCCAGGCATCCGAAGCTCTGACTCGTCGTCCTCCTCTGACTCAAGCTCTTGATCCGGAGCTTCCGGATTGTTTTTCTTTAAAGGTACAGCAGTACCACCATTGGACACAGGAGTAGGCGAACGTCCATTCAACATATGCTGGCGTTCTGCCTCCGCGACATTCACCAACCCTGGCACAGTCAACATGTCCTGCCTTGGCTGCTGCTTGCCCAGCATCTCCTTGGAAGGGGTGACAACAATGTTATCGTTCTTATCCAGCTCGGAAGCAGGTGTAGCAATGTTCTCGTACTCGTCGTCAGAATCCATCCAACCGCTGCTGTTGCTCGTTGAAGTGCGGGATGCGATTGAGTTAAAGCGGTGAAGCACGCGCGCGGAGGCGATGGCCGCTTTCCAGCGTGCGCGAGGGTCGAAGTGTTCCCGCAGTCCGCTGCTGATGTCGTGTTCCCCTTCGGGCCTGAAGCTTGTCAGCCACTATATGGGCAGTGTTAGTAAGAGTGGAGATGAAGAGATGTGAAAAGCTCACGGGGTCTTTGGCAGCTTGGGCGGCAGTGGGACGTTTGGCGGGGTCTGGATGGAGAAGTTTCTTGATGAAGTCCTTGGCTGTTCCGACATGTTGGTGTCAGAATGAGATTATATTGGTGGGGGGCGCACCTTGTTGTGATATATTCTTCCAATATCGGTCTTGAAACTCTATATTTGCCTCGGCAGTCTCTCTCTTAAGGATTTTGACGTCGTCAGAGCGGAAGGGGGTATAGCCGCAGAGCATGACATAGGTGATGATGCTGCAGTGGTGATGTTAGTAGACCGGGAGAAATAGTAACAGCACATACCCAGTCGACCACACGTCCACTGGTTTTCCGTGCCCCTCCATGTTGAGAACTTCGGGAGCTACGTATCCAAGACTCCCGGCGAGATTGTGCAGCTGCTCGTCTGGCGAGTGAAGGTGTTTCGCACTAGAGAAGTTACTGTCAATGACAGGTAAGAGCAATCAACAGAAACATTGCGTACATTCCGAAATCTGCAATAACAATATCGCTGTCTACATTTTTCGTTCGATAAAGAATATTTTCCGGTCTAATGATAGCCGCGTAAGTGATTATTAGAGAGGAAAGCTGAAGAGAAGCATCGTACTTCAGGTCGCGATGTACAATGTCATGCTCGTGAAGGTATTCAATCCCAGATAAGATTGATCTATTCGACAAATCAGGAGGTTGCTCACACAGAAGATAAAAAATCCTACCGTACTACAGCAATAGCGTCTTGCTCAGTAAATTTACCCTTCGACAAGAGCCGTTGAAATAATTCTCCACCAATGGCGAGTTCGAAGGTTAGATAGTATTTGTTGCGCGACTCAAACCATTCGTAGAATTTGACCTAGGCAAGACATTAATAATAGTTTCCAAAGAATAACATACGTTATACTATGTTGGGATGGTCCAGGCCTCTCAACACATCCATTTCGCCCCATACGCTAGCCTCGTTACCCTTAACCTTCTTTTTAGGTATCATCTTGAGTGCTACATCCTTAACGATCCCGCTCGATTGAGACACCGATTTCTTTGTAGTGCTTGAAATGGAAGGGCGGCTGTCGGATATGGCGTCACTTTCGCGGTTAGCAGCGATCGCGCCGTGTAAAGCAACATCAATCTGTTCAGGAGGTACATGCCAACTTGCTCTCTAGAGAAGCAATCGAATCAACCTTTCGTGCGGGGCCGAGCCCTGAAACCAATGAAGCGAGAAGGCTCCTTCGGCACGTACCGCGACTTTTCCAAATGCTCCCTCCCCCAAGATCTGATGAATCTCGTACGATTTCTTTTTCGAGAAAGTTGAGGGCTGAGGAAGGAGGGCCTCTGAAAGTGTGAGCTTCATTGTATGAGATAAGTTTCAGATTTCTCGATGGTCAACGGTGATCAAATGGCATATATTGAGGTGTGGTGAGAGCGTTTCTAAGCAATATTGAGCCTTCTAGAATATTGTTAACGTTGTGATGTGGAAGAGGAAAAGAAGATTGAGTGATTTGAAGGGGTCAATTTTGCAGGTACATATATGTAAAGTTCGAATTTTGCAGAACATTACGTAATGTCGGGGGCTGTGTTGAAACACTTGGCAACGTACCTGGCAACGTACACAGACATTTGTGCGCGCGCTCCTTGACATCGGCAATGCCTGCCGCATGTATGAGCGGTGCTGGGAAAAGAAATGTGGACCAATCGACGTGATGTGAAGCGAATAACGACCCGACGCGTTCCACACGTGACTCAGATGTTCCAGTCACGTCTCAGAAAGTAGAACCGAATTGTACAAGAACACTGGACTAGTTGCCCAAACGACCTAACCAGAATATCTCGTAAAACATCAGAAGTCCGTGAATAATGTCAAACCGAACATCTGACTCGATAACTTGAAGAGAACAAAGCACGTCGAAGCTCCACAAACTCTTCAAGCGGTGTGAGTCTACTTGACAATCTACCCATTCAGACATCCCGCTGCCGCCTGCCGAAAAATGAGTGCAGTAATCTCAACTCTCAAGCTGCTACGTGAAATACTCGGAGACTGTTGTCAACCACTTAATATAGGTAGCACTCGAAGAAGGCGAAAGAAAAAAGGAGGTCTCAGGTCAAATTGTTCACCGTCGAACTGTGGCTCGGTAATTTGCACCCTAGTCTGGCACTGGCATGCTCATCAAGTACTGTGTTCTGTTCCCTTCCGATTTCATCGAACCCCGGAGCCAGTCTTGGTCCCGCCAGTCTTGGACCCAGACACAGTGGATGACTTCCTCAATTGACACCTGGAACGAGTGTAAGTTTTCCCCCGCATCAATGCCGAGTACCAGTAAACCTTCTATCCGAATTGTGACGTCCTCAAGCAATGGATTACTTGTTTCCTGAATTGAAACCTGAACGAACTATGCTTCACCCAGGTTGATTTTCCTTCTCTCTCATTGTCAATTGCGGGGCCATTACGAGATGGGCAACATATACGGTGTCCATATTTCGACTGAAAGCTTGAATTTTGAAGAGAATCAGGCTTCATGCAATTTCTCTGACGCCTTCAGATTGGTGGCACAGTACATAGATATCTTGCTTCCCGAATAACATCTTGATCTTGTCGGATTCGACTCCAGACAGTTTGTGACTTGATCTTCGCTTATGTACGTTTTCTAACAAGTTTGCTATAAAGATCTGCTCTCAAAGTCTTTGTTCCTCACCAGCCTCTGAGCACAACTTCCTGAGTGACATCCCAGTTTCTCGCTAGTATCCAACTATCGCAACTGATCGCAATGCCTTCCTTCCGTACCATTTTTCTACTGGTCATTGCCACTATGACATCTTTCTTCGAGTGCGCCCCTTGCAACGACAGAAGGAGTGGAACTGAGTCCACGTCGTAAGTGTTGCTAGCTTGTTCATTATTTTCAGTTCTTATTTTGAATGTTTAAATTTTCTAGTAGAGATCAATGACACTCTGTAGGAGAAAATATCTCAATTTCAAGCTGGCTGCAATCATACTTAAATGGGCTACTACTTAGGAACACTATTTTAAGAGGAGTTGCAGGCCTCTTGGGCAACAAGGCCAACCTTGGCGGTCCTATTCTTGGGAATGATGTGCCTCATAACGAAGAGGGACCTGATGACGAAGAACCGCCTGTCGACGAGGGACTTGTTGACGAGCCTGGTGATGGGGAAGGGTCTGGTAATGAAGAAGGATCTAGTGATGATCAAGGATATGGTGATGAGGAAGGTTCGCCTTTATAATATGCTGTCATCTTTCAATTTGAGATCGGGGGAGTCATCGACCTGCCCATATCAAGGTCGGTAAGCTGTTGACTATGTCGCGCGAATCGTACACGTTTTGATCCATGATAATAGATTTTTTTCCAGTTCCTACAATATGAATATACATATGTTCGCCTTCGAGGACTTTTCTATAACGCTTGAATTTTCAGTTTGATCCATTCGTCCTACATTTCTTGCTACAGATTAGCTTCTGAAGTGATGCACTGATAGATCCTTATTTAATCTTGCGCCGTTGAGTCCCGGCCCATCGATGACTGGGACCGGCCTGTGCTGCCAAGGAGATTTGAGGGAATGCCATGTGATAAGAATCTCCCAGTTGCCTAAGTACATCGTCTTCAAATACTCCTCTATACAAGATGTCGCCGCTTGCAGATGCGACTTTTGAGCTATGTCCAACTGTCGAGTAGCAAACACCCAAGTCTCGAGAGCTCTGTTAGCAGTTATGACTCGGCAAAGAGACACGGACGGTGAGACTAATGTTCTTTCTTCCAAAAGCATCACTACAAGAGTGACTGACAAGATCAGTGCATCAATTCCATGAGAACATCGATGTGTGTGCGGATGCCATTGTCGCCCAAAACTGAACCATCTCGACTTTTCTTTTGTTTTTGCATCATACCATCACTGAGATGCTTTGATTAAATCGGCGGCCGCCTTCTCCGCAACACCATACAACGTCGCAGACAAATGCGCGCTAATCTGCATCGGCATAATCGATGCATCCACCACGCGCACATTCGTCGTATCGTACACCTTCAGCTGTGCATTCACCACCCCTGTGTAACCAAACACTATCAGTCCGAGTTCTGAAGGACGAGTCGCGAAAGGTCAAAAGGTCAAGCAAAAGAAGACGTACCACCGAGACTGCGGCGCATCATAGCAGCTGTACCTATTGGGATGTGCGACTGAGACGTAGTTTTTCTGTATCCACGCTTTCCATGCTGCATCTGTCCCGCGCTGGGCGCCGTCGGGTACTGCGTTGCCCGGTATCTGTTCGTCTTTCGTCAAATCGCTATCCACATTGCGCAATTATAAGTCACCAACACGTAGGTGGGAGGGAGAGGGGGAGGAGAGAGAAAGACAACCTAAGCGGAGGAGTGGTAAGAATTTTGCGGGAGAGACGAGCAGTGGCGACTTGGATGTCCATATCAATGTCTGTCGCAAAAAAGTTGACTTTGATGGTAGGGTAGACGAAGGGGTT